>JAROOI010000044.1:1200000-1603318 GCA_030578255.1 Tiaroga cobitis | reverse complement strand
CCACTGTACTCTACCTCTACTCTGCTCCACTGTACTCTACCTCTACTGTACTCCACTGTACTCTACCTCTACTGCACTCCACTGTACTCTACCTCTACTGTACTCCACTGTATTCTACCTCTACTGTGCTCTACTGTACTCTACCTCTACTGTACTCCACTGTTCTCTACCTCTACTGTACTCTACTGTACTCCACCTCTACAGTGCTCCACTGTACTCCACTGTACTCTACCTCTACTGTGCTCCACTGTACTCTACCTCTACTGTACTCCAATCTACTCTATCTCTACCGTGCTCCACTGTACTCTACCTCTACTGTACTCCAATCTACTCTATCTCTACCGTGCTCCACTGTACTCTACCTCTACTGTACTCCACTGTACTCTACCTCTACTGTACTCTACTGTACTCCACCTCTACTCTGCTCCACTGTACTCCACTGTACTCTACCTCTACTGTGCTCCACTGTACTCTACCTCTACTGTACTCCACTGTACTCTACCTCTACTGTGCTCCACTGTACTCTACCTCTACTGTACTCCACTGTACTCTACCTCTACTGTACTCCACTGTACTCTACCTCTACTGTACTCCACTGTATTCTACCTCTACTGTGCTCTACTGTACTCTACCTCTACTGTACTCCACTGTACTCTACCTCTACTGTACTGTACTGTTCTCTACCTCTACTGTACTCTACTGTACTCCACCTCTACTGTGCTCCACTGTACTCCACTGTACTCTACCTCTACTGTGATCCACTGTACTCTACCTCTACTGTACTCCACTGTACTCTATCTCTACCGTGCTCCACTGTACTCTACCTCTACTGTGCTCCACTGTACTCCACTGTACTCTACCTCTACTGTGCTCCACTGTACTCTATCTCTACTCTACTCCACTGTACTCCACCTCTAATGTGCTCCACTCTACTCTACCTCTACTGTTATCCACTGTACTCTACCTCTACTTGGCTCTACTGTACTCTATCTCTACTGTGCTCCACTGTACTCTATCTCTACTGTAATCCACTGTACTCTATCTCTACTCTACTCCACTGTACTCTATCTCTACTGTACTCCACTGTACTCTACCTCTACTGTACTCTACTGTACTCCACCTCTACTGTGCTCCACTGTACTCCACTGTACTTTACCTCTACTGTGCTTCATTGTACTCTACCTCTACTGTACTCCACTGTACTCTACCTCTACTCTGCTCCACTGTACTCTACCTCTACTGTACTCCACTGTACTCTACCTCTACTGCACTCCACTGTACTCTACCTCTACTGTACTCCACTGTATTCTACCTCTACTGTGCTCTACTGTACTCTACCTCTACTGTACTCCACTGTTCTCTACCTCTACTGTACTCTACTGTACTCCACCTCTACTGTGCTCCACTGTACTCCACTGTACTCTACCTCTACTGTGCTCCACTGTACTCTACCTCTACTGTACTCCAATCTACTCTATCTCTACCGTGCTCCACTGTACTCTACCTCTACTGTACTCCAATCTACTCTATCTCTACCGTGCTCCACTGTACTCTACCTCTACTGTACTCCACTGTACTCTACCTCTACTGTACTCTACTGTACTCCACCTCTACTGTGCTCCACTGTACTCCACTGTACTCTACCTCTACTGTGCTCCACTGTACTCTACCTCTACTGTACTCCACTGTACTCTACCTCTACTGTGCTCCACTGTACTCTACCTCTACTGTACTCCACTGTACTCTACCTCTACTGTACTCCACTGTACTCTACCTCTACTGTACTCCACTGTATTCTACCTCTACTGTGCTCTACTGTACTCTACCTCTACTGTACTCCACTGTACTCTACCTCTACTGTACTTTACTGTTCTCTACCTCTACTGTACTCTACTGTACTCCACCTCTACTGTGCTCCACTGTACTCCACTCTAATCTACCTCTACTCTGCTCCACTGTACTCTACCTCTACTGTACTCTACTGTACTCTATCTCTACTGTGCTCCACTGTACTCTACCTCTACTGTGCTCCACTGTACTCTACCTCTACTGTGCTCCACTGTACTCCACTGTACTCTATCTCTACTGTGATCCATTGTACTCTACCTCTGCTGTGCTCCACTGTACTCTATCTCTACTGTGCTCCACTGTACTCTACCTCTACTGTGCTCCACTGTACTCCACTGTACTCTATCTCTACTGTGATCCATTGTACTCTACCTCTGCTGTGCTCCACTGTACTCTATCTCTACTCTACTCCACTGTACTCTATCTCTATTGTACTCCACTGTACTCTACCTTTACTGTACTCTACTGTACTCCACCTCTACTGTGCTCCACTGTACTCCACTGTACTCTTCCTCTACTTCACTCCACTGTACTCTATCTCTACTGTGCTCCACTGTACTCTACCTCTACTGTGCTCTACTGTACTCTACTCTACTGTGCTCCACTGTACTCTATTTCTACTGTACCCCACTGTACTCTACCTCTACTGTGCTCCACTGTACACTACCTCTACTGTACTCCACTGTACTCTACCTCTACTGTGCTCCACTGTACTCTACCTCTACTGTGCTCCACTGTACTCTAACTCTACTGTGCTCCACTGTACTCTATCTCTACTGTACTCCATTGTACTCTACCTCTACTATACTCTACTGTACTCCACCTCTACTGTACTCCACTGTACTCTACCTCTACTCTGCTCTACTGTACTCTATCTCTACTGTACTCCACTGTACTCTACCTCTACTGTACTGTACTGTTCTCTACCTCTACTGTACTCTACTGTACTCCACCTCTACTGTGCTCCACTGTACTCCACTGTACTCTACCTCTACTGTGATCCACTGTACTCTACCTCTACTGTACTCCAATCTACTCTATCTCTACCGTGCTCCACTGTACTCTACCTCTACTGTACTCCAATCTACTCTATCTCTACCGTGCTCCACTGTACTCTACCTCTACTGTACTCCACTGTACTCTACCTCTACTGTACTCTACTGTACTCCACCTCTACTGTGCTCCACTGTACTCCACTGTACTCTACCTCTACTGTGCTCCACTGTACTCTACCTCTACTGTACTCCACTGTACTCTACCTCTACTGTGCTCCACTGTACTCTACCTCTACTGTACTCCACTGTACTCTACCTCTACTGTACTCCACTGTACTCTACCTCTACTGTACTCCACTGTATTCTACCTCTACTGTGCTCTACTGTACTCTACCTCTACTGTGCTCTACTGTACTCTACCTCTACTGTACTCCACTGTTCTCTACCTCTACTGTACTCTACAGTACTCCACCTCTACTGTGCTCCACTGTACTCCACTGTACTCTACCTCTACTGTGCTCCACTGTACTCTACCTCTACTGTACTCCACTGTACTCTATCTCTACCGTGCTCCACTGTACTCTACCTCTACTGTGCTCCACTGTACTCTACTGTACTCTATCTCTACTGTGCTCCACTGTACTCTATCTCTACTGTACTCCACTGTATTCTACCTCTACTGTGCTCCACTGTACTCTCTCTCTACTGTACTCCATTGTACTCTACCTCTACTGTACTCCACTGTACTCTACCTCTGCTGTGCTCCACTGTGCTCTATCTCTACTCTACTCCACTGTACTCTATCTCTACTGTACTCCACTGTACTCTACCTCTACTGTACTCTACTGTACTCCACCTCTACTGTGCTCCACTGTACTCCACTGTACTCTACCTCTACTGTGCTCCACTGTACTCTACCTCTACTGTACTCCACTGTACTCTACCTCTACTGTGCTCCACTGTACTCTACCTCTACTGTACTCCACTGTACTCTACCTCTACTGTACTCCACTGTACTATACCTCTACTGTACTCCACTGTATTCTACCTCTACTGTGCTCTACTGTACTCTACCTCTACTGTACTCCACTGTACTCTACCTCTACTGTACTGTACTGTTCTCTACCTCTACTCTACTCTACTGTACTCCACCTCTACTGTGCTCCACTGTACTCCACTCTAATCTACCTCTACTGTGCTCCACTGTACTCTATCTCTACTGTGCTCCACTGTACTCTACCTCTACTGTGCTCCACTGTACTCCACTGTACTCTATCTCTACTGTTATCCACTGTACTCTACCTCCGCTGTGCTCCACTGTACTCTATCTCTACTCTACTCCACTGTACTCTATCTCTATTGTACTCCACTGTACTCTACCTTTACTGTACTCTACTGTACTCCACATCTACTGTGCTCCACTGTACTCCACTGTACTCTTCCTCTACTGTACTCCACTGTACTCTATCTCTACTGTGCCCCACTGTACTCTACCTCTACTGTGCTCTACTGTACTCTACTCTACTGTGCTCCACTGTACTCTATCTCTACTCTACTCCACTGTACTCTATCTCTATTGTACTCCACTGTACTGTACCTTTACTGTACTCTACTGTACTCCACCTCTACTGTGCTCCACTGTACTCCACTGTACTCTTCCTCTACTGTGCTCCCCTCTACACTACCTCTACTGTACTCCACTGTACTCTACCTCTACTGTGCTCCACTGTACTCTATCTCTACTGTACTCCACTGTACTCTACCTCTACTGTGCTCCACTCTACTCCACTGTACTCTATCTCTACTGTTATCCACTGTACTCTACCTCCGCTGTGCTCCACTGTACTCTATCTCTACTCTACTCCACTGTACTCTATCTCTATTGTACTCCACTGTACTCTACCTTTACTGTACTCTACTGTACTCCACCTCTACTGTGCTCCACTGTACTCCACTGTACTCTTCCTCTACTGTGCTCCACTGTACACTACCTCTACTGTACTCCACTGTACTCTACCTCTACTGTGCTCCACTGTACTCTACCTCTACTGTGCTCCACTGTACTCTAACTCTACTGTGCTCCACTGTACTCTATCTCTACTGTACTCCACTGTACTCTACCTCTACTATACTCTACTGTACTCCACCTCTACTATACTCTACTGTACTCCACCTCTACTGTACTCCACTGTACTCTACTTCTACAGTGCTCCACTGTGCTCTACCTCTACTGTACTCCACTGTACTCTACCTCTACTCTGCTCTACTGTACTCTATCTCTACTGTACTCCACTGTACTCTACCTCTACTGTACTCTACTGTACTCCACCCCTATTCTGCTCCACTGTACTCCACTGTACTCTACCTCTACTGTTATCTACTGTAGTCTACCTCAACTATACTCCACTGTACTCTAACTCAACTATACTCCACTGTACTCTATCTCTACTCTACTCCACTGTACTCTATCTCTACTCTACTCCACTGTACTCTATCTCTACTGTACTCCACTGTACTCTATCTCTACAGTGCTCCACTGTACTCTACCTCTACTGTACTCCACTGTATTCTACCTCTACTGTGCTCTACTGTACTCTACCTCTACTGTACTCCACTGTACTCTATCTCTACAGTGCTCCACTGTGCTCTACCTCTACTGTACTCCACTGTACTCTACCTCTACTCTGCTCTACTGTACTCTATCTCTACTGTACTCCACTGTACTCTACCTCTACTGTACTCCACTGTAGTCTACCTCTACTATACTCCACTGCACTCTACCTCTACTGTGCTCCACTGTACTCTACCTCTACTGTGCTCTACTGTACTCTATCTCTACTGTGCTCCACTGTACTCTTCCTCTACTGTACTCTACTGTACTCCACCTCTACTGTGCTCCACTGTACTCCACTGTACTCTACCTCTACTGTTATCCACTGTAGTCTACCTCAACTATACTCCACTGTACTCTAACTCAACTATACTCCACTGTACTCTATCTCTACTCTACTCCACTGTACTCTATCTCTACTCTACTCCACTGTACTCTATCTCTACTGTACTCCACTGTACTCTACCTCTACTGTACTCTACTGTACTCCACCTCTACTGTGCTCCACTGTACTCCACTGTACTCTACCTCTACTGTTATCCACTGTAGTCTACCTCAACTATACTCCACTGTACTCTAACTCAACTATACTCCACTGTACTCTATCTCTACTCTACTCCACTGTACTCTATCTCTACTGTACTCCACTGTACTCTACCTCTACTGTACTCTACTGTACTCCACCTCTACTGTGCTCCACTGTACTCCACTGTACTCTTCCTCTACTCTGCTCCACTGTACACTACCTCTACTGTACTCCACTGTACTCTACCTCTACTGTGCTCCACTGTACTCTACCTCTACTGTGCTCCACTGTACTCTAACTCTACTGTACTCCACTGTACTCTACTTCTACTGCACTCCACTATACTCTACCTCTACTGTACTCCACTGTATTCTACCTCTACTGTGCTCTACTGTACTCTACCTCTACTGTACTCCACTGTTCTCTACCTCTACTGTACTCTACTGTACTCCACCTCTACTGTGCTCCACTGTACTCCACTGTACTCTACCTCTACTGTGCTCCACTGTACTCTACCTCTACTGTACTCCACTGTACTCTATCTCTACCGTGCTCCACTGTACTCTACCTCTACTGTACTCCACTGTACTCTACTGTACTCTATCTCTACTGTGCTCCACTGTACTCTATCTCTACTGTACTCCACTGTATTCTACCTCTACTGTGCTCCACTGTACTCTCTCTCTACTGTACTCCACTGTACTCTACCTCTACTGTACTCCACTGTACTCTACCTCTGCTGTGCTCCACTGTGCTCTATCTCTACTCTAGTCCACTGTACTCTATCTCTACTGTACTCCACTGTACTCTACCTCTACTGTACTCCACCTCTACTGTGCTCCACTGTACTCCACTGTACTCTACCTCTACTGTGCTCCACTGTACTCTACCTCTACTGTACTCCACTGTACTCTACCTCTACTGTGCTCCACTGTACTCTACCTCTACTGTACTCCACTGTACTCTACCTCTACTGTACTCCACTGTACTCTACCTCTACTGTACTCCACTGTATTCTACCTCTACTGTGCTCTACTGTACTCTACCTCTACTGTACTCCACTGTACTCTACCTCTACTGTACTGTACTGTTCTCTACCTCTACTGTACTCTACTGTACTCCACCTCTACTGTGCTCCATTGTACTCCACTCTACTCTACCTCTACTCTGCTCCACTGTACTCTACCTCTACTGTACTCCACTGTACTCTATCTCTACTGTGCTCCACTGTACTCTACCTCTACTGTGCTCCACTGTACTCCACTGTACTCTATCTCTACTGTGATCCATTGTACTCTACCTCTGCTGTGCTCCACTGTACTCTATCTCTACTCTACTCCACTGTACTCTATCTCTATTGTACTCCACTGTACTCTACCTTTACTGTACTCTACTGTACTCCACCTCTACTGTGCTCCACTGTACTCCACTGTACTCTTCCTCTACTTCACTCCACTGTACTCTATCTCTACTGTGCTCCACTGTACTCTACCTCTACTGTGCTCTACTGTACTCTACTCTACTGTGCTCCACTGTACTCTATTTCTACTGTACCCCACTGTACTCTACCTCTACTGTGCTCCACTGTACACTACCTCTACTGTACTCCACTGTACTCTACCTCTACTGTGCTCCACTGTACTCTACCTCTACTGTGCTCCACTGTACTCTAACTCTACTGTGCTCCACTGTACTCTATCTCTACTGTACTCCACTGTACTCTACCTCTACAGTGCTCCACTGTGCTCTACCTCTACTGTACTCCACTGTACTCTACCTCTACTCTGCTCTACTGTACTCTATCTCTACTGTACTCTACCTCTACTGTACTCCACTGTAGTCTACCTCAACTATACTCCACTGTACTCTAACTCAACTATACCCCACTGTACTCTATCTCTACTCTACTCCACTGTACTCTATCTCTACTCTACTACACTGTACTCTATCTCTACTGTACTCCTCTGTACTCTACCTCTACTGTACTCTACTGTACTCCACCTCTACTGTGCTCCACTGTACTCCACTGTACTTTACCTCTACTGTGCTTCATTGTACTCTACCTCTACTGTACTCCACTGTACTCTACCTCTACTCTGCTCCACTGTACTCTACCTCTACTGTACTCCACTGTACTCTACCTCTACTGCACTCCACTGTACTCTACCTCTACTGTACTCCACTGTATTCTACCTCTACTGTGCTCTACTGTACTCTACCTCTACTGTACTCCACTGTTCTCTACCTCTACTGTACTCTACTGTACTCCACCTCTACTGTGCTCCACTGTACTCCACTGTACTCTACCTCTACTGTGCTCCACTGTACTCTACCTCTACTGTACTCCAATCTACTCTATCTCTACCGTGCTCCACTGTACTCTACCTCTACTGTGCTCCACTGTACTCTACTGTACTCTATCTCTACTGTGCTCCACTGTACTCTATCTCTACTGTACTCCACTGTATTCTACCTCTACTGTGCTCCACTCTACTCTCTCTCTACTGTACTCCACTGTACTCTACCTCTACTGTACTCCACTGTACTCTACCTCTGCTGTGCTCCACTGTGCTCTATCTCTACTCTACTCCACTGTAATCTATCTCTACTGTGCTCCACTGTACACTACCTCTACTGTACTCCACTGTACTCTACCTCTACTGTGCTCCACTGTACTCTACCTCTACTGTGCTCCACTGTACTCTAACTCTACTGTGCTCCACTGTACTCTATCTCTACTGTACTCCACTGTACTCTACCTCTACAGTGCTCCACTGTACTCTACCTCTACTGTACTCCACTGTACTCTACCTCTACTCTGCTCTACTGTACTCTATCTCTACTGTACTCCACTGTACTCTACCTCTACTGTACTCCACTGTAGTCTACCTCAACTATACTCCACTGTACTCTAACTCAACTATACTCCACTGTACTCTATCTCTACTCTACTCCACTGTACTCTATCTCTACTCTACTACACTGTACTCTATCTCTACTGTACTCCACTGTACTCTACCTCTACTGTACTCTACTGTACTCCACCTCTACTGTGCTCCACTGTACTCCACTGTACTTTACCTCTACTGTGCTTCATTGTACTCTACCTCTACTGTACTCCACTGTACTCTACCTCTACTCTGCTCCACTGTACTCTACCTCTACTGTACTCCACTGTACTCTACCTCTACTGCACTCCACTGTACTCTACCTCTACTGTACTCCACTGTATTCTACCTCTACTATGCTCTACTGTACTCTACCTCTACTGTACTCCACTGTTCTCTACCTCTACTGTACTCTACTGTACTCCACCTCTACTGTGCTCCACTGTACTCCACTGTACTCTACCTCTACTGTGCTCCACTGTACTCTACCTCTACTGTACTCCAATCTACTCTATCTCTACCGTGCTCCACTGTACTCTACCTCTACTGTGCTCCACTGTACTCTACTGTACTCTATCTCTACTGTGCTCCACTGTACTCTATCTCTACTGTACTCCACTGTATTCTACCTCTACTGTGCTCCACTGTACTCTCTCTCTACTGTACTCCACTGTACTCTACCTCTACTGTACTCCACTGTACTCTACCTCTGCTGTGCTCCACTGTGCACTATCTCTACTCTACTCCACTGTACTCTATCTAAACTGTACTCCACTGTACTCTACCTCTACTGTACTCTACTGTACTCCACCTCTACTGTGCTCCACTGTACTCCACTGTACTCTACCTCTACTGTGCTCCACTGTACTCTATCTCTACTGTACTCCAATGTACTCTACCTCTACTGTGCTCCACTGTACTCTACCTCTACTGTACTCCACTGTACTCTACCTCTACTGTACTCCACTGTACTCTACCTCTACTGTACTCCACTGTATTCTACCTCTACTGTGCTCTACTGTACTCTACCTCTACTGTACTCCACTGTACTCTACCTCTACTGTACTGTACTGTTCTCTACCTCTACTGTACTCTACTGTACTCCACCTCTACTGTGCTCCACTGTACTCCACTCTAATCTACCTCTACTGTGCTCCACTGTACTCTATCTCTACTGTGCTCCACTGTACTCTACCTCTACTGTGCTCCACTGTACTCCACTGTACTCTATCTCTACTGTTATCCACTGTACTCTACCTCCGCTGTGCTCCACTGTACTCTATCTCTACTCTACTCCACTGTACTCTATCTCTATTGTACTCCACTGTACTCTACCTTTACTGTACTCTACTGTACTCCACATCTACTGTGCTCCACTGTACTCCACTGTACTCTTCCTCTACTGTACTCCACTGTACTCTATCTCTACTGTGCTCCACTGTACTCTACCTCTACTGTGCTCTACTGTACTCTACTCTACTGTGCTCCACTGTACTCTATCTCTACTCTACTCCACTGTACTCTATCTCTATTGTACTCCACTGTACTCCAACTTTACTGTACTCTACTGTACTCCACCTCTACTGTGCTCCACTGTACTCCACTGTACTCTTCCTCTACTGTGCTCCACTGTACACTACCTCTACTGTACTCCACTGTACTCTACCTCTACTGTGCTCCACTGTACTCTACCTCTACTGTGATCCACTGTACTCTAACTCTACTGTGCTCCACTGTACTCTATCTCTACTGTACTCCACTGTACTGTACCTCTACTATACTCTACTGTACTCCACCTCTACTATACTCTACTGTACTCCACCTCTACTGTACTCCACTGTACTCTACCTCTACAGTGCTCCACTGTGCTCTACCTCTACTGTACTCCACTGTACTCTACCTCTACTCTGCTCTACTGTACTCTATCTCTACTGTACTCCACTGTACTCTACCTCTACTGTACTCCACTTTAGTCTACCTCTACTATACTCCACTGCACTCTACCTCTACTGTGCTCCACTGTACTCTACCTCTACTGTGCTCTACTGTACTCTATCTCTACTGTGCTCCACTGTATTCTTCCTCTACTGTACTCTACTGTACTCCACCTCTACTCTGCTCCACTGTACTCCACTGTACTCTACCTCTACTGTTATCTACTGTAGTCTACCTCAACTATACTCCACTGTACTCTAACTCAACTATACTCCACTGTACTCTATCTCTACTCTACTCCACTGTACTCTATCTCTACTCTACTCCACTGTACTCTACCTCTACTGTACTCCACTGTACTCTACCTCTACTGTACTCCACTGTACTCTACCTCTACTGTACTCCACTGTATTCTACCTCTACTGTGCTCTACTGTACTCTACCTCTACTCTACTCCACTGTACTCTATCTCTACAGTGCTCCACTGTGCTCTACCTCTACTGTACTCCACTGTACTCTACCTCTACTCTGCTCTACTGTACTCTATCTCTACTGTACTCCACTGTACTCTACCTATACTGTACTCCACTGTAGTCTACCTCTAATATACTCCACTGCACTCTACCTCTACTGTGCTCCACTGTACTCTACCTCTACTGTGCTCTACTGTACTCTATCTCTACTGTGCTCCACTGTACTCTTCCTCTACTGTACTCTACTGTACTCCACCTCTACTTTGCTCCACTGTACTCCACTGTACTCTACCTCTACTGTTATCCACTGTAGTCTACCTCAACTATACTCCACTGTACTCTAACTCAACTATACTCCACTGTACTCTATCTCTACTCTACTCCACTGTACTCTATCTCTACTCTACTCCACTGTACTCTATCTCTACTGTACTCCACTGTACTCTACCTCTACTGTACTCTACTGTACTCCACCTCTACTGTGCTCCACTGTACTCCACTGTACTCTACCTCTACTGTTATCCACTGTAGTCTACCTCAACTATACTCCACTGTACTCTAACTCAACTATACTCCACTGTACTCTATCTCTACTCTACTCCACTGTACTCTATCTCTACTCTACTCCACTGTACTCTATCTCTACTGTACTCCACTGTACTCTACCTCTACTGTACTATACTGTACTCCACCTCTACTGTGCTCCACTGTACTCCACTGTACTCTACCTCTACTGTGCTTCATTGTACTCTACCTCTACTGTACTCCACTGTACTCTACCTCTACTCTGCTCCACTGTACTCTACCTCTACTGTACTCCACTGTACTCTACCTCTACTGCACTCCACTGTACTCTACCTCTACTGTACTCCACTGTATTCTACCTCTACTGTGCTCTACTGTACTCTACCTCTACTGTACTCCACAGTTCTCTACCTCTACTGTACTCTACTGTACTCCACCTCTACTGTGCTCCACTGTACTCCACTGTACTCTACCTCTACTGTGCTCCACTGTACTCTACCTCTACTGTACTCCACTGTACTCCACCTCTACTATACTCTACTGTACTCCACCTCTACTGTACTCCACTGTACTCTACCTCTACAGTGCTCCACTGTGCTCTACCTCTACTGTACTCCACTGTACTCTACCTCTACTCTGCTCTACTGTACTCTATCTCTACTGTACTCCACTGTACTCTACCTCTACTGTACTCCACTGTAGTCTACCTCTACTATACTCCACTGCACTCTACCTCTACTGTGCTCCACTGTACTCTACCTCTACTGTGCTCTACTTTACTCTATCTCTACTGTGCTCCACTGTACTCTTCCTCTACTGTACTCTACTGTACTCCACCTCTACTGTGCTCCACTGTACTCTTCCTCTACTGTACTCTACTGTACTCCACCTCTACTGTGCTCCACTGTACTCCACTGTACTCTACCTCTACTGTTATCCACTGTAGTCTACCTCAACTATACTCCACTGTACTCTAACTCAACTATACTCCACTGTACTCTATCTCTACTCTACTCCACTGTACTCTATCTCTACTCTACTCCACTGTACTCTATCTCTACTGTACTCCACTGTACTCTACCTCTACTGTACTCTACTGTACTCCACCTCTACTGTGCTCCACTGTACTCCACTGTACTCTACCTCTACTGTGCTTCATTGTACTCTACCTCTAATGTACTCCACTGTACTCTACCTCTACTCTGCTCCACTGTACTCTACCTCTACTGTACTCCACTGTACTCTACCTCTACTGTACTCCACTGTTCTCTACCTCTACTGTACTCTACTGTACTCCACCTCTACTGTGCTCCACTGTACTCCACTGTACTCTACCTCTACTGTGCTCCACTGTACTCTACCTCTACTGTACTCCACTGTACTCTATCTCTACCGTGCTCCACTGTACTCTACCTCTACTGTGCTCCACTGTACTCCACTGTACTCTATCTCTACTGTGATCCACTGTACTCTACCTCTGTTGTGCTCCGCTGTACTCTATCTCTACTCTACTCCACTGTACTCTATCTCTATTGTACTCCACTGTACTCTACATCTACTGTACTCTATTGTACTCCACCTCTACTGTGCTCCACTGTACTCCACTGTACTCTTCCTCTACTGTGCTCCACTGTACTCTACCTCTACTGTTATCCACTGTAGTCTACCTCAACTATACTCCACTGTACTCTGACTCAACTATACTCCACTGTACTCTATCTCTACTCTACTCCACTGTACTCTATCTCTACTCTACTCCACAGTACTCTATCTCTACTGTACACCACTGTACTCTACCTCTACTGTACTCTACTGTACTCCACCTCTACTGTGCTCCACTGTACTCCACTGTACTCTACCTCTACTGTGCTTCATTGTACTCTACCTCTACTGTACTCCACTGTACTCTACCTCTACTGTACTCCACTGTACTCTATCTCTACCGTGCTCCACTGTACTCTACCTCTACTGTGCTCCACTGTACTCTACTGTACTCTATCTCTACTGTGCTCCACTGTACTCTATCTCTACTGTACTCCACTGTATTCTACCTCTACTGTGCTCCACTGTACTCTCTCTCTACTGTACTCCACTGTACTCTACCTCTACTGTACTCCACTGTACTCTACCTCTGCTGTGCTCCACTGTGCTCTATCTCTACTCTACTCCACTGTACTCTATCTCTACTGTACTCCACTGTACTCTACCTCTACTGTACTCTACTGTACTCCACCTCTACTGTGCTCCACTGTACTCCACTGTACTCTACCTCTACTGTGCTCCACTGTACTCTACCTCTACTGTACTCCACTGTACTCTACCTCTACTGTACTCCACTGTACTCTACCTCTACTGTACTCCACTGTATTCTACCTCTACTGTGCTCTACTGTACTCTACCTCTACTGTACTCCACTGTACTCTACCTCTACTGTACTGTACTGTTCTCTACCTCTACTGTACTCTACTGTACTCCACCTCTACTGTGCTCCACTGTACTCCACTCTACTCTACCTCTACTCTGCTCCACTGTACTCTACCTCTACTGTACTCCACTGTACTCTATCTCTACTGTGCTCCACTGTACTCTACCTCTACTGTGCTCCACTGTACTCCACTGTACTCTATCTCTACTGTGATCCATTGTACTCTACCTCTGCTGTGCTCCACTGTACTCTATCTCTACTCTACTCCACTGTACTCTATCTCTATTGTACTCCACTGTACTCTACCTTTACTGTACTCTACTGTACTCCACCTCTACTGTGCTCCACTGTACTCCACTGTACTCTTCCTCTACTTCACTCCACTGTACTCTATCTCTACTGTGCTCCACTGTACTCTACCTCTACTGTGCTCTACTGTACTCTACTCTACTGTGCTCCACTGTACTCTATTTCTACTGTACCCCGCTGTACTCTACCTCTACTGTGCTCCACTGTACACTACCTCTACTGTACTCCACTGTACTCTACCTCTACTGTGCTCCACTGTACTCTACCTCTACTGTGCTCCACTGTACTCTAACTCTACTGTGCTCCACTGTACTCTATCTCTACTGTACTCCACTGTACTCTACCTCTACTATACTCTACTGTACTCCACCTCTACTGTACTCCACTGTACTCTACCTCTACTGTGCTCCACTGTACTCTACCTCTACTGTGCTCCACTGTACTCTAACTCTACTGTGCTCCACTGTACTCTATCTCTACTGTACTCCACTGTACTCTACCTCTACAGTGCTCCACTGTGCTCTACCTCTACTGTACTCCACTGTACTCTACCTCTACTCTGCTCTACTGTACTCTATCCCTACTGTACTCCACTGTACTCTACCTCTACTGTACTCCACTGTAGTCTACCTCTACTATACTCCACTGCACTCTACCTCTACTGTGCTCCACTGTACTCTACCTCTACTGTGCTCTACTTTACTCTATCTCTACTGTGCTCCACTGTACTCTTCCTCTACTGTACTCTACTGTACTCCACCTCTACTGTGCTCCACTGTACTCTTCCTCTACTGTACTCTACTGTACTCCACCTCTACTGTGCTCCACTGTACTCCACTGTACTCTACCTCTACTGTTATCCACTGTAGTCTACCTCAACTATACTCCACTGTACTCTAACTCAACTATACTCCACAGTACTCTATCTCTACTCTTCTCCACTGTACTCTATCTCTACTCTACTCCACTGTACTCTATCTCTACTGTACTCCACTGTACTCTACCTCTACTGTACTCTACTGTACTCCACCTCTACTGTGCTCCACTGTACTCCACTGTACTCTACCTCTACTGTGCTTCATTGTACTCTACCTCTAATGTAATCCACTGTACTCTACCTCTACTCTGCTCCACTGTACTCTACCTCTACTGTACTCCACTGTACTCTACCTCTACTGCACTCCACTGTACTCTACCTCTACTGTACTCCACTGTATTCTACCTCTACTGTGCTCTACTGTACTCTACCTCTACTGTACACCACTGTTCTCTACCTCTACTGTACTCTACTGTACTCCACCTCTACTGTGCTCCACTGTACTCCACTGTACTCTACCTCTACTGTGCTCCACTGTACTCTACCTCTACTGTACTCCACTGTACTCTATCTCTACCGTGCTCCACTGTACTCTACCTCTACTGTGCTCCACTGTACTCCACTGTACTCTATCTCTACTGTGATCCACTGTACTCTACCTCTGTTGTGCTCCGCTGTACTCTATCTCTACTCTACTCCACTGTACTCTATCTCTATTGTACTCCACTGTACTCTACATCTACTGTACTCTATTGTACTCCACCTCTACTGTGCTCCACTGTACTCCACTGTACTCTTCCTCTACTGTGCTCCACTGTACTCCACTGTACTCTACCTCTACTGTTATCCACTGTAGTCTACCTCAACTATACTCCACTGTACTCTGACTCAACTATACTCCACTGTACTCTATCTCTACTCTACTCCACTGTACTCTATCTCTACTCTACTCCACAGTACTCTATCTCTACTGTACTCCACTGTACTCTACCTCTACTGTACTCTACTGTACTCCCCCTCTACTGTGCTCCACTGTACTCCACTGTACTCTACCTCTACTGTGCTTCATTGTACTCTACCTCTACTGTACTCCACTGTACTCTACCTCTACTGTACTCCACTGTACTCTATCTCTACCGTGCTCCACTGTACTCTACCTCTACTGTGCTCCACTGTACTCTACTGTACTCTATCTCTACTGTGCTCCACTGTACTCTATCTCTACTGTACTCCACTGTATTCTACCTCTACTGTGCTCCACTGTACTCTCTCTCTACTGTACTCCACTGTACTCTACCTCTACTGTACTCCACTGTACTCTACCTCTGCTGTGCTCCACTGTGCTCTATCTCTACTCTACTCCACTGTACTCTATATCTACTGTACTCCACTGTACTCTACCTCTACTGTACTCTACTGTACTCCACCTCTACTGTGCTCCACTGTACTCCACTGTACTCTACCTCTACTGTGCTCCACTGTACTCTACCTCTACTGTACTCCACTGTACTCTACCTCTACTGTGCTCCACTGTACTCTACCTCTACTGTACTCCACTGTACTCTACCTCTACTGTACTCCAATGTACTCTACCTCTACTGTACTCCACTGTATTCTACCTCTACTGTGCTCTACTTTACTCTACCTCTACTGTACTCCACTGTACTCTACCTCTACTGTACTGTACTGTTCTCTACCTCTACTGTACTCTACTGTACTCCACCTCTACTGTGCTCCACTGTACTCCACTCTACTCTACATCTACTCTGCTCCACTGTACTCTACCTCTACTGTACTCCACTGTACTCTATCTCTACTGTGCTCCACTGTACTCTACCTCTACTGTGCTCCACTGTACTCCACTGTACTCTATCTCTACTGTGATCCATTGTACTCTACCTCTGCTGTGCTCCACTGTACTCTATCTCTACTCTACTCCACTGTACTCTATCTCTACTGTACTCCACTGTATTCTACCTCTACTGTGCTCCACTGTACTCTCTCTCTACTGTACTCCACTGTACTCTACCTCTACTGTACTCCACTGTACTCTACCTCTGCTGTGCTCCACTGTGCTCTATCTCTACTCTACTCCACTGTACTCTATCTAAACTGTACTCCACTGTACTCTACCTCTACTGTACTCTACTGTACTCCACCTCTACTGTGCTCCACTGTACTCCACTGTACTCTACCTCTACTGTGCTCCACTGTACTCTATCTCTACTGTACTCCAATGTACTCTACCTCTACTGTGCTCCACTGTACTCTACCTCTACTGTACTCCACTGTACTCTACCTCTACTGTACTCCACTGTACTCTACCTCTACTGTACTCCACTGTATTCTACCTCTACTGTGCTCTACTGTACTCTACCTCTACTGTACTCCACTGTACTCTACCTCTACTGTACTGTACTGTTCTCTACCTCTACTGTACTCTACTGTACTCCACCTCTACTGTGCTCCACTGTACTCCACTCTAATCTACCTCTACTGTGCTCCACTGTACTCTATCTCTACTGTGCTCCACTGTACTCTACCTCTACTGTGCTCCACTGTACTCCACTGTACTCTATCTCTACTGTTATCCACTGTACTCTACCTCCGCTGTGCTCCACTGTACTCTATCTCTACTCTACTCCACTGTACTCTATCTCTATTGTACTCCACTGTACTCTACCTTTACTGTACTCTACTGTACTCCACATCTACTGTGCTCCACTGTACTCCACTGTACTCTTCCTCTACTGTACTCCACTGTACTCTATCTCTACTGTGCTCCACTGTACTCTACCTCTACTGTGCTCTACTGTACTCTACTCTACTGTGCTCCACTGTACTCTATCTCTACTCTACTCCACTGTACTCTATCTCTATTGTACTCCACTGTACTCCAACTTTACTGTACTCTACTGTACTCCACCTCTACTGTGCTCCACTGTACTCCACTGTACTCTTCCTCTACTGTGCTCCACTGTACACTACCTCTACTGTACTCCACTGTACTCTACCTCTACTGTGCTCCACTGTACTCTACCTCTACTGTGATCCACTGTACTCTAACTCTACTGTGCTCCACTGTACTCTATCTCTACTGTACTCCACTGTACTGTACCTCTACTATACTCTACTGTACTCCACCTCTACTATACTCTACTGTACTCCACCTCTACTGTACTCCACTGTACTCTACCTCTACAGTGCTCCACTGTGCTCTACCTCTACTGTACTCCACTGTACTCTACCTCTACTCTGCTCTACTGTACTCTATCTCTACTGTACTCCACTGTACTCTACCTCTACTGTACTCCACTTTAGTCTACCTCTACTATACTCCACTGCACTCTACCTCTACTGTGCTCCACTGTACTCTACCTCTACTGTGCTCTACTGTACTCTATCTCTACTGTGCTCCACTGTACTCTTCCTCTACTGTACTCTACTGTACTCCACCTCTACTCTGCTCCACTGTACTCCACTGTACTCTACCTCTACTGTTATCTACTGTAGTCTACCTCAACTATACTCCACTGTACTCTAACTCAACTATACTCCACTGTACTCTATCTCTACTCTACTCCACTGTACTCTATCTCTACTCTACTCCACTGTACTCTACCTCTACTGTACTCCACTGTACTCTACCTCTACTGTACTCCACTGTACTCTACCTCTACTGTACTCCACTGTATTCTACCTCTACTGTGCTCTACTGTACTCTACCTCTACTCTACTCCACTGTACTCTATCTCTACAGTGCTCCACTGTGCTCTACCTCTACTGTACTCCACTGTACTCTACCTCTACTCTGCTCTACTGTACTCTATCTCTACTGTACTCCACTGTACTCTACCTATACTGTACTCCACTGTAGTCTACCTCTAATATACTCCACTGCACTCTACCTCTACTGTGCTCCACTGTACTCTACCTCTACTGTGCTCTACTGTACTCTATCTCTACTGTGCTCCACTGTACTCTTCCTCTACTGTACTCTACTGTACTCCACCTCTACTTTGCTCCACTGTACTCCACTGTACTCTACCTCTACTGTTATCCACTGTAGTCTACCTCAACTATACTCCACTGTACTCTAACTCAACTATACTCCACTGTACTCTATCTCTACTCTACTCCACTGTACTCTATCTCTACTCTACTCCACTGTACTCTATCTCTACTGTACTCCACTGTACTCTACCTCTACTGTACTCTACTGTACTCCACCTCTACTGTGCTCCACTGTACTCCACTGTACTCTACCTCTACTGTTATCCACTGTAGTCTACCTCAACTATACTCCACTGTACTCTAACTCAACTATACTCCACTGTACTCTATCTCTACTCTACTCCACTGTACTCTATCTCTACTCTACTCCACTGTACTCTATCTCTACTGTACTCCACTGTACTCTACCTCTACTGTACTATACTGTACTCCACCTCTACTGTGCTCCACTGTACTCCACTGTACTCTACCTCTACTGTGCTTCATTGTACTCTACCTCTACTGTACTCCACTGTACTCTACCTCTACTCTGCTCCACTGTACTCTACCTCTACTGTACTCCACTGTACTCTACCTCTACTGCACTCCACTGTACTCTACCTCTACTGTACTCCACTGTATTCTACCTCTACTGTGCTCTACTGTACTCTACCTCTACTGTACTCCACAGTTCTCTACCTCTACTGTACTCTACTGTACTCCACCTCTACTGTGCTCCACTGTACTCCACTGTACTCTACCTCTACTGTGCTCCACTGTACTCTACCTCTACTGTACTCCACTGTACTCCACCTCTACTATACTCTACTGTACTCCACCTCTACTGTACTCCACTGTACTCTACCTCTACAGTGCTCCACTGTGCTCTACCTCTACTGTACTCCACTGTACTCTACCTCTACTCTGCTCTACTGTACTCTATCTCTACTGTACTCCACTGTACTCTACCTCTACTGTACTCCACTGTAGTCTACCTCTACTATACTCCACTGCACTCTACCTCTACTGTGCTCCACTGTACTCTACCTCTACTGTGCTCTACTTTACTCTATCTCTACTGTGCTCCACTGTACTCTTCCTCTACTGTACTCTACTGTACTCCACCTCTACTGTGCTCCACTGTACTCTTCCTCTACTGTACTCTACTGTACTCCACCTCTACTGTGCTCCACTGTACTCTTCCTCTACTGTACTCTACTGTACTCCACCTCTACTGTGCTCCACTGTACTCCACTGTACTCTACCTCTACTGTTATCCACTGTAGTCTACCTCAACTATACTCCACTGTACTCTAACTCAACTATACTCCACTGTACTCTATCTCTACTCTACTCCACTGTACTCTATCTCTACTCTACTCCACTGTACTCTATCTCTACTGTACTCCACTGTACTCTACCTCTACTGTACTCTACTGTACTCCACCTCTACTGTGCTCCACTGTACTCCACTGTACTCTACCTCTACTGTGCTTCATTGTACTCTACCTCTAATGTACTCCACTGTACTCTACCTCTACTCTGCTCCACTGTACTCTACCTCTACTGTACTCCACTGTACTCTACCTCTACTGTACTCCACTGTTCTCTACCTCTACTGTACTCTACTGTACTCCACCTCTACTGTGCTCCACTGTACTCCACTGTACTCTACCTCTACTGTGCTCCACTGTACTCTACCTCTACTGTACTCCACTGTACTCTATCTCTACCGTGCTCCACTGTACTCTACCTCTACTGTGCTCCACTGTACTCCACTGTACTCTATCTCTACTGTGATCCACTGTACTCTACCTCTGTTGTGCTCCGCTGTACTCTATCTCTACTCTACTCCACTGTACTCTATCTCTATTGTACTCCACTGTACTCTACATCTACTGTACTCTATTGTACTCCACCTCTACTGTGCTCCACTGTACTCCACTGTACTCTTCCTCTACTGTGCTCCACTGTACTCTACCTCTACTGTTATCCACTGTAGTCTACCTCAACTATACTCCACTGTACTCTGACTCAACTATACTCCACTGTACTCTATCTCTACTCTACTCCACTGTACTCTATCTCTACTCTACTCCACAGTACTCTATCTCTACTGTACACCACTGTACTCTACCTCTACTGTACTCTACTGTACTCCACCTCTACTGTGCTCCACTGTACTCCACTGTACTCTACCTCTACTGTGCTTCATTGTACTCTACCTCTACTGTACTCCACTGTACTCTACCTCTACTGTACTCCACTGTACTCTATCTCTACCGTGCTCCACTGTACTCTACCTCTACTGTGCTCCACTGTACTCTACTGTACTCTATCTCTACTGTGCTCCACTGTACTCTATCTCTACTGTACTCCACTGTATTCTACCTCTACTGTGCTCCACTGTACTCTCTCTCTACTGTACTCCACTGTACTCTACCTCTACTGTACTCCACTGTACTCTACCTCTGCTGTGCTCCACTGTGCTCTATCTCTACTCTACTCCACTGTACTCTATCTCTACTGTACTCCACTGTACTCTACCTCTACTGTACTCTACTGTACTCCACCTCTACTGTGCTCCACTGTACTCCACTGTACTCTACCTCTACTGTGCTCCACTGTACTCTACCTCTACTGTACTCCACTGTACTCTACCTCTACTGTGCTCCACTGTACTCTACCTCTACTGTACTCCACTGTACTCTACCTCTACTGTACTCCACTGTACTCTACCTCTACTGTACTCCACTGTATTCTACCTCTACTGTGCTCTACTGTACTCTACCTCTACTGTACTCCACTGTACTCTACCTCTACTGTACTGTACTGTTCTCTACCTCTACTGTACTCTACTGTACTCCACCTCTACTGTGCTCCACTGTACTCCACTCTACTCTACCTCTACTCTGCTCCACTGTACTCTACCTCTACTGTACTCCACTGTACTCTATCTCTACTGTGCTCCACTGTACTCTACCTCTACTGTGCTCCACTGTACTCCACTGTACTCTATCTCTACTGTGATCCATTGTACTCTACCTCTGCTGTGCTCCACTGTACTCTATCTCTACTCTACTCCACTGTACTCTATCTCTATTGTACTCCACTGTACTCTACCTTTACTGTACTCTACTGTACTCCACCTCTACTGTGCTCCACTGTACTCCACTGTACTCTTCCTCTACTTCACTCCACTGTACTCTATCTCTACTGTGCTCCACTGTACTCTACCTCTACTGTGCTCTACTGTACTCTACTCTACTGTGCTCCACTGTACTCTATTTCTACTGTACCCCGCTGTACTCTACCTCTACTGTGCTCCACTGTACACTACCTCTACTGTACTCCACTGTACTCTACCTCTACTGTGCTCCACTGTACTCTACCTCTACTGTGCTCCACTGTACTCTAACTCTACTGTGCTCCACTGTACTCTATCTCTACTGTACTCCACTGTACTCTACCTCTACTATACTCTACTGTACTCCACCTCTACTGTACTCCACTGTACTCTACCTCTACTGTGCTCCACTGTACTCTACCTCTACTGTGCTCCACTGTACTCTAACTCTACTGTGCTCCACTGTACTCTATCTCTACTGTACTCCACTGTACTCTACCTCTACAGTGCTCCACTGTGCTCTACCTCTACTGTACTCCACTGTACTCTACCTCTACTCTGCTCTACTGTACTCTATCTCTACTGTACTCCACTGTACTCTACCTCTACTGTACTCCACTGTAGTCTACCTCTACTATACTCCACTGCACTCTACCTCTACTGTGCTCCACTGTACTCTTCCTCTACTGTACTCTACTGTACTCCACCTCTACTGTGCTCCACTGTACTCTTCCTCTACTGTACTCTACTGTACTCCACCTCTACTGTGCTCCACTGTACTCCACTGTACTCTACCTCTACTGTTATCCACTGTAGTCTACCTCAACTATACTCCACTGTACTCTAACTCAACTATACTCCACAGTACTCTATCTCTACTCTTCTCCACTGTACTCTATCTCTACTCTACTCCACTGTACTCTATCTCTACTGTACTCCACTGTACTCTACCTCTACTGTACTCTACTGTACTCCACCTCTACTGTGCTCCACTGTACTCCACTGTACTCTACCTCTACTGTGCTTCATTGTACTCTACCTCTAATGTAATCCACTGTACTCTACCTCTACTCTGCTCCACTGTACTCTACCTCTACTGTACTCCACTGTACTCTACCTCTACTGCACTCCACTGTACTCTACCTCTACTGTACTCCACTGTATTCTACCTCTACTGTGCTCTACTGTACTCTACCTCTACTGTACTCCACTGTTCTCTACCTCTACTGTACTCTACTGTACTCCACCTCTACTGTGCTCCACTGTACTCCACTGTACTCTACCTCTACTGTGCTCCACTGTACTCTACCTCTACTGTACTCCACTGTACTCTATCTCTACCGTGCTCCACTGTACTCTACCTCTACTGTGCTCCACTGTACTCCACTGTACTCTATCTCTACTGTGATCCACTGTACTCTACCTCTGTTGTGCTCCGCTGTACTCTATCTCTACTCTACTCCACTGTACTCTATCTCTATTGTACTCCACTGTACTCTACATCTACTGTACTCTATTGTACTCCACCTCTACTGTGCTCCACTGTACTCCACTGTACTCTTCCTCTACTGTGCTCCACTGTACTCCACTGTACTCTACCTCTACTGTTATCCACTGTAGTCTACCTCAACTATACTCCACTGTACTCTGACTCAACTATACTCCACTGTACTCTATCTCTACTCTACTCCACTGTACTCTATCTCTACTCTACTCCATAGTACTCTATCTCTACTGTACTCCACTGTACTCTACCTCTACTGTACTCTACTGTACTCCCCCTCTACTGTGCTCCACTGTACTCCACTGTACTCTACCTCTACTGTGCTTCATTGTACTCTACCTCTACTGTACTCCACTGTACTCTACCTCTACTGTACTCCACTGTACTCTATCTCTACCGTGCTCCACTGTACTCTACCTCTACTGTGCTCCACTGTACTCTACTGTACTCTATCTCTACTGTGCTCCACTGTACTCTATCTCTACTGTACTCCACTGTATTCTACCTCTACTGTGCTCCACTGTACTCTCTCTCTACTGTACTCCACTGTACTCTACCTCTACTGTACTCCACTGTACTCTACCTCTGCTGTGCTCCACTGTGCTCTATCTCTACTCTACTCCACTGTACTCTATCTCTACTGTACTCCACTGTACTCTACCTCTACTGTACTCTACTGTACTCCACCTCTACTGTGCTCCACTGTACTCCACTGTACTCTACCTCTACTGTGCTCCACTGTACTCTACCTCTACTGTACTCCACTGTACTCTACCTCTACTGTGCTCCACTGTACTCTACCTCTACTGTACTCCACTGTACTCTACCTCTACTGTACTCCAATGTACTCTACCTCTACTGTACTCCACTGTATTCTACCTCTACTGTGCTCTACTTTACTCTACCTCTACTGTACTCCACTGTACTCTACCTCTACTGTACTGTACTGTTCTCTACCTCTACTGTACTCTACTGTACTCCACCTCTACTGTGCTCCACTGTACTCCACTCTACTCTACATCTACTCTGCTCCACTGTACTCTACCTCTACTGTACTCCACTGTACTCTATCTCTACTGTGCTCCACTGTACTCTACCTCTACTGTGCTCCACTGTACTCCACTGTACTCTATCTCTACTGTGATCCATTGTACTCTACCTCTGCTGTGCTCCACTGTACTCTATCTCTACTCTACTCCACTGTACTCTATCTCTATTGTACTCCACTGTACTCTACCTTTACTGTACTCTACTGTACTCCACCTCTACTGTGCTCCACTGTACTCCACTGTACTCTTCCTCTACTTCACTCCACTGTACTCTATCTCTACTGTGCTCCACTGTACTCTACCTCTACTGTGCTCTACTGTACTCTACTCTACTGTGCAACACTGTACTCTATCTCTACTGTACTCCACTGTACTCTACCTCTACTGTACTCTACTGTACTCCACCTCTACTGTGCTCCACTGTACTCCACTGTACTCTACCTCTACTGTTATCCACTGTAGTCTACCTCAACTATACTCCACTGTACTCTAACTCAACTATACTCCACTGTACTCTATCGCTACTCTACTCCACTGTACTCTATCTCTACTCTACTCCACTGTACTCTATCTCTACTGTACTCCACTGTACTCTACCTCTACTGTACTCTACTGTACTCCACCTCTACTGTGCTCCACTGTACTCCACTGTACTCTACCTCTACTGTGCTTCATTGTACTCTACCTGTACTGTACTCCACTGTACTCTACCTCTACTCTGCTCCACTGTACTCTACCTCTACTGTACTCCACTGTACTCTACCTCTACTGCACTCCACTGTACTCTACCTCTACTGTACTCCACTGTATTCTACCTCTACTGTACTCTACTGTACTCCACCTCTACTGTGCTCCACTGTACTCCACTGTACTCTTCCTCTACTCTGCTCCACTGTACACTACCTCTACTGTACTCCACTGTACTCTACCTCTACTGTGCTCCACTGTACTCTACCTCTACTGTGCTCCACTGTACTCTAACTCTACTGTACTCCACTGTACTCTACCTCTACTGCACTCCACTATACTCTACCTCTACTGTACTCCACTGTATTCTACCTCTACTGTGCTCTACTGTACTCTACCTCTACTGTACTCCACTGTTCTCTACCTCTACTGTACTCTACTGTACTCCACCTCTACTGTGCTCCACTGTACTCCACTGTACTCTACCTCTACTGTGCTCCACTGTACTCTACCTCTACTGTACTCCACTGTACTCTATCTCTACCGTGCTCCACTGTACTCTACCTCTACTGTACTCCACTGTACTCTACTGTACTCTATCTCTACTGTGCTCCACTGTACTCTATCTCTACTGTACTCCACTCTATTCTACCTCTACTGTGCTCCACTGTACTCTCTCTCTACTGTACTCCACTGTACTCTACCTCTACTGTACTCCACTGTACTCTACCTCTGCTGTGCTCCACTGTGCTCTATCTCTACTCTACTCCACTGTACTCTATCTCTACTGTACTCCACTGTACTCTACCTCTACTGTACTCCACCTCTACTGTGCTCCACTGTACTCCACTGTACTCTACCTCTACTGTGCTCCACTGTACTCTACCTCTACTGTACTCCACTGTACTCTACCTCTACTGTGCTCCACTGTACTCTACCTCTACTGTACTCCACTGTACTCTACCTCTACTGTACTCTACTGTACTCCACATCTACTGTGCTCCACTGTACTCCACTGTACTCTTCCTCTACTGTACTCCACTGTACTCTATCTCTACTGTGCCCCACTGTACTCTACCTCTACTGTGCTCTACTGTACTCTACTCTACTGTGCTCCACTGTACTCTATCTCTACTCTACTCCACTGTACTCTATCTCTATTGTACTCCACTGTACTCTACCTTTACTGTACTCTACTGTACTCCACCTCTACTGTGCTCCACTGTACTCCACTGTACTCTTCCTCTACTGTGCTCCCCTCTACACTACCTCTACTGTACTCCACTGTACTCTACCTCTACTGTGCTCCACTGTACTCTACCTCTACTGTGCTCCACTGTACTCTAACTCTACTGTGCTCCACTGTACTCTATCTCTACTGTACTCCACTGTACTCTACCTCTACTATACTCTCTTGTACTCCACCTCTACTATACTCTACTGTACTCCACCTCTACTGTACTCCACTGTACTCTACCTCTACAGTGCTCCACTGTGCTCTACCTCTACTGTACTCCACTGTACTCTACCTCTACTCTGCTCTACTGTACTCTATCTCTACTGTACTCCACTGTACTCTACCTCTACTGTACTCCACTGTAGTCTACCTCTACTATACTCCACTGCACTCTACCTCTACTGTGCTCCACTGTACTCTACCTCTACTTTGCTCTACTGTACTCTATCTCTACTGTGCTCCACTGTACTCCTCCTCTACTGTACTCTACTGTACTCCACCTCTACTGTGCTCCACTGTACTCCACTGTGCTCTACCTCTACTGTTATCCACTGTAGTCTACCTCAACTATACTCCACTGTACTCTAACTCAACTATACTCCACTGTACTCTATCTCTACTCTACTCCACTGTACTCTATCTCTACTCTACTCCACTGTACTCTATCTCTACTGTACTCCACTGTACTCTACCTCTACTGTACTCTACTGTACTCCACCTCTACTGTGCTCCACTGTACTCCACTGTACTCTACCTCTACTGTGCTTCATTGTACTCTACCTCTACTGTACTCCACTGTACTCTACCTCTACTCTGCTCCACTGTACTCTACCTCTACTGTACTCCACTGTACTCTACCTCTACTGCACTCCACTGTACTCTACCTCCACTGTACTCCACTGTATTCTACCTCTACTGTGCTCTACTGTACTCTACCTCTACTGTACTCCACTGTTCTCTACCTCTACTGTACTCTACTGTACTCCACCTCTACTGTGCTCCACTGTACTCCAATGTACTCTACCTCTACTCTGCTCCACTGTACTCTACCTCCACTGTACTCCACTGTACTCTAGCTCTACCGTGCTCCACTGTACTCTACCTCTACTGTGCTCCACTGTACTCTACCTCTACTGTGCTCCACTGTACTCTAACTCTACTGTACTCCACTGTACACTACCTCTACTGCACTCCACTATACTCTACCTCTACTGTACTCCACTGTATTCTACCTCTACTGTGCTCTACTGTACTCTACCTCTACTGTACTCCACTGTTCTCTACCTCTACTGTACTCTACTGTACTCCACCTCTACTGTGCTCCACTGTACTCCACTGTACTCTACCTCTACTGTGCTCCACTGTACTCTACCTCTACTGTACTCCACTGTACTCTATCTCTACCGTGCTCCACTGTACTCTACCTCTACTGTACTCCACTGTACTCTACTGTACTCTATCTCTACTGTGCTCCACTGTACTCTATCTCTACTGTACTCCACTGTATTCTACCTCTACTGTGCTCCACTGTACTCTCTCTCTACTGTACTCCACTGTACTCTACCTCTACTGTACTCCACTGTACTCTACCTTTGCTGTGCTCCACTGTGCTCTATCTCTACTCTACTCCACTCTACTCTATCTCTACTGTACTCCACTGTACTTTACCTCTACTGTACTCCACCTCTACTGTGCTCCACTGTACTCCACTGTACTCTACCTCTACTGTGCTCCACTGTACTCTACCTCTACTGTACTCCACTGTACTCTACCTCTACTGTGCTCCACTGTACTCTACCTCTACTGTACTCCACTGTACTCTACCTCTACTGTACTCTACTGTACTCCACATCTACTGTGCTCCACTGTACTCCACTGTACTCTTCCTCTACTGTACTCCACTGTACTCTATCTCTACTGTGCCCCACTGTACTCTACCTCTACTGTGCTCTACTGTACTCTACTCTACTGTGCTCCACTGTACTCTATCTCTACTCTACTCCACTGTACTCTATCTCTATTGTACTCCACTGTACTCTACCTTTACTGTACTCTACTGTACTCCACCTCTACTGTGCTCCACTGTACTCCACTGTACTCTTCCTCTACTGTGCTCCCCTCTACACTACCTCTACTGTACTCCACTGTACTCTACCTCTACTGTGCTCCACTGTACTCTACCTCTACTGTGCTCCACTGTACTCTAACTCTACTGTGCTCCACTGTACTCTATCTCTACTGTACTCCACTGTACTCTACCTCTACTATACTCTCTTGTACTCCACCTCTACTATACTCTACTGTACTCCACCTCTACTGTACTCCACTGTACTCTACCTCTACAGTGCTCCACTGTGCTCTACCTCTACTGTACTCCACTGTACTCTACCTCTACTCTGCTCTACTGTACTCTATCTCTACTGTACTCCACTGTACTCTACCTCTACTGTACTCCACTGTAGTCTACCTCTACTATACTCCACTGCACTCTACCTCTACTGTGCTCCACTGTACTCTACCTCTACTTTGCTCTACTGTACTCTATCTCTACTGTGCTCCACTGTACTCTTCCTCTACTGTACTCTACTGTACTCCACCTCTACTGTGCTCCACTGTACTCCACTGTGCTCTACCTCTACTGTTATCCACTGTAGTCTACCTCAACTATACTCCACTGTACTCTAACTCAACTATACTCCACTGTACTCTATCTCTACTCTACTCCACTGTACTCTATCTCTACTCTACTCCACTGTACTCTATCTCTACTGTACTCCACTGTACTCTACCTCTACTGTACTCTACTGTACTCCACCTCTACTGTGCTCCACTGTACTCCACTGTACTCTACCTCTACTGTGCTTCATTGTACTCTACCTCTACTGTACTCCACTGTACTCTACCTCTACTCTGCTCCACTGTACTCTACCTCTACTGTACTCCACTGTACTCTACCTCTACTGCACTCCACTGTACTCTACCTCCACTGTACTCCACTGTATTCTACCTCTACTGTGCTCTACTGTACTCTACCTCTACTGTACTCCACTGTTCTCTACCTCTACTGTACTCTACTGTACTCCACCTCTACTGTGCTCCACTGTACTCCAATGTACTTTACCTCTACTCTGCTCCACTGTACTCTACCTCCACTGTACTCCACTGTACTCTAGCTCTACCGTGCTCCACTGTACTCTACCTCTACTGTGCTCCACTGTACTCCACCTCTACTTTGCTCCACTGTACTCCACTGTACTCTATCTCTACTGTGATCCACTGTACTCTACCTCTGTTGTGCTCCGCTGTACTCTATCTCTACTCTACTCCACTGTACTCTATCTCTATTGTACTCCACTGTACTCTACATCTACTGTACTCTATTGTACTCCACCTCTACTGTGCTCCACTGTACTCCACTGTACTCTTCCTCTACTGTGCTCCACTGTACTCCACTGTACTCTACCTCTACTGTTATCCACTGTAGTCTACCTCAACTATACTCCACTGTACTCTGACTCAACTGTACTCCACTGTACTCTACCTCTACTGTACTGTACTGTTCTCTACCTCTACTGTACTCTACTGTACTCCACCTCTACTGTGCTCCACTGTACTCCACTCTAATCTACCTCTACTGTGCTCCACTGTACTCTATCTCTACTGTGCTCCACTGTACTCTACCTCTACTGTGCTCCACTGTACTCCACTGTACTCTATCTCTACTGTTATCCACTGTACTCTACCTCCGCTGTGCTCCACTGTACTCTATCTCTACTCTACTCCACTGTACTCTATCTCTATTGTACTCCACTGTACTCTACCTTTACTGTACTCTACTGTACTCCACCTCTACTGTGCTCCAATGTACTCCACTGTACTCTTCCTCTACTGTGCTCCACTGTACACTACCTCTACTGTACTCCACTGTACTCTACCTCTACTGTGCTCCACTGTACTCTACCTCTACTGTGCTCCACTGTACTCTAACTCTACTGTGCTCCACTGTACTCTATCTCTACTGTACTCCACTGTACTCTACCTCTACTATACTCTACTGTACTCCACCTCTACTATACTCTACTGTACTCCACCTCTACTGTACTCCACTGTACTCTACCTCTACAGTGCTCCACTGTGCTCTACCTCTACTGTACTCCACTGTACTCTACCTCTACTCTGCTCTACTGTACTCTATCTCTACTGTACTCCACTGTACTCTACCTCTACTGTACTCCACTGTAGTCTACCTCTACTATACTCCACTGCACTCTACCTCTACTGTGCTCCACTGTACTCTACCTCTACTGTGCTCTACTGTACTCTATCTCTACTGTGCTCCACTGTACTCTTCCTCTACTGTACTCTACTGTACTCCACCTCTACTCTGCTCCACTGTACTCCACTGTACTCTACCTCTACTGTTATCTACTGTAGTCTACCTCAACTATACTCCACTGTACTCTAACTCAACTATACTCCACTGTACTCTATCTCTACTCTACTCCACTGTACTCTATCTCTACTCTACTCCACTGTACTCTATCTCTACTGTACTCCACTGTACTCTACCTCTACTGTACTCCACTGTACTCTACCTCTACTGTACTCCACTGTATTCTACCTCTACTGTGCTCTACTGTACTCTACCTCTACTGTACTCCACTGTACTATATCTCTACAGTGCTCCACTGTGCTCTACCTCTACTGTACTCCACTGTACTCTACCTCTACTCTGCTCTACTGTACTCTATCTCTACTGTACTCCACTGTACTCTACCTCTACTGTACTCCACTGTAGTCTACCTCTACTATACTCCACTGCACTCTACCTCTACTGTGCTCCACTGTACTCTACCTCTACTGTGCTCTACTGTACTCTATCTCTACTGTGCTCCACTGTACTCTTCCTCTACTGTACTCTATTGTACTCCACCTCTACTGTGCTCCACTGTACTCCACTGTACTCTACCTCTACTGTTATCCACTGTAGTCTACCTCAACTATACTCCACTGTACTCTAACTCAACTATACTCCACTGTACTCTATCTCTACTCTACTCCACTGTACTCTATCTCTACTCTACTCCACTGTACTCTATCTCTACTGTACTCCACTGTACTCTACCTCTACTGTACTCTACTGTACTCCACCTCTACTGTGCTCCACTGTACTCCACTGTACTCTACCTCTACTGTTATCCACTGTAGTCTACCTCAACTATACTCCACTGTACTCTAACTCAACTATACTCCACTGTACTCTATCTCTACTCTACTCCACTGTACTCTATCTCTACTCTACTCCACTGTACTCTATCTCTACTGTACTCCACTGTACTCTACCTCTACTGTACTCTACTGTACTCCACCTCTACTGTGCTCCACTGTACTCCACTGTACTCTACCTCTACTGTGCTTCATTGTACTCTACCTCTAATGTACTCCACTGTACTCTACCTCTACTCTGCTCCACTGTACTCTACCTCTACTGTACTCCACTGTACTCTACCTCTACTGTACTCCACTGTTCTCTACCTCTACTGTACTCTACTGTACTCCACCTCTACTGTGCTCCACTGTACTCCACTGTACTCTACCTCTACTGTGCTCCACTGTACTCTACCTCTACTGTACTCCACTGTACTCTATCTCTACCGTGCTCCACTGTACTCTACCTCTACTGTGCTCCACTGTACTCCACTGTACTCTATCTCTACTGTGATCCACTGTACTCTACCTCTGTTGTGCTCCGCTGTACTCTATCTCTACTCTACTCCACTGTACTCTATCTCTATTGTACTCCACTGTACTCTACATCTACTGTACTCTATTGTACTCCACCTCTACTGTGCTCCACTGTACTCCACTGTACTCTTCCTCTACTGTGCTCCACTGTACTCTACCTCTACTGTTATCCACTGTAGTCTACCTCAACTATACTCCACTGTACTCTGACTCAACTATACTCCACTGTACTCTATCTCTACTCTACTCCACTGTACTCTATCTCTACTCTACTCCACAGTACTCTATCTCTACTGTACACCACTGTACTCTACCTCTACTGTACTCTACTGTACTCCACCTCTACTGTGCTCCACTGTACTCCACTGTACTCTACCTCTACTGTGCTTCATTGTACTCTACCTCTACTGTACTCCACTGTACTCTACCTCTACTGTACTCCACTGTACTCTATCTCTACCGTGCTCCACTGTACTCTACCTCTACTGTGATCCACTGTACTCTACTGTACTCTATCTCTACTGTGCTCCACTGTACTCTATCTCTACTGTACTCCACTGTATTCTACCTCTACTGTGCTCCACTGTACTCTCTCTCTACTGTACTCCACTGTACTCTACCTCTACTGTACTCCACTGTACTCTACCTCTGCTGTGCTCCACTGTGCTCTATCTCTACTCTACTCCACTGTACTCTATCTCTACTGTACTCCACTGTACTCTACCTCTACTGTACTCTACTGTACTCCACCTCTACTGTGCTCCACTGTACTCCACTGTACTCTACCTCTACTGTGCTCCACTGTACTCTACCTCTACTGTACTCCACTGTACTCTACCTCTACTGTGCTCCACTGTACTCTACCTCTACTGTACTCCACTGTACTCTACCTCTACTGTACTCCACTGTACTCTACCTCTACTGTACTCCACTGTATTCTACCTCTACTGTGCTCTACTGTACTCTACCTCTACTGTACTCCACTGTACTCTACCTCTACTGTACTGTACTGTTCTCTACCTCTACTGTACTCTACTGTACTCCACCTCTACTGTGCTCCACTGTACTCCACTCTACTCTACCTCTACTCTGCTCCACTGTACTCTACCTCTACTGTACTCCACTGTACTCTATCTCTACTGTGCTCCACTGTACTCTACCTCTACTGTGCTCCACTGTACTCCACTGTACTCTATCTCTACTGTGATCCATTGTACTCTACCTCTGCTGTGCTCCACTGTACTCTATCTCTACTCTACTCCACTGTACTCTATCTCTATTGTACTCCACTGTACTCTACCTTTACTGTACTCTACTGTACTCCACCTCTACTGTGCTCCACTGTACTCCACTGTACTCTTCCTCTACTTCACTCCACTGTACTCTATCTCTACTGTGCTCCACTGTACTCTACCTCTACTGTGCTCTACTGTACTCTACTCTACTGTGCTCCACTGTACTCTATTTCTACTGTACCCCGCTGTACTCTACCTCTACTGTGCTCCACTGTACACTACCTCTACTGTACTCCACTGTACTCTACCTCTACTGTGCTCCACTGTACTCTACCTCTACTGTGCTCCACTGTACTCTAACTCTACTGTGCTCCACTGTACTCTATCTCTACTGTACTCCACTGTACTCTACCTCTACTATACTCTACTGTACTCCACCTCTACTGTACTCCACTGTACTCTACCTCTACTGTGCTCCACTGTACTCTACCTCTACTGTGCTCCACTGTACTCTAACTCTACTGTGCTCCACTGTACTCTATCTCTACTGTACTCCACTGTACTCTACCTCTACAGTGCTCCACTGTGCTCTACCTCTACTGTACTCCACTGTACTCTACCTCTACTCTGCTCTACTGTACTCTATCCCTACTGTACTCCACTGTACTCTACCTCTACTGTACTCCACTGTAGTCTACCTCTACTATACTCCACTGCACTCTACCTCTACTGTGCTCCACTGTACTCTACCTCTACTGTGCTCTACTTTACTCTATCTCTACTGTGCTCCACTGTACTCTTCCTCTACTGTACTCTACTGTACTCCACCTCTACTGTGCTCCACTGTACTCTTCCTCTACTGTACTCTACTGTACTCCACCTCTACTGTGCTCCACTGTACTCCACTGTACTCTACCTCTACTGTTATCCACTGTAGTCTACCTCAACTATACTCCACTGTACTCTAACTCAACTATACTCCACAGTACTCTATCTCTACTCTTCTCCACTGTACTCTATCTCTACTCTACTCCACTGTACTCTATCTCTACTGTACTCCACTGTACTCTACCTCTACTGTACTCTACTGTACTCCACCTCTACTGTGCTCCACTGTACTCCACTGTACTCTACCTCTACTGTGCTTCATTGTACTCTACCTCTAATGTAATCCACTGTACTCTACCTCTACTCTGCTCCACTGTACTCTACCTCTACTGTACTCCACTGTACTCTACCTCTACTGCACTCCACTGTACTCTACCTCTACTGTACTCCACTGTATTCTACCTCTACTGTGCTCTACTGTACTCTACCTCTACTGTACACCACTGTTCTCTACCTCTACTGTACTCTACTGTACTCCACCTCTACTGTGCTCCACTGTACTCCACTGTACTCTACCTCTACTGTGCTCCACTGTACTCTACCTCTACTGTACTCCACTGTACTCTATCTCTACCGTGCTCCACTGTACTCTACCTCTACTGTGCTCCACTGTACTCCACTGTACTCTATCTCTACTGTGATCCACTGTACTCTACCTCTGTTGTGCTCCGCTGTACTCTATCTCTACTCTACTCCACTGTACTCTATCTCTATTGTACTCCACTGTACTCTACATCTACTGTACTCTATTGTACTCCACCTCTACTGTGCTCCACTGTACTCCACTGTACTCTTCCTCTACTGTGCTCCACTGTACTCCACTGTACTCTACCTCTACTGTTATCCACTGTAGTCTACCTCAACTATACTCCACTGTACTCTGACTCAACTATACTCCACTGTACTCTATCTCTACTCTACTCCACTGTACTCTATCTCTACTCTACTCCATAGTACTCTATCTCTACTGTACTCCACTGTACTCTACCTCTACTGTACTCTACTGTACTCCCCCTCTACTGTGCTCCACTGTACTCCACTGTACTCTACCTCTACTGTGCTTCATTGTACTCTACCTCTACTGTACTCCACTGTACTCTACCTCTACTGTACTCCACTGTACTCTATCTCTACCGTGCTCCACTGTACTCTACCTCTACTGTGCTCCACTGTACTCTACTGTACTCTATCTCTACTGTGCTCCACTGTACTCTATCTCTACTGTACTCCACTGTATTCTACCTCTACAGTGCTCCACTGTACTCTCTCTCTACTGTACTCCACTGTACTCTACCTCTACTGTACTCCACTGTACTCTACCTCTGCTGTGCTCCACTGTGCTCTATCTCTACTCTACTCCACTGTACTCTATATCTACTGTACTCCACTGTACTCTACCTCTACTGTACTCTACTGTACTCCACCTCTACTGTGCTCCACTGTACTCCACTGTACTCTACCTCTACTGTGCTCCACTGTACTCTACCTCTACTGTACTCCACTGTACTCTACCTCTACTGTGCTCCACTGTACTCTACCTCTACTGTACTCCACTGTACTCTACCTCTACTGTACTCCAATGTACTCTACCTCTACTGTACTCCACTGTATTCTACCTCTACTGTGCTCTACTTTACTCTACCTCTACTGTACTCCACTGTACTCTACCTCTACTGTACTGTACTGTTCTCTACCTCTACTGTACTCTACTGTACTCCACCTCTACTGTGCTCCACTGTACTCCACTCTACTCTACATCTACTCTGCTCCACTGTACTCTACCTCTACTGTACTCCACTGTACTCTATCTCTACTGTGCTCCACTGTACTCTACCTCTACTGTGCTCCACTGTACTCCACTGTACTCTATCTCTACTGTGATCCATTGTACTCTACCTCTGCTGTGCTCCACTGTACTCTATCTCTACTCTACTCCACTGTACTCTATCTCTACTGTACTCCACTGTATTCTACCTCTACTGTGCTCCACTGTACTCTCTCTCTACTGTACTCCACTGTACTCTACCTCTACTGTACTCCACTGTACTCTACCTCTGCTGTGCTCCACTGTGCTCTATCTCTACTCTACTCCACTGTACTCTATCTAAACTGTACTCCACTGTACTCTACCTCTACTGTACTCTACTGTACTCCACCTCTACTGTGCTCCACTGTACTCCACTGTACTCTACCTCTACTGTGCTCCACTGTACTCTATCTCTACTGTACTCCAATGTACTCTACCTCTACTGTGCTCCACTGTACTCTACCTCTACTGTACTCCACTGTACTCTACCTCTACTGTACTCCACTGTACTCTACCTCTACTGTACTCCACTGTATTCTACCTCTACTGTGCTCTACTGTACTCTACCTCTACTGTACTCCACTGTACTCTACCTCTACTGTACTGTACTGTTCTCTACCTCTACTGTACTCTACTGTACTCCACCTCTACTGTGCTCCACTGTACTCCACTCTAATCTACCTCTACTGTGCTCCACTGTACTCTATCTCTACTGTGCTCCACTGTACTCTACCTCTACTGTGCTCCACTGTACTCCACTGTACTCTATCTCTACTGTTATCCACTGTACTCTACCTCCGCTGTGCTCCACTGTACTCTATCTCTACTCTACTCCACTGTACTCTATCTCTATTGTACTCCACTGTACTCTACCTTTACTGTACTCTACTGTACTCCACATCTACTGTGCTCCACTGTACTCCACTGTACTCTTCCTCTACTGTACTCCACTGTACTCTATCTCTACTGTGCTCCACTGTACTCTACCTCTACTGTGCTCTACTGTACTCTACTCTACTGTGCTCCACTGTACTCTATCTCTACTCTACTCCACTGTACTCTATCTCTATTGTACTCCACTGTACTCCAACTTTACTGTACTCTACTGTACTCCACCTCTACTGTGCTCCACTGTACTCCACTGTACTCTTCCTCTACTGTGCTCCACTGTACACTACCTCTACTGTACTCCACTGTACTCTACCTCTACTGTGCTCCACTGTACTCTACCTCTACTGTGATCCACTGTACTCTAACTCTACTGTGCTCCACTGTACTCTATCTCTACTGTACTCCACTGTACTGTACCTCTACTATACTCTACTGTACTCCACCTCTACTATACTCTACTGTACTCCACCTCTACTGTACTCCACTGTACTCTACCTCTACAGTGCTCCACTGTGCTCTACCTCTACTGTACTCCACTGTACTCTACCTCTACTCTGCTCTACTGTACTCTATCTCTACTGTACTCCACTGTACTCTACCTCTACTGTACTCCACTTTAGTCTACCTCTACTATACTCCACTGCACTCTACCTCTACTGTGCTCCACTGTACTCTACCTCTACTGTGCTCTACTGTACTCTATCTCTACTGTGCTCCACTGTACTCTTCCTCTACTGTACTCTACTGTACTCCACCTCTACTCTGCTCCACTGTACTCCACTGTACTCTACCTCTACTGTTATCTACTGTAGTCTACCTCAACTATACTCCACTGTACTCTAACTCAACTATACTCCACTGTACTCTATCTCTACTCTACTCCACTGTACTCTATCTCTACTCTACTCCACTGTACTCTACCTCTACTGTACTCCACTGTACTCTACCTCTACTGTACTCCACTGTACTCTACCTCTACTGTACTCCACTGTATTCTACCTCTACTGTGCTCTACTGTACTCTACCTCTACTCTACTCCACTGTACTCTATCTCTACAGTGCTCCACTGTGCTCTACCTCTACTGTACTCCACTGTACTCTACCTCTACTCTGCTCTACTGTACTCTATCTCTACTGTACTCCACTGTACTCTACCTATACTGTACTCCACTGTAGTCTACCTCTAATATACTCCACTGCACTCTACCTCTACTGTGCTCCACTGTACTCTACCTCTACTGTGCTCTACTGTACTCTATCTCTACTGTGCTCCACTGTACTCTTCCTCTACTGTACTCTACTGTACTCCACCTCTACTTTGCTCCACTGTACTCCACTGTACTCTACCTCTACTGTTATCCACTGTAGTCTACCTCAACTATACTCCACTGTACTCTAACTCAACTATACTCCACTGTACTCTATCTCTACTCTACTCCACTGTACTCTATCTCTACTCTACTCCACTGTACTCTATCTCTACTGTACTCCACTGTACTCTACCTCTACTGTACTCTACTGTACTCCACCTCTACTGTGCTCCACTGTACTCCACTGTACTCTACCTCTACTGTTATCCACTGTAGTCTACCTCAACTATACTCCACTGTACTCTAACTCAACTATACTCCACTGTACTCTATCTCTACTCTACTCCACTGTACTCTATCTCTACTCTACTCCACTGTACTCTATCTCTACTGTACTCCACTGTACTCTACCTCTACTGTACTATACTGTACTCCACCTCTACTGTGCTCCACTGTACTCCACTGTACTCTACCTCTACTGTGCTTCATTGTACTCTACCTCTACTGTACTCCACTGTACTCTACCTCTACTCTGCTCCACTGTACTCTACCTCTACTGTACTCCACTGTACTCTACCTCTACTGCACTCCACTGTACTCTACCTCTACTGTACTCCACTGTATTCTACCTCTACTGTGCTCTACTGTACTCTACCTCTACTGTACTCCACAGTTCTCTACCTCTACTGTACTCTACTGTACTCCACCTCTACTGTGCTCCACTGTACTCCACTGTACTCTACCTCTACTGTGCTCCACTGTACTCTACCTCTACTGTACTCCACTGTACTCCACCTCTACTATACTCTACTGTACTCCACCTCTACTGTACTCCACTGTACTCTACCTCTACAGTGCTCCACTGTGCTCTACCTCTACTGTACTCCACTGTACTCTACCTCTACTCTGCTCTACTGTACTCTATCTCTACTGTACTCCACTGTACTCTACCTCTACTGTACTCCACTGTAGTCTACCTCTACTATACTCCACTGCACTCTACCTCTACTGTGCTCCACTGTACTCTACCTCTACTGTGCTCTACTTTACTCTATCTCTACTGTGCTCCACTGTACTCTTCCTCTACTGTACTCTACTGTACTCCACCTCTACTGTGCTCCACTGTACTCTTCCTCTACTGTACTCTACTGTACTCCACCTCTACTGTGCTCCACTGTACTCCACTGTACTCTACCTCTACTGTTATCCACTGTAGTCTACCTCAACTATACTCCACTGTACTCTAACTCAACTATACTCCACTGTACTCTATCTCTACTCTACTCCACTGTACTCTATCTCTACTCTACTCCACTGTACTCTATCTCTACTGTACTCCACTGTACTCTACCTCTACTGTACTCTACTGTACTCCACCTCTACTGTGCTCCACTGTACTCCACTGTACTCTACCTCTACTGTGCTTCATTGTACTCTACCTCTAATGTACTCCACTGTACTCTACCTCTACTCTGCTCCACTGTACTCTACCTCTACTGTACTCCACTGTACTCTACCTCTACTGTACTCCACTGTTCTCTACCTCTACTGTACTCTACTGTACTCCACCTCTACTGTGCTCCACTGTACTCCACTGTACTCTACCTCTACTGTGCTCCACTGTACTCTACCTCTACTGTACTCCACTGTACTCTATCTCTACCGTGCTCCACTGTACTCTACCTCTACTGTGCTCCACTGTACTCCACTGTACTCTATCTCTACTGTGATCCACTGTACTCTACCTCTGTTGTGCTCCGCTGTACTCTATCTCTACTCTACTCCACTGTACTCTATCTCTATTGTACTCCACTGTACTCTACATCTACTGTACTCTATTGTACTCCACCTCTACTGTGCTCCACTGTACTCCACTGTACTCTTCCTCTACTGTGCTCCACTGTACTCTACCTCTACTGTTATCCACTGTAGTCTACCTCAACTATACTCCACTGTACTCTGACTCAACTATACTCCACTGTACTCTATCTCTACTCTACTCCACTGTACTCTATCTCTACTCTACTCCACAGTACTCTATCTCTACTGTACACCACTGTACTCTACCTCTACTGTACTCTACTGTACTCCACCTCTACTGTGCTCCACTGTACTCCACTGTACTCTACCTCTACTGTGCTTCATTGTACTCTACCTCTACTGTACTCCACTGTACTCTACCTCTACTGTACTCCACTGTACTCTATCTCTACCGTGCTCCACTGTACTCTACCTCTACTGTGCTCCACTGTACTCTACTGTACTCTATCTCTACTGTGCTCCACTGTACTCTATCTCTACTGTACTCCACTGTATTCTACCTCTACTGTGCTCCACTGTACTCTCTCTCTACTGTACTCCACTGTACTCTACCTCTACTGTACTCCACTGTACTCTACCTCTGCTGTGCTCCACTGTGCTCTATCTCTACTCTACTCCACTGTACTCTATCTCTACTGTACTCCACTGTACTCTACCTCTACTGTACTCTACTGTACTCCACCTCTACTGTGCTCCACTGTACTCCACTGTACTCTACCTCTACTGTGCTCCACTGTACTCTACCTCTACTGTACTCCACTGTACTCTACCTCTACTGTGCTCCACTGTACTCTACCTCTACTGTACTCCACTGTACTCTACCTCTACTGTACTCCACTGTACTCTACCTCTACTGTACTCCACTGTATTCTACCTCTACTGTGCTCTACTGTACTCTACCTCTACTGTACTCCACTGTACTCTACCTCTACTGTACTGTACTGTTCTCTACCTCTACTGTACTCTACTGTACTCCACCTCTACTGTGCTCCACTGTACTCCACTCTACTCTACCTCTACTCTGCTCCACTGTACTCTACCTCTACTGTACTCCACTGTACTCTATCTCTACTGTGCTCCACTGTACTCTACCTCTACTGTGCTCCACTGTACTCCACTGTACTCTATCTCTACTGTGATCCATTGTACTCTACCTCTGCTGTGCTCCACTGTACTCTATCTCTACTCTACTCCACTGTACTCTATCTCTATTGTACTCCACTGTACTCTACCTTTACTGTACTCTACTGTACTCCACCTCTACTGTGCTCCACTGTACTCCACTGTACTCTTCCTCTACTTCACTCCACTGTACTCTATCTCTACTGTGCTCCACTGTACTCTACCTCTACTGTGCTCTACTGTACTCTACTCTACTGTGCTCCACTGTACTCTATTTCTACTGTACCCCGCTGTACTCTACCTCTACTGTGCTCCACTGTACACTACCTCTACTGTACTCCACTGTACTCTACCTCTACTGTGCTCCACTGTACTCTACCTCTACTGTGCTCCACTGTACTCTAACTCTACTGTGCTCCACTGTACTCTATCTCTACTGTACTCCACTGTACTCTACCTCTACTATACTCTACTGTACTCCACCTCTACTGTACTCCACTGTACTCTACCTCTACTGTGCTCCACTGTACTCTACCTCTACTGTGCTCCACTGTACTCTAACTCTACTGTGCTCCACTGTACTCTATCTCTACTGTACTCCACTGTACTCTACCTCTACAGTGCTCCACTGTGCTCTACCTCTACTGTACTCCACTGTACTCTACCTCTACTCTGCTCTACTGTACTCTATCTCTACTGTACTCCACTGTACTCTACCTCTACTGTACTCCACTGTAGTCTACCTCTACTATACTCCACTGCACTCTACCTCTACTGTGCTCCACTGTACTCTTCCTCTACTGTACTCTACTGTACTCCACCTCTACTGTGCTCCACTGTACTCTTCCTCTACTGTACTCTACTGTACTCCACCTCTACTGTGCTCCACTGTACTCCACTGTACTCTACCTCTACTGTTATCCACTGTAGTCTACCTCAACTATACTCCACTGTACTCTAACTCAACTATACTCCACAGTACTCTATCTCTACTCTTCTCCACTGTACTCTATCTCTACTCTACTCCACTGTACTCTATCTCTACTGTACTCCACTGTACTCTACCTCTACTGTACTCTACTGTACTCCACCTCTACTGTGCTCCACTGTACTCCACTGTACTCTACCTCTACTGTGCTTCATTGTACTCTACCTCTAATGTAATCCACTGTACTGTACCTCTACTCTGCTCCACTGTACTCTACCTCTACTGTACTCCACTGTACTCTACCTCTACTGCACTCCACTGTACTCTACCTCTACTGTACTCCACTGTATTCTACCTCTACTGTGCTCTACTGTACTCTACCTCTACTGTACTCCACTGTTCTCTACCTCTACTGTACTCTACTGTACTCCACCTCTACTGTGCTCCACTGTACTCCACTGTACTCTACCTCTACTGTGCTCCACTGTACTCTACCTCTACTGTACTCCACTGTACTCTATCTCTACCGTGCTCCACTGTACTCTACCTCTACTGTGCTCCACTGTACTCCACTGTACTCTATCTCTACTGTGATCCACTGTACTCTACCTCTGTTGTGCTCCGCTGTACTCTATCTCTACTCTACTCCACTGTACTCTATCTCTATTGTACTCCACTGTACTCTACATCTACTGTACTCTATTGTACTCCACCTCTACTGTGCTCCACTGTACTCCACTGTACTCTTCCTCTACTGTGCTCCACTGTACTCCACTGTACTCTACCTCTACTGTTATCCACTGTAGTCTACCTCAACTATACTCCACTGTACTCTGACTCAACTATACTCCACTGTACTCTATCTCTACTCTACTCCACTGTACTCTATCTCTACTCTACTCCATAGTACTCTATCTCTACTGTACTCCACTGTACTCTACCTCTACTGTACTCTACTGTACTCCCCCTCTACTGTGCTCCACTGTACTCCACTGTACTCTACCTCTACTGTGCTTCATTGTACTCTACCTCTACTGTACTCCACTGTACTCTACCTCTACTGTACTCCACTGTACTCTATCTCTACCGTGCTCCACTGTACTCTACCTCTACTGTGCTCCACTGTACTCTACTGTACTCTATCTCTACTGTGCTCCACTGTACTCTATCTCTACTGTACTCCACTGTATTCTACCTCTACTGTGCTCCACTGTACTCTCTCTCTACTGTACTCCACTGTACTCTACCTCTACTGTACTCCACTGTACTCTACCTCTGCTGTGCTCCACTGTGCTCTATCTCTACTCTACTCCACTGTACTCTATCTCTACTGTACTCCACTGTACTCTACCTCTACTGTACTCTACTGTACTCCACCTCTACTGTGCTCCACTGTACTCCACTGTACTCTACCTCTACTGTGCTCCACTGTACTCTACCTCTACTGTACCCCACTGTACTCTACCTCTACTGTGCTCCACTGTACTCTACCTCTACTGTACTCCACTGTACTCTACCTCTACTGTACTCCAATGTACTCTACCTCTACTGTACTCCACTGTATTCTACCTCTACTGTGCTCTACTTTACTCTACCTCTACTGTACTCCACTGTACTCTACCTCTACTGTACTGTACTGTTCTCTACCTCTACTGTACTCTACTGTACTCCACCTCTACTGTGCTCCACTGTACTCCACTCTACTCTACATCTACTCTGCTCCACTGTACTCTACCTCTACTGTACTCCACTGTACTCTATCTCTACTGTGCTCCACTGTACTCTACCTCTACTGTGCTCCACTGTACTCCACTGTACTCTATCTCTACTGTGATCCATTGTACTCTACCTCTGCTGTGCTCCACTGTACTCTATCTCTACTCTACTCCACTGTACTCTATCTCTATTGTACTCCACTGTACTCTACCTTTACTGTACTCTACTGTACTCCACCTCTACTGTGCTCCACTGTACTCCACTGTACTCTTCCTCTACTTCACTCCACTGTACTCTATCTCTACTGTGCTCCACTGTACTCTACCTCTACTGTGCTCTACTGTACTCTACTCTACTGTGCAACACTGTACTCTATCTCTACTGTACTCCACTGTACTCTACCTCTACTGTACTCTACTGTACTCCACCTCTACTGTGCTCCACTGTACTCCACTGTACTCTACCTCTACTGTTATCCACTGTAGTCTACCTCAACTATACTCCACTGTACTCTAACTCAACTATACTCCACTGTACTCTATCGCTACTCTACTCCACTGTACTCTATCTCTACTCTACTCCACTGTACTCTATCTCTACTGTACTCCACTGTACTCTACCTCTACTGTACTCTACTGTACTCCACCTCTACTGTGCTCCACTGTACTCCACTGTACTCTACCTCTACTGTGCTTCATTGTACTCTACCTCTACTGTACTCCACTGTACTCTACCTCTACTCTGCTCCACTGTACTCTACCTCTACTGTACTCCACTGTACTCTACCTCTACTGCACTCCACTGTACTCTACCTCTACTGTACTCCACTGTATTCTACCTCTACTGTACTCTACTGTACTCCACCTCTACTGTGCTCCACTGTACTCCACTGTACTCTTCCTCTACTCTGCTCCACTGTACACTACCTCTACTGTACTCCACTGTACTCTACCTCTACTGTGCTCCACTGTACTCTACCTCTACTGTGCTCCACTGTACTCTAACTCTACTGTACTCCACTGTACTCTACCTCTACTGCACTCCACTATACTCTACCTCTACTGTACTCCACTGTATTCTACCTCTACTGTGCTCTACTGTACTCTACCTCTACTGTACTCCACTGTTCTCTACCTCTACTGTACTCTACTGTACTCCACCTCTACTGTGCTCCACTGTACTCCACTGTACTCTACCTCTACTGTGCTCCACTGTACTCTACCTCTACTGTACTCCACTGTACTCTATCTCTACCGTGCTCCACTGTACTCTACCTCTACTGTACTCCACTGTACTCTACTGTACTCTATCTCTACTGTGCTCCACTGTACTCTATCTCTACTGTACTCCACTCTATTCTACCTCTACTGTGCTCCACTGTACTCTCTCTCTACTGTACTCCACTGTACTCTACCTCTACTGTACTCCACTGTACTCTACCTCTGCTGTGCTCCACTGTGCTCTATCTCTACTCTACTCCACTGTACTCTATCTCTACTGTACTCCACTGTACTCTACCTCTACTGTACTCCACCTCTACTGTGCTCCACTGTACTCCACTGTACTCTACCTCTACTGTGCTCCACTGTACTCTACCTCTACTGTACTCCACTGTACTCTACCTCTACTGTGCTCCACTGTACTCTACCTCTACTGTACTCCACTGTACTCTACCTCTACTGTACTCTACTGTACTCCACATCTACTGTGCTCCACTGTACTCCACTGTACTCTTCCTCTACTGTACTCCACTGTACTCTATCTCTACTGTGCCCCACTGTACTCTACCTCTACTGTGCTCTACTGTACTCTACTCTACTGTGCTCCACTGTACTCTATCTCTACTCTACTCCACTGTACTCTATCTCTATTGTACTCCACTGTACTCTACCTTTACTGTACTCTACTGTACTCCACCTCTACTGTGCTCCACTGTACTCCACTGTACTCTTCCTCTACTGTGCTCCCCTCTACACTACCTCTACTGTACTCCACTGTACTCTACCTCTACTGTGCTCCACTGTACTCTACCTCTACTGTGCTCCACTGTACTCTAACTCTACTGTGCTCCACTGTACTCTATCTCTACTGTACTCCACTGTACTCTACCTCTACTATACTCTCTTGTACTCCACCTCTACTATACTCTACTGTACTCCACCTCTACTGTACTCCACTGTACTCTACCTCTACAGTGCTCCACTGTGCTCTACCTCTACTGTACTCCACTGTACTCTACCTCTACTCTGCTCTACTGTACTCTATCTCTACTGTACTCCACTGTACTCTACCTCTACTGTACTCCACTGTAGTCTACCTCTACTATACTCCACTGCACTCTACCTCTACTGTGCTCCACTGTACTCTACCTCTACTTTGCTCTACTGTACTCTATCTCTACTGTGCTCCACTGTACTCCTCCTCTACTGTACTCTACTGTACTCCACCTCTACTGTGCTCCACTGTACTCCACTGTGCTCTACCTCTACTGTTATCCACTGTAGTCTACCTCAACTATACTCCACTGTACTCTAACTCAACTATACTCCACTGTACTCTATCTCTACTCTACTCCACTGTACTCTATCTCTACTCTACTCCACTGTACTCTATCTCTACTGTACTCCACTGTACTCTACCTCTACTGTACTCTACTGTACTCCACCTCTACTGTGCTCCACTGTACTCCACTGTACTCTACCTCTACTGTGCTTCATTGTACTCTACCTCTACTGTACTCCACTGTACTCTACCTCTACTCTGCTCCACTGTACTCTACCTCTACTGTACTCCACTGTACTCTACCTCTACTGCACTCCACTGTACTCTACCTCCACTGTACTCCACTGTATTCTACCTCTACTGTGCTCTACTGTACTCTACCTCTACTGTACTCCACTGTTCTCTACCTCTACTGTACTCTACTGTACTCCACCTCTACTGTGCTCCACTGTACTCCAATGTACTCTACCTCTACTCTGCTCCACTGTACTCTACCTCCACTGTACTCCACTGTACTCTAGCTCTACCGTGCTCCACTGTACTCTACCTCTACTGTGCTCCACTGTACTCTACCTCTACTGTGCTCCACTGTACTCTAACTCTACTGTACTCCACTGTACACTACCTCTACTGCACTCCACTATACTCTACCTCTACTGTACTCCACTGTATTCTACCTCTACTGTGCTCTACTGTACTCTACCTCTACTGTACTCCACTGTTCTCTACCTCTACTGTACTCTACTGTACTCCACCTCTACTGTGCTCCACTGTACTCCACTGTACTCTACCTCTACTGTGCTCCACTGTACTCTACCTCTACTGTACTCCACTGTACTCTATCTCTACCGTGCTCCACTGTACTCTACCTCTACTGTACTCCACTGTACTCTACTGTACTCTATCTCTACTGTGCTCCACTGTACTCTATCTCTACTGTACTCCACTGTATTCTACCTCTACTGTGCTCCACTGTACTCTCTCTCTACTGTACTCCACTGTACTCTACCTCTACTGTACTCCACTGTACTCTACCTTTGCTGTGCTCCACTGTGCTCTATCTCTACTCTACTCCACTCTACTCTATCTCTACTGTACTCCACTGTACTTTACCTCTACTGTACTCCACCTCTACTGTGCTCCACTGTACTCCACTGTACTCTACCTCTACTGTGCTCCACTGTACTCTACCTCTACTGTACTCCACTGTACTCTACCTCTACTGTGCTCCACTGTACTCTACCTCTACTGTACTCCACTGTACTCTACCTCTACTGTACTCTACTGTACTCCACATCTACTGTGCTCCACTGTACTCCACTGTACTCTTCCTCTACTGTACTCCACTGTACTCTATCTCTACTGTGCCCCACTGTACTCTACCTCTACTGTGCTCTACTGTACTCTACTCTACTGTGCTCCACTGTACTCTATCTCTACTCTACTCCACTGTACTCTATCTCTATTGTACTCCACTGTACTCTACCTTTACTGTACTCTACTGTACTCCACCTCTACTGTGCTCCACTGTACTCCACTGTACTCTTCCTCTACTGTGCTCCCCTCTACACTACCTCTACTGTACTCCACTGTACTCTACCTCTACTGTGCTCCACTGTACTCTACCTCTACTGTGCTCCACTGTACTCTAACTCTACTGTGCTCCACTGTACTCTATCTCTACTGTACTCCACTGTACTCTACCTCTACTATACTCTCTTGTACTCCACCTCTACTATACTCTACTGTACTCCACCTCTACTGTACTCCACTGTACTCTACCTCTACAGTGCTCCACTGTGCTCTACCTCTACTGTACTCCACTGTACTCTACCTCTACTCTGCTCTACTGTACTCTATCTCTACTGTACTCCACTGTACTCTACCTCTACTGTACTCCACTGTAGTCTACCTCTACTATACTCCACTGCACTCTACCTCTACTGTGCTCCACTGTACTCTACCTCTACTTTGCTCTACTGTACTCTATCTCTACTGTGCTCCACTGTACTCTTCCTCTACTGTACTCTACTGTACTCCACCTCTACTGTGCTCCACTGTACTCCACTGTGCTCTACCTCTACTGTTATCCACTGTAGTCTACCTCAACTATACTCCACTGTACTCTAACTCAACTATACTCCACTGTACTCTATCTCTACTCTACTCCACTGTACTCTATCTCTACTCTACTCCACTGTACTCTATCTCTACTGTACTCCACTGTACTCTACCTCTACTGTACTCTACTGTACTCCACCTCTACTGTGCTCCACTGTACTCCACTGTACTCTACCTCTACTGTGCTTCATTGTACTCTACCTCTACTGTACTCCACTGTACTCTACCTCTACTCTGCTCCACTGTACTCTACCTCTACTGTACTCCACTGTACTCTACCTCTACTGCACTCCACTGTACTCTACCTCCACTGTACTCCACTGTATTCTACCTCTACTGTGCTCTACTGTACTCTACCTCTACTGTACTCCACTGTTCTCTACCTCTACTGTACTCTACTGTACTCCACCTCTACTGTGCTCCACTGTACTCCAATGTACTTTACCTCTACTCTGCTCCACTGTACTCTACCTCCACTGTACTCCACTGTACTCTAGCTCTACCGTGCTCCACTGTACTCTACCTCTACTGTGCTCCACTGTACTCCACCTCTACTTTGCTCCACTGTACTCCACTGTACTCTATCTCTACTGTGATCCACTGTACTCTACCTCTGTTGTGCTCCGCTGTACTCTATCTCTACTCTACTCCACTGTACTCTATCTCTATTGTACTCCACTGTACTCTACATCTACTGTACTCTATTGTACTCCACCTCTACTGTGCTCCACTGTACTCCACTGTACTCTTCCTCTACTGTGCTCCACTGTACTCCACTGTACTCTACCTCTACTGTTATCCACTGTAGTCTACCTCAACTATACTCCACTGTACTCTGACTCAACTGTACTCCACTGTACTCTACCTCTACTGTACTGTACTGTTCTCTACCTCTACTGTACTCTACTGTACTCCACCTCTACTGTGCTCCACTGTACTCCACTCTAATCTACCTCTACTGTGCTCCACTGTACTCTATCTCTACTGTGCTCCACTGTACTCTACCTCTACTGTGCTCCACTGTACTCCACTGTACTCTATCTCTACTGTTATCCACTGTACTCTACCTCCGCTGTGCTCCACTGTACTCTATCTCTACTCTACTCCACTGTACTCTATCTCTATTGTACTCCACTGTACTCTACCTTTACTGTACTCTACTGTACTCCACCTCTACTGTGCTCCAATGTACTCCACTGTACTCTTCCTCTACTGTGCTCCACTGTACACTACCTCTACTGTACTCCACTGTACTCTACCTCTACTGTGCTCCACTGTACTCTACCTCTACTGTGCTCCACTGTACTCTAACTCTACTGTGCTCCACTGTACTCTATCTCTACTGTACTCCACTGTACTCTACCTCTACTATACTCTACTGTACTCCACCTCTACTATACTCTACTGTACTCCACCTCTACTGTACTCCACTGTACTCTACCTCTACAGTGCTCCACTGTGCTCTACCTCTACTGTACTCCACTGTACTCTACCTCTACTCTGCTCTACTGTACTCTATCTCTACTGTACTCCACTGTACTCTACCTCTACTGTACTCCACTGTAGTCTACCTCTACTATACTCCACTGCACTCTACCTCTACTGTGCTCCACTGTACTCTACCTCTACTGTGCTCTACTGTACTCTATCTCTACTGTGCTCCACTGTACTCTTCCTCTACTGTACTCTACTGTACTCCACCTCTACTCTGCTCCACTGTACTCCACTGTACTCTACCTCTACTGTTATCTACTGTAGTCTACCTCAACTATACTCCACTGTACTCTAACTCAACTATACTCCACTGTACTCTATCTCTACTCTACTCCACTGTACTCTATCTCTACTCTACTCCACTGTACTCTATCTCTACTGTACTCCACTGTACTCTACCTCTACTGTACTCCACTGTACTCTACCTCTACTGTACTCCACTGTATTCTACCTCTACTGTGCTCTACTGTACTCTACCTCTACTGTACTCCACTGTACTATATCTCTACAGTGCTCCACTGTGCTCTACCTCTACTGTACTCCACTGTACTCTACCTCTACTCTGCTCTACTGTACTCTATCTCTACTGTACTCCACTGTACTCTACCTCTACTGTACTCCACTGTAGTCTACCTCTACTATACTCCACTGCACTCTACCTCTACTGTGCTCCACTGTACTCTACCTCTACTGTGCTCTACTGTACTCTATCTCTACTGTGCTCCACTGTACTCTTCCTCTACTGTACTCTATTGTACTCCACCTCTACTGTGCTCCACTGTACTCCACTGTACTCTACCTCTACTGTTATCCACTGTAGTCTACCTCAACTATACTCCACTGTACTCTAACTCAACTATACTCCACTGTACTCTATCTCTACTCTACTCCACTGTACTCTATCTCTACTCTACTCCACTGTACTCTATCTCTACTGTACTCCACTGTACTCTACCTCTACTGTACTCTACTGTACTCCACCTCTACTGTGCTCCACTGTACTCCACTGTACTCTACCTCTACTGTTATCCACTGTAGTCTACCTCAACTATACTCCACTGTACTCTAACTCAACTATACTCCACTGTACTCTATCTCTACTCTACTCCACTGTACTCTATCTCTACTCTACTCCACTGTACTCTATCTCTACTGTACTCCACTGTACTCTACCTCTACTGTACTCCACTGTACTCTACCTCTACTGTACTCCACTGTATTCTACCTCTACTGTGCTCTACTGTACTCTACCTCTACTGTACTCCACTGTACTATATCTCTACAGTGCTCCACTGTGCTCTACCTCTACTGTACTCCACTGTACTCTACCTCTACTCTGCTCTACTGTACTCTATCTCTACTGTACTCCACTGTACTCTACCTCTACTGTACTCCACTGTAGTCTACCTCTACTATACTCCACTGCACTCTACCTCTACTGTGCTCCACTGTACTCTACCTCTACTGTGCTCTACTGTACTCTATCTCTACTGTGCTCCACTGTACTCTTCCTCTACTGTACTCTATTGTACTCCACCTCTACTGTGCTCCACTGTACTCCACTGTACTCTACCTCTACTGTTATCCACTGTAGTCTACCTCAACTATACTCCACTGTACTCTAACTCAACTATACTCCACTGTACTCTATCTCTACTCTACTCCACTGTACTCTATCTCTACTCTACTCCACTGTACTCTATCTCTACTGTACTCCACTGTACTCTACCTCTACTGTACTCTACTGTACTCCACCTCTACTGTGCTCCACTGTACTCCACTGTACTCTACCTCTACTGTGCTTCATTGTACTCTACCTCTACTGTACTCCACTGTACTCTACCTCTACTGCACTCCACTGTACTCTACCTCTACTGTACTCCACTGTACTCTTCCTCTACTCTGCTCCACTGTACACTACCTCTACTGTACTCCACTGTACTCTACCTCTACTGTGCTCCACTGTACTCTACCTCTACTGTGCTCCACTGTACTCTAACTCTACTGTACTCCACTGTACTCTACCTCTACTGCACTCCACTATACTCTACCTCTACTGTACTCCACTGTATTCTACCTCTACTGTGCTCTACTGTACTCTACCTCTACTGTACTCCACTGTTCTCTACCTCTACTGTACTCTACTGTACTCCACCTCTACTGTGCTCCACTGTACTCCACTGTACTCTACCTCTACTGTCCTCCACTGTACTCTACCTCTACTGTACTCCACTGTACTCTATCTCTACCGTGCTCCACTGTACTCTACCTCTACTGTACTCCACTGTACTCTACTGTACTCTATCTCTACTGTGCTCCACTGTACTCTATCTCTACTGTACTCCACTGTATTCTACCTCTACTGTGCTCCACTGTACTCTCTCTCTACTGTACTCCACTGTACTCTACCTCTACTGTACTCCACTGTACTCTACCTCTGCTGTGCTCCACTGTGCTCTATCTCTACTCTACTCCACTGTACTCTATCTCTACTGTACTCCACTGTACTCTACCTCTACTGTACTCCACCTCTACTGTGCTCCACTGTACTCCACTGTACTCTACCTCTACTGTGCTCCACTGTACTCTACCTCTACTGTACTCCACTGTACTCTACCTCTACTGTGCTCCACTGTACTCTACCTCTACTGTACTCCACTGTACTCTACCTCTACTGTACTCCACTGTACTCTACCTCTACTGTACTCCACTGTATTCTACCTCTACTGTGCTCTACTGTACTCTACCTCTACTGTACTCCACTGTACTCTACCTCTACTGTACTGTACTGTTCTCTACCTCTACTGTACTCTACTGTACTCCACCTCTACTGTGCTCCATTGTACTCCACTCTACTCTACCTCTACTCTGCTCCACTGTACTCTACCTCTACTGTACTCCACTGTACTCTATCTCTACTGTGCTCCACTGTACTCTACCTCTACTGTGCTCCACTGTACTCCACTCTACTCTATCTCTACTGTGATCCATTGTACTCTACCTCTGCTGTGCTCCACTGTACTCTATCTCTACTCTACTCCACTGTACTCTATCTCTATTGTACTCCACTGTACTCTACCTTTACTGTACTCTACTGTACTCCACCTCTACTGTGCTCCACTGTACTCCACTGTACTCTTCCTCTACTTCACTCCACTGTACTCTATCTCTACTGTGCTCCACTGTACTCTACCTCTACTGTGCTCTACTGTACTCTACTCTACTGTGCTCCACTGTACTCTATTTCTACTGTACCCCACTGTACTCTACCTCTACTGTGCTCCACTGTACACTACCTCTACTGTACTCCACTGTACTCTACCTCTACTGTGCTCCACTGTACTCTAACTCTACTGTGCTCCACTGTACTCTATCTCTACTGTACTCCACTGTACTCTACCTCTACAGTGCTCCACTGTGCTCTACCTCTACTGTACTCCACTGTACTCTACCTCTACTCTGCTCTACTGTACTCTATCTCTACTGTACTCCACTCTACTCTACCTCTACTGTACTCCACTGTAGTCTACCTCAACTATACTCCACTGTACTCTAACTCAACTATACTCCACTGTACTCTATCTCTACTCTACTCCACTGTACTCTATCTCTACTCTACTACACTGTACTCTATCTCTACTGTACTCCACTGTACTCTACCTCTACTGTACTCTACTGTACTCCACCTCTACTGTGCTCCACTGTACTCCACTGTACTTTACCTCTACTGTGCTTCATTGTACTCTACCTCTACTGTACTCCACTGTACTCTACCTCTACTCTGCTCCACTGTACTCTACCTCTACTGTACTCCACTGTACTCTACCTCTACTGCACTCCACTGTACTCTACCTCTACTGTACTCCACTGTATTCTACCTCTACTGTGCTCTACTGTACTCTACCTCTACTGTACTCCACTGTTCTCTACCTCTACTGTACTCTACTGTACTCCACCTCTACTGTGCTCCACTGTACTCCACTGTACTCTACCTCTACTGTGCTCCACTGTACTCTACCTCTACTGTACTCCAATCTACTCTATCTCTACCGTGCTCCACTGTACTCTACCTCTACTGTGCTCCACTGTACTCTACTGTACTCTATCTCTACTGTGCTCCACTGTACTCTATCTCTACTGTACTCCACTGTATTCTACCTCTACTGTGCTCCACTGTACTCTCTCTCTACTGTACTCCACTGTACTCTACCTCTACTGTACTCCACTGTACTCTACCTCTGCTGTGCTCCACTGTGCTCTATCTCTACTCTACTCCACTGTACTCTATCTCTACTGTGCTCCACTGTACACTACCTCTACTGTACTCCACTGTACTCTACCTCTACTGTGCTCCACTGTACTCTACCTCTACTGTGCTCCACTGTACTCTAACTCTACTGTGCTCCACTGTACTCTATCTCTACTGTACTCCACTGTACTCTACCTCTACAATGCTCCACTGTACTCTACCTCTACTGTACTCCACTGTACTCTACCTCTACTCTGCTCTACTGTACTCTATCTCTACTGTACTCCACTGTACTCTACCTCTACTGTATTCCACTGTAGTCTACCTCAACTATACTCCACTGTACTCTAACTCAACTATACTCCACTGTACTCTATCTCTACTCTACTCCACTGTACTCTATCTCTACTCTACTACACTGTACTCTATCTCTACTGTACTCCACTGTACTCTACCTCTACTGTACTCTACTGTACTCCACCTCTACTGTGCTCCACTGTACTCCACTGTACTCTACCTCTAATGTGCTCCACTGTACTCTACCTCTACTGTACTCCAATCTACTCTATCTCTACCGTGCTCCACTGTACTCTACCTCTACTGTGCTCCACTGTACTCTACTGTACTCTATCTCTACTGTGCTCCACTGTACTCTATCTCTACTGTACTCCACTGTACTCTACCTCTACTGTACTCCACTGTACTCTACCTCTGCTGTGCTCCACTGTGCTCTATCTCTACTCTACTCCACTGTACTCTATCTCTACTGTACTCCACTGTACTCTACCTCTACTGTACTCTACTGTACTCCACCTCTACTGTGCTCCACTGTACTCCACTGTACTCTACCTCTACTGTGCTCCACTGTACTCTATCTCTACTGTACTCCAATGTACTCTACCTCTACTGTGCTCCACTGTACTCTACCTCTACTGTACTCCACTGTACTCTACCTCTACTGTACTCCACTGTACTCTACCTCTACTGTACTCCACTGTATTCTACCTCTACTGTGCTCTACTGTACTCTACCTCTACTGTACTCCACTGTACTCTACCTCTACTGTACTGTACTGTTCTCTACCTCTACTGTACTCTACTGTACTCCACCTCTACTGTGCTCCACTGTACTCCACTCTAATCTACCTCTACTGTGCTCCACTGTACTCTGTCTCTACTGTGCTCCACTGTACTCTACCTCTACTGTGCTCCACTGTACTCCACTGTACTCTATCTCTACTGTTATCCACTGTACTCTACCTCCGCTGTGCTCCACTGTACTCTATCTCTACTCTACTCCACTGTACTCTATCTCTATTGTACTCCACTGTACTCTACCTTTACTGTACTCTACTGTACTCCACATCTACTGTGCTCCACTGTACTCCACTGTACTCTTCCTCTACTGTACTCCACTGTACTCTATCTCTACTGTGCTCCACTGTACTCTACCTCTACTGTGCTCTACTGTACTCTACTCTACTGTGCTCCACTGTACTCTATCTCTACTCTACTCCACTGTACTCTATCTCTATTGTACTCCACTGTACTCTACCTTTACTGTACTCTACTGTACTCCACCTCTACTGTGCTCCACTGTACTCCACTGTACTCTTCCTCTACTGTGCTCCACTGTACACTACCTCTACTGTACTCCACTGTACTCTACCTCTACTGTGCTCCACTGTACTCTACCTCTACTGTGATCCACTGTACTCTAACTCTACTGTGCTCCACTGTACTCTATCTCTGCTGTACTCCACTGTACTCTACCTCTACTATACTCTACTGTACTCCACCTCTACTATACTCTACTGTACTCCACCTCTACTGTACTCCACTGTACTCTACCTCTACAGTGCTCCACTGTGCTCTACCTCTACTGTACTCCACTGTACTCTACCTCTACTCTGCTCTACTGTACTCTATCTCTACTGTACTCCACTTTAATCTACCTCTACTGTACTCCACTGTAGTCTACCTCTACTATACTCCACTGCACTCTACCTCTACTGTGCTCCACTGTACTCTACCTCTACTGTGCTCTACTGTACTCTATCTCTACTGTGCTCCACTGTACTCTTCCTCTACTGTACTCTACTGTACTCCACCTCTACTCTTCTCCACTGTACTCCACTGTACTCTACCTCTACTGTTATCTACTGTAGTCTACCTCAACTATACTCCACTGTACTCTATCTCTACTCTACTCCACTGTACTCTATCTCTACTCTACTCCACTGTACTCTATCTCTACTGTACTCCACTGTACTCTACCTCTACTGTACTCCACTGTACTCTACCTCTACTGTACTCCACTGTATTCTACCTCTACTGTGCTCTACTGTACTCTACCTCTACTGTACTCCACTGTACTCTATCTCTACAGTGCTCCACTGTGCTCTACCTCTACTGTACTCCACTGTACTCTACCTCTACTCTGCTCTACTGTACTCTATCTCTACTGTACTCCACTGTACTCTACCTCTACTGTACTCCACTGTAGTCTACTTCTACTATACTCCACTGCACTCTACCTCTACTGTGCTCCACTGTACTCTACCTCTACTGTGCTCTACTGTACTCTATCTCTACTGTGCTCCACTGTACTCTTCCTCTACTGTACTCTACTGTACTCCACCTCTACTGTGCTCCACTGTACTCCACTGTACTCTACCTCTACTGTTATCCACTGTAGTCTACCTCAACTATACTCCACTGTACTCTAACTCAACTATACTCCACTGTACTCTATCTCTACTCTACTCCACTGTACTCTATCTCTACTCTACTCCACTGTACTCTATCTCTACTGTACTCCACTGTACTCTACCTCTACTGTACTCTACTGTACTCCACCTCTACTGTGCTCCACTGTACTCCACTGTACTCTACCTCTACTGCTATCCACTGTAGTCTACCTCAACTATACTCCACTGTACTCTAACTCAACTATACTCCACTGTACTCTATCTCTACTCTACTCCACTGTACTCTATCTCTACTCTACTCCACTGTACTCTATCTCTACTGTACTCCACTGTACTCTACCTCTACTGTACTCTACTGTACTCCACCTCTACTGTGCTCCACTGTACTCCACTGTACTCTACCTCTACTGTGCTTCATTGTACTCTACCTCTACTGTACTCCACTGTACTCTACCTCTACTCTGCTCCACTGTACTCTACCTCTACTGTACTCCACTGTACTCTACCTCTACTGCACTCCACTGTACTCTACCTCTACTGTACTCCACTGTATTCTACCTCTACTGTGCTCTACTGTACTCTACCTCTACTGTACTCCACTGTTCTCTACCTCTACTGTACTCTACTGTACTCCACCTCTACTGTGCTCCACTGTACTCCACTGTACTCTACCTCTACTGTGCTCCACTGTACTCTACCTCTACTGTACTCCACTGTACTCCACCTCTACTATACTCTACTGTACTCCACCTCTACTGTACTCCACTGTACTCTACCTCTACAGTGCTCCACTGTGCTCTACCTCTACTGTACTCCACTGTACTCTACATCTACTCTGCTCTACTGTACTCTATCTCTACTGTACTCCACTGTACTCTACCTCTACTGTACTCCACTGTAGTCTACCTCTACTATACTCCACTGCACTCTACCTCTACTGTGCTCCACTGTACTCTACCTCTACTGTGCTCTACTTTACTCTATCTCTACTGTGCTCCACTGTACTCTTCCTCTACTGTACTCTACTGTACTCCACCTCTACTGTGCTCCACTGTACTCTTCCTCTACTGTACTCTACTGTACTCCACCTCTACTGTGCTCCACTGTACTCCACTGTACTCTACCTCTACTGTACTCCACTGTTCTCTACCTCTACTGTACTCTACTGTACTCCACCTCTACTGTGCTCCACTGTACTCCACTGTACTCAACCTCTACTGTGCTCCACTGTACTCTACCTCTACTGTACTCCACTGTACTCTATCTCTACCGTGCTCCACTGTACTCTACCTCTACTGTGCTCCACTGTACTCCACTGTACTCTATCTCTACTGTGATCCACTGTACTCTACCTCTGTTGTGCTCCGCTGTACTCTATCTCTACTCTACTCCACTGTACTCTATCTCTATTGTACTCCACTGTACTCTACATCTACTGTACTCTATTGTACTCCACCTCTACTGTGCTCCACTGTACTCCACTGTACTCTTCCTCTACTGTGCTCCACTGTACTCTACCTCTACTGTTATCCACTGTAGTCTACCTCAACTATACTCCACTGTACTCTGACTCAACTATACTCCACTGTACTCTATCTCTACTCTACTCCACTGTACTCTATCTCTACTCTACTCCACAGTACTCTATCTCTACTGTACTCCACTGTACTCTACCTCTACTGTACTCTACTGTACTCCACCTCTACTGTGCTCCACTGTACTCCACTGTACTCTACCTCTACTGTGCTTCATTGTACTCTACCTCTACTGTACTCCACTGTACTCTACCTCTACTGTACTCCACTGTACTCTATCTCTACCGTGCTCCACTGTACTCTACCTCTACTGTGCTCCACTGTACTCTACTGTACTCTATCTCTACTGTGCTCCACTGTACTCTATCTCTACTGTACTCCACTGTATTCTACCTCTACTGTGCTCCACTGTACTCTCTCTCTACTGTACTCCACTGTACTCTACCTCTACTGTACTCCACTGTACTCTACCTCTGCTGTGCTCCACTGTGCTCTATCTCTACTCTACTCCACTGTACTCTATCTCTACTGTACTCCACTGTACTCTACCTCTACTGTACTCTACTGTACTCCACCTCTACTGTGCTCCACTGTACTCCACTGTACTCTACCTCTACTGTGCTCCACTGTACTCTACCTCTACTGTACTCCACTGTACTCTACCTCTACTGTGCTCCACTGTACTCTACCTCTACTGTACTCCACTGTACTCTACCTCTACTGTACTCCACTGTACTCTACCTCTACTGTACTCCACTGTATTCTACCTCTACTGTGCTCTACTGTACTCTACCTCTACTGTACTCCACTGTACTCTACCTCTACTGTACTGTACTGTTCTCTACCTCTACTGTACTCTACTGTACTCCACCTCTACTGTGCTCCACTGTACTCCACTCTACTCTACCTCTACTCTGCTCCACTGTACTCTACCTCTACTGTACTCCACTGTACTCTATCTCTACTGTGCTCCACTGTACTCTACCTCTACTGTGCTCCACTGTACTCCACTGTACTCTATCTCTACTGTGATCCATTGTACTCTACCTCTGCTGTGCTCCACTGTACTCTATCTCTACTCTACTCCACTGTACTCTATCTCTATTGTACTCCACTGTACTCTACCTTTACTGTACTCTACTGTACTCCACCTCTACTGTGCTCCACTGTACTCCACTGTACTCTTCCTCTACTTCACTCCACTGTACTCTATCTCTACTGTGCTCCACTGTACTCTACCTCTACTGTGCTCTACTGTACTCTACTCTACTGTGCTCCACTGTACTCTATTTCTACTGTACCCCGCTGTACTCTACCTCTACTGTGCTCCACTGTACACTACCTCTACTGTACTCCACTGTACTCTACCTCTACTGTGCTCCACTGTACTCTACCTCTACTGTGCTCCACTGTACTCTAACTCTACTGTGCTCCACTGTACTCTATCTCTACTGTACTCCACTGTACTCTACCTCTACTATACTCTACTGTACTCCACCTCTACTGTACTCCACTGTACTCTACCTCTACAGTGCTCCACTGTGCTCTACCTCTACTGTACTCCACTGTACTCTACCTCTACTCTGCTCTACTGTACTCTATCTCTACTGTACTCCACTGTACTCTACCTCTACTGTACTCCACTGTAGTCTACCTCAACTATACTCCACTGTACTCTAACTCAACTATACTCCACTGTACTCTATCTCTACTCTACTCCACTGTACTCTATCTCTACTCTACTCCACTGTACTCTATCTCTACTCTACTCCACTGTACTATACCTCTACTCTACTCTACTGTACTCCACCTCTACTGTGCTCCACTGTACTCCACTGTACTTTACCTCTACTGTGCTTCATTGTACTCTACCTCTACTGTACTCCACTGTACTCTACCTCTACTCTGCTCCACTGTACTCTACCTCTACTGTACTCCACTGTACTCTACCTCTACTGCACTCCACTGTACTCTACCTCTACTGTACTCCACTGTATTCTACCTCTACTGTGCTCTACTGTACTCTACCTCTACTGTACTCCACTGTTCTCTACCTCTACTGTACTCTACTGTACTCCACCTCTACTGTGCTCCACTGTACTCCACTGTACTCTACCTCTACTGTGCTCCACTGTACTCTACCTCTACTGTACTCCACTGTACTCTATCTCTACCGTGCTCCACTGTACTCTACCTCTACTGTGCTCCACTGTACTCCACTGTACTCTACCTCTACTGTGCTCCACTGTACTCTATCTCTACTCTACTCCACTGTACTCCACCTCTAATGTGCTCCACTCTACTCTACCTCTACTGTTTTCCACTGTACTCTACCTCTACTTGGCTCTACTGTACTCTATCTCTACTGTGCTCCACTGTACTCTATCTCTACTGTACTCCACTGTACTCTATCTCTACTCTACTCCACTGTACTCTATCTCTACTGTACTCCACTGTACTCTACCTCTACTGTACTCTACTGTACTCCACCTCTACTGTGCTCCACTGTACTCCACTGTACTTTACATCTACTGTGCTTCATTGTACTCTACCTCTACTGTACTCCACTGTACTCTACCTCTAATCTGCTCCACTGTACTCTACCTCTACTGTACTCCACTGTACTCTACCTCTACTGCACTCCACTGTACTCTACCTCTACTGTACTCCACTGTATTCTACCTCTACTTTGCTCTACTGTACTCTACCTCTACTGTACTCCACTGTTCTCTACCTCTACTGTACTCTACTGTACTCCACCTCTACTGTGCTCCACTGTACTCCACTGTACTCTACCTCTACTGTGCTCCACTGTACTCTACCTCTACTGTACTCCAATCTACTCTATCTCTACCGTGCTCCACTGTACTCTACCTCTACTGTACTCCAATCTACTCTATCTCTACCGTGCTCCACTGTACTCTACCTCTACTGTACTCCACTGTACTCTACCTCTACTGTACTCTACTGTACTCCACCTCTACTGTGCTCCACTGTACTCCACTGTACTCTACCTCTACTGTGCTCCACTGTACTCTACCTCTACTGTACTCCACTGTACTCTACCTCTACTGTGCTCCACTGTACTCTACCTCTACTGTACTCCACTGTACTCTACCTCTACTGTACTCCACTGTACTCTACCTCTACTGTACTCCACTGTATTCTACCTCTACTGTGCTCTACTGTACTCTACCTCTACTGTACTCCACTGTACTCTACCTCTACTGTACTGTACTGTTCTCTACCTCTACTGTACTCTACTGTACTCCACCTCTACTGTGCTCCACTGTACTCCACTCTACTCTACCTCTACTCTGCTCCACTGTACTCTACCTCTACTGTACTCCACTGTACTCTATCTCTACTGTGCTCCACTGTACTCTACCTCTACTGTGCTCCACTGTACTCCACTGTACTCTATCTCTACTGTGATCCATTGTACTCTACCTCTGCTGTGCTCCACTGTACTCTATCTCTACTCTACTCCACTGTACTCTATCTCTATTGTACTCCACTGTACTCTACCTTTACTGTACTCTACTGTACTCCACCTCTACTGTGCTCCACTGTACTCCACTGTACTCTTCCTCTACTTCACTCCACTGTACTCTATCTCTACTGTGCTCCACTGTACTCTACCTCTACTGTGCTCTACTGTACTCTACTCTACTGTGCTCCACTGTACTCTATTTCTACTGTACCCCACTGTACTCTACCTCTACTGTGCTCCACTGTACACTACCTCTACTGTACTCCACTGTACTCTACCTCTACTGTGCTCCACTGTACTCTACCTCTACTGTGCTCCACTGTACTCTAACTCTACTGTGCTCCACTGTACTCTATCTCTACTGTACTCCACTGTACTCTACCTCTACTATACTCTACTGTACTCCACCTCTACTGTACTCCACTGTACTCTACCTCTACTCTGCTCTACTGTACTCTATCTCTACTGTACTCCACTGTACTCTACCTCTACTGTACTCCACTGTAGTCTACCTCAACTATACTCCACTGTACTCTAACTCAACTATACTCCACTCTACTCTATCTCTACTCTACTCCACTGTACTCTATATCTACTCTACTCCACTGTACTCTATCTCTACTGTACTCCACTGTACTCTACCTCTACTGTACTCTACTGTACTCCACCTCTACTGTGCTCCACTGTACTCCATTATACTTTACCTCTACTGTGCTTCATTGTACTCTACCTCTACTGTACTCCACTGTACTCTACCTCTACTCTGCTCCACTGTACTCTACCTCTACTGTACTCCACTGTACTCTACCTCTACTGCACTCCACTGTACTCTACCTCTACTGTACTCCACTGTATTCTACCTCTACTGTGCTCTACTGTACTCTACCTCTACTGTACTCCACTGTTCTCTACCTCTACTGTACTCTACTGTACTCCACCTCTACTGTGCTCCACTGTACTCCACTGTACTCTACCTCTACTGTGCTCCACTGTACTCTACCTCTACTGTACTCCACTGTACTCTATCTCTACCGTGCTCCACTGTACTCTACCTCTACTGTGCTCCACTGTACTCTACTGTACTCTATCTCTACTGTGCTCCACTGTACTCTATCTCTACTGTACTCCACTGTATTCTACCTCTACTGTGCTCCACTGTACTCTCTCTCTACTGTACTCCACTGTACTCTACCTCTACTGTACTCCACTGTACTCTACCTCTGCTGTGCTCCACTGTGCTCTATCTCTACTCTACTCCACTGTACTCTATCTCTACTGTACTCCACTGTACTCTACCTCTACTGTACTCTACTGTACTCCACCTCTACTGTGCTCCACTGTACTCCACTGTACTCTACCTCTACTGTGCTCCACTGTACTCTACCTCTACTGTACTCCACTGTACTCTACCTCTACTGTGCTCCACTGTACTCTACCTCTACTGTACTCCACTGTACTCTACCTCTACTGTACTCCACTGTACTCTACCTCTACTGTACTCCACTGTATTCTACCTCTACTGTGCTCTACTGTACTCTACCTCTACTGTACTCCACTGTACTCTACCTCTACTGTACTGTACTGTTCTCTACCTCTACTCTACTCTACTGTACTCCACCTCTACTGTGCTCCACTGTACTCCACTCTAATCTACCTCTACTGTGCTCCACTGTACTCTATCTCTACTGTGCTCCACTGTACTCTACCTCTACTGTGCTCCACTGTACTCCACTGTACTCTATCTCTACTGTTATCCACTGTACTCTACCTCCGCTGTGCTCCACTGTACTCTATCTCTACTCTACTCCACTGTACTCTATCTCTATTGTACTCCACTGTACTCTACCTTTACTGTACTCTACTGTACTCCACATCTACTGTGCTCCACTGTACTCCACTGTACTCTTCCTCTACTGTACTCCACTGTACTCTATCTCTACTGTGCCCCACTGTACTCTACCTCTACTGTGCTCTACTGTACTCTACTCTACTGTGCTACACTGTACTCTATCTCTACTCTACTCCACTGTACTCTATCTCTATTGTACTCCACTGTACTCTACCTTTACTGTACTCTACTGTACTCCACCTCTACTGTGCTCCACTGTACTCCACTGTACTCTTCCTCTACTGTGCTCCCCTCTACACTACCTCTACTGTACTCCACTGTACTCTACCTCTACTGTGCTCCACTGTACTCTATCTCTACTGTACTCCACTGTACTCTACCTCTACTGTGCTCCACTGTACTCCACTGTACTCTATCTCTACTGTTATCCACTGTACTCTACCTCCGCTGTGCTCCACTGTACTCTATCTCTACTCTACTCCACTGTACTCTATCTCTATTGTACTCCACTGTACTCTACCTTTACTGTACTCTACTGTACTCCACCTCTACTGTGCTCCACTGTACTCCACTGTACTCTTCCTCTACTGTGCTCCACTGTACACTACCTCTACTGTACTCCACTGTACTCTACCTCTACTGTGCTCCACTGTACTCTACCTCTACTGTGCTCCACTGTACTCTAACTCTACTGTGCTCCACTGTACTCTATCTCTACTGTACTCCACTGTACTCTACCTCTACTATACTCTACTGTACTCCACCTCTACTATACTCTACTGTACTCCACCTCTACTGTACTCCACTGTACTCTACTTCTACAGTGCTCCACTGTGCTCTACCTCTACTGTACTCCACTGTACTCTACATCTACTCTGCTCTACTGTACTCTATCTCTACTGTACTCCACTGTACTCTACCTCTACTGTACTCCACTGTAGTCTACCTCTACTATACTCCACTGCACTCTACCTCTACTGTGCTCCACTGTACTCTACCTCTACTGTGCTCTACTGTACTCTATCTCTACTGTGCTCCACTGTACTCTTCCTCTACTGTACTCTACTGTACTCCACCTCTATTCTGCTCCACTGTACTCCACTGTACTCTACCTCTACTGTTATCTACTGTAGTCTACCTCAACTATACTCCACTGTACTCTAACTCAACTATACTCCACTGTACTCTATCTCTACTCTACTCCACTGTACTCTATCTCTACTCTACTCCACTGTACTCTATCTCTACTGTACTCCACTGTACTCTATCTCTACAGTGCTCCACTGTACTCTACCTCTACTGTACTCCACTGTATTCTACCTCTACTGTGCTCTACTGTACTCTACCTCTACTGTACTCCACTGTACTCTATCTCTACAGTGCTCCACTGTGCTCTACCTCTACTGTACTCCACTGTACTCTACCTCTACTCTGCTCTACTGTACTCTATCTCTACTGTACTCCACTGTACTCTACCTCTACTGTACTCCACTGTAGTCTACCTCTACTATACTCCACTGCACTCTACCTCTACTGTGCTCCACTGTACTCTACCTCTACTGTGCTCTACTGTACTCTATCTCTACTGTGCTCCACTGTACTCTTCCTCTACTGTACTCTACTGTACTCCACCTCTACTGTGCTCCACTGTACTCCACTGTACTCTACCTCTACTGTTATCCACTGTAGTCTACCTCAACTATACTCCACTGTACTCTAACTCAACTATACTCCACTGTACTCTATCTCTACTCTACTCCACTGTACTCTATCTCTACTCTACTCCACTGTACTCTATCTCTACTGTACTCCACTGTACTCTACCTCTACTGTACTCTACTGTACTCCACCTCTACTGTGCTCCACTGTACTCCACTGTACTCTACCTCTACTGTTATCCACTGTAGTCTACCTCAACTATACTCCACTGTACTCTAACTCAACTATACTCCACTGTACTCTATCTCTACTCTACTCCACTGTACTCTATCTCTACTGTACTCCACTGTACTCTACCTCTACTGTACTCTACTGTACTCTTCCTCTACTCTGCTCCACTGTACACTACCTCTACTGTACTCCACTGTACTCTACCTCTACTGTGCTCCACTGTACTCTACCTCTACTGTGCTCCACTGTACTCTAACTCTACTGTACTCCACTGTACTCTACCTCTACTGCACTCCACTATACTCTACCTCTACTGTACTCCACTGTATTCTACCTCTACTGTGCTCTACTGTACTCTACCTCTACTGTACTCCACTGTTCTCTACCTCTACTGTACTCTACTGTACTCCACCTCTACTGTGCTCCACTGTACTCCACTGTACTCTACCTCTACTGTGCTCCACTGTACTCTACCTCTACTGTACTCCACTGTACTCTATCTCTACCGTGCTCCACTGTACTCTACCTCTACTGTACTCCACTGTACTCTACTGTACTCTATCTCTACTGTGCTCCACTGTACTCTATCTCTACTGTACTCCACTGTATTCTACCTCTACTGTGCTCCACTGTACTCTCTCTCTACTGTACTCCACTGTACTCTACCTCTACTGTACTCCACTGTACTCTACCTCTGCTGTGCTCCACTGTGCTCTATCTCTACTCTAGTCCACTGTACTCTATCTCTACTGTACTCCACTGTACTCTACCTCTACTGTACTCCACCTCTACTGTGCTCCACTGTACTCCACTGTACTCTACCTCTACTGTGCTCCACTGTACTCTACCTCTACTGTACTCCACTGTACTCTACCTCTACTGTGCTCCACTGTACTCTACCTCTACTGTACTCCACTGTACTCTACCTCTACTGTACTCCACTGTACTCTACCTCTACTGTACTCCACTGTATTCTACCTCTACTGTGCTCTACTGTACTCTACCTCTACTGTACTCCACTGTACTCTACCTCTACTGTACTGTACTGTTCTCTACCTCTACTGTACTCTACTGTACTCCACCTCTACTGTGCTCCATTGTACTCCACTCTACTCTACCTCTACTCTGCTCCACTGTACTCTACCTCTACTGTACTCCACTGTACTCTATCTCTACTGTGCTCCACTGTACTCTACCTCTACTGTGCTCCACTGTACTCCACTGTACTCTATCTCTACTGTGATCCATTGTACTCTACCTCTGCTGTGCTCCACTGTACTCTATCTCTACTCTACTCCACTGTACTCTATCTCTATTGTACTCCACTGTACTCTACCTTTACTGTACTCTACTGTACTCCACCTCTACTGTGCTCCACTGTACTCCACTGTACTCTTCCTCTACTTCACTCCACTGTACTCTATCTCTACTGTGCTCCACTGTACTCTACCTCTACTGTACTCCACTGTACTCTACCTCTACTGTGCTCCACTGTACTCTACCTCTACTGTGCTCCACTGTACTCTAACTCTACTGTGCTCCACTGTACTCTATCTCTACTGTACTCCACTGTACTCTACCTCTACAGTGCTCCACTGTGCTCTACCTCTACTGTACTCCACTGTACTCTACCTCTACTCTGCTCTACTGTACTCTATCTCTACTGTACTCTACCTCTACTGTACTCCACTGTAGTCTACCTCAACTATACTCCATTGTACTCTAACTCAACTATACCCCACTGTACTCTATCTCTACTCTACTCCACTGTACTCTATCTCTACTCTACTACACTGTACTCTATCTCTACTGTACTCCTCTGTACTCTACCTCTACTGTACTCTACTGTACTCCACCTCTACTGTGCTCCACTGTACTCCACTGTACTTTACCTCTACTGTGCTTCATTGTACTCTACCTCTACTGTACTCCACTGTACTCTACCTCTACTCTGCTCCACTGTACTCTACCTCTACTGTACTCCACTGTACTCTACCTCTACTGCACTCCACTGTACTCTACCTCTACTGTACTCCACTGTATTCTACCTCTACTGTGCTCTACTGTACTCTACCTCTACTGTACTCCACTGTTCTCTACCTCTACTGTACTCTACTGTACTCCACCTCTACTGTGCTCCACTGTACTCCACTGTACTCTACCTCTACTGTGCTCCACTGTACTCTACCTCTACTGTACTCCAATCTACTCTATCTCTACCGTGCTCCACTGTACTCTACCTCTACTGTGCTCCACTGTACTCTACTGTACTCTATCTCTACTGTGCTCCACTGTACTCTATCTCTACTGTACTCCACTGTATTCTACCTCTACTGTGCTCCACTGTACTCTCTCTCTACTGTACTCCACTGTACTCTACCTCTACTGTACTCCACTGTACTCTACCTCTGCTGTGCTCCACTGTGCTCTATCTCTACTCTACTCCACTGTAATCTATCTCTACTGTGCTCCACTGTACACTACCTCTACTGTACTCCACTGTACTCTACCTCTACTGTGCTCCACTGTACTCTACCTCTACTGTGCTCCACTGTACTCTAACTCTACTGTGCTCCACTGTACTCTATCTCTACTGTACTCCACTGTACTCTACCTCTACAGTGTTCCACTGTACTCTACCTCTACTGTACTCCACTGTACTCTACCTCTACTCTGCTCTACTGTACTCTATCTCTACTGTACTCCACTGTACTCTACCTCTACTGTACTCCACTGTAGTCTACCTCAACTATACTCCACTGTACTCTAACTCAACTATACTCCACTGTACTCTATCTCTACTCTACTCCACTGTACTCTATCTCTACTCTACTACACTGTACTCTATCTCTACTGTACTCCACTGTACTCTACCTCTACTGTACTCTACTGTACTCCACCTCTACTGTGCTCCACTGTACTCCACTGTACTTTACCTCTACTGTGCTTCATTTTACTCTACCTCTACTGTACTCCACTGTACTCTACCTCTACTCTGCTCCACTGTACTCTACCTCTACTGTACTCCACTGTACTCTACCTCTACTGCACTCCACTGTACTCTACCTCTACTGTACTCCACTGTATTCTACCTCTACTATGCTCTACTGTACTCTACCTCTACTGTACTCCACTGTTCTCTACCTCTACTGTACTCTACTGTACTCCACCTCTACTGTGCTCCACTGTACTCCACTGTACTCTACCTCTACTGTGCTCCACTGTACTCTACCTCTACTGTACTCCAATCTACTCTATCTCTACCGTGCTCCACTGTACTCTACCTCTACTGTGCTCCACTGTACTCTACTGTACTCTATCTCTACTGTGCTCCACTGTACTCTATCTCTACTGTACTCCACTGTATTCTACCTCTACTGTGCTCCACTGTACTCTCTCTCTACTGTACTCCACTGTACTCTACCTCTACTGTACTCCACTGTACTCTACCTCTGCTGTGCTCCACTGTGCTCTATCTCTACTCTACTCCACTGTACTCTATCTAAACTGTACTCCACTGTACTCTACCTCTACTGTACTCTACTGTACTCCACCTCTACTGTGCTCCACTGTACTCCACTGTACTCTACCTCTACTGTGCTCCACTGTACTCTATCTCTACTGTACTCCAATGTACTCTACCTCTACTGTGCTCCACTGTACTCTACCTCTACTGTACTCCACTGTACTCTACCTCTACTGTACTCCACTGTACTCTACCTCTACTCTACTCCACTGTATTCTACCTCTACTGTGCTCTACTGTACTCTACCTCTACTGTACTCCACTGTACTCTACCTCTACTGTACTGTACTGTTCTCTACCTCTACTGTACTCTACTGTACTCCACCTCTACTGTGCTCCACTGTACTCCACTCTAATCTACCTCTACTGTGCTCCACTGTACTCTATCTCTACTGTGCTCCACTGTACTCTACCTCTACTGTGCTCCACTGTACTCCACTATACTCTATCTCTACTGTTATCCACTGTACTCTACCTCCGCTGTGCTCCACTGTACTCTATCTCTACTCTACTCCACTGTACTCTATCTCTATTGTACTCCACTGTACTCTACCTTTACTGTACTCTACTGTACTCCACATCTACTGTGCTCCACTGTACTCCACTGTACTCTTCCTCTACTGTACTCCACTGTACTCTATCTCTACTGTGCTCCACTGTACTCTACCTCTACTGTGCTCTACTGTACTCTACTCTACTGTGCTCCACTGTACTCTATCTCTACTCTACTCCACTGTACTCTATCTCTATTGTACTCCACTGTACTCTACCTTTACTGTACTCTACTGTACTCCACCTCTACTGTGCTCCACTGTACTCCACTGTACTCTTCCTCTACTGTGCTCCACTGTACACTACCTCTACTGTACTCCACTGTACTCTACCTCTACTGTGCTCCACTGTACTCTACCTCTACTGTGATCCACTGTACTCTAACTCTACTGTGCTCCACTGTACTCTATCTCTACTGTACTCCACTGTACTGTACCTCTACTATACTCTACTGTACTCCACCTCTACTATACTCTACTGTACTCCACCTCTACTGTACTCCACTGTACTCTACCTCTACAGTGCTCCACTGTGCTCTACCTCTACTGTACTCCACTGTACTCTACCTCTACTCTGCTCTACTGTACTCTATCTCTACTGTACTCCACTGTACTCTACCTCTACTGTACTCCACTTTAGTCTACCTCTACTATACTCCACTGCACTCTACCTCTACTGTGCTCCACTGTACTCTACCTCTACTGTGCTCTACTGTACTCTATCTCTACTGTGCTCCACTGTACTCTTCCTCTACTGTACTCTACTGTACTCCACCTCTACTCTGCTCCACTGTACTCCACTGTACTCTACCTCTACTGTTATCTACTGTAGTCTACCGCAACTATACTCCACTGTACTCTAACTCAACTATACTCCACTGTACTCTATCTCTACTCTACTCCACTGTACTCTATCTCTACTCTACTCCACTGTACTCTATCTCTACTGTACTCCACTGTACTCTACCTCTACTGTACTCCACTGTACTCTACCTCTACTGTACTCCACTGTATTCTACCTCTACTGTGCTCTACTGTACTCTACCTCTACTCTACTCCACTGTACTCTATCTCTACAGTGCTCCACTGTGCTCTACCTCTACTGTACTCCACTGTACTCTACCTCTACTCTGCTCTACTGTACTCTATCTCTACTGTACTCCACTGTACTCTACCTCTACTGTACTCCACTGTAGTCTACCTCTAATATACTCCACTGCACTCTACCTCTACTGTGCTCCACTGTACTCTACCTCTACTGTGCTCTACTGTACTCTATCTCTACTGTGCTCCACTGTACTCTTCCTCTACTGTACTCTACTGTACTCCACCTCTACTTTGCTCCACTGTACTCCACTGTACTCTACCTCTACTGTTATCCACTGTAGTCTACCTCAACTATACTCCACTGTACTCTAACTCAACTATACTCCACTGTACTCTATCTCTACTCTACTCCACTGTACTCTATCTCTACTCTACTCCACTGTACTCTATCTCTACTGTACTCCACTGTACTCTACCTCTACTGTACTCTACTGTACTCCACCTCTACTGTGCTCCACTGTACTCCACTGTACTCTACCTCTACTGTTATCCACTGTAGTCTACCTCAACTATACTCCACTGTACTCTAACTCAACTATACTCCACTGTACTCTATCTCTACTCTACTCCACTGTACTCTATCTCTACTCTACTCCACTGTACTCTATCTCTACTGTACTCCACTGTACTCTACCTCTACTGTACTCTACTGTACTCCACCTCTACTGTACTCCACTGTACTCCACTGTACTCTACCTCTACTGTGCTTCATTGTACTCTACCTCTACTGTACTCCACTGTACTCTACCTCTACTCTGCTCCACTGTACTCTACCTCTACTGTACTCCACTGTATTCTACCTCTACTGTGCTCTACTGTACTCTACCTCTACTGTACTCCACAGTTCTCTACCTCTACTGTACTCTACTGTACTCCACCTCTACTGTGCTCCACTGTACTCCACTGTACTCTACCTCTACTGTGCTCCACTGTACTCTACCTCTACTGTACTCCACTGTACTCCACCTCTACTATACTCTACTGTACTCCACCTCTACTGTACTCCACTGTACTCTACCTCTACAGTGCTCCACTGTGCTCTACCTCTACTGTACTCCACTGTACTCTACCTCTACTCTGCTCTACTGTACTCTATCTCTACTGTACTCCACTGTACTCTACCTCTACTGTACTCCACTGTAGTCTACCTCTACTATACTCCACTGCACTCTACCTCTACTGTGCTCCACTGTACTCTACCTCTACTGTGCTCTACTTTACTCTATCTCTACTGTGCTCCACTGTACTCTTCCTCTACTGTACTCTACTGTACTCCACCTCTACTGTGCTCCACTGTACTCTTCCTCTACTGTACTCTACTGTACTCCACCTCTACTGTGCTCCACTGTACTCCACTGTACTCTACCTCTACTGTTATCCACTGTAGTCTACCTCAACTATACTCCACTGTACTCTAACTCAACTATACTCCACTGTACTCTATCTCTACTCTACTCCACTGTACTCTATCTCTACTCTACTCCACTGTACTCTATCTCTACTGTACTCCATTGTACTCTACCTCTACTGTACTCTACTGTACTCCACCTCTAATGTGCTCCACTGTACTCCACTGTACTCTACCTCTACTGTGCTTCATTGTACTCTACCTCTAATGTACTCCACTGTACTCTACCTCTACTCTGCTCCACTGTACTCTACCTCTACTGTACTCCACTGTACTCTACCTCTACTGTACTCCACTGTTCTCTACCTCTACTGTACTCTACTGTACTCCACCTCTACTGTGCTCCACTGTACTCCACTGTACTCTACCTCTACTGTGCTCCACTGTACTCTACCTCTACTGTACTCCACTGTACTCTATCTCTACCGTGCTCCACTGTACTCTACCTCTACTGTGCTCCACTGTACTCCACTGTACTCTATCTCTACTGTGATCCACTGTACTCTACCTCTGTTGTGCTCCGCTGTACTCTATCTCTACTCTACTCCACTGTACTCTATCTCTATTGTACTCCACTGTACTCTACATCTACTGTACTCTATTGTACTCCACCTCTACTGTGCTCCACTGTACTCCACTGTACTCTTCCTCTACTGTGCTCCACTGTACTCTACCTCTACTGTTATCCACTGTAGTCTACCTCAACTATACTCCACTGTACTCTGACTCAACTATACTCCACTGTACTCTATCTCTACTCTACTCCACTGTACTCTATCTCTACTCTACTCCACTGTACTCTATCTCTACTGTACACCACTGTACTCTACCTCTACTGTACTCTACTGTACTCCACCTCTACTGTGCTCCACTGTACTCCACTGTACTCTACCTCTACTGTGCTTCATTGTACTCTACCTCTACTGTACTCCACTGTACTCTACCTCTACTGTACTCCACTGTACTCTACCTCTACTGCACTCCACTGTACTCTACCTCCACTGTACTCCACTGTATTCTACCTCTACTGTGCTCTACTGTACTCTACCTCTACTGTACTCCACTGTTCTCTACCTCTACTGTACTCTACTGTACTCCACCTCTACTGTGCTCCACTGTACTCCAATGTACTTTACCTCTACTCTGCTCCACTGTACTCTACCTCCACTGTACTCCACTGTACTCTAGCTCTACCGTGCTCCACTGTACTCTACCTCTACTGTGCTCCACTGTACTCCACCTCTACTTTGCTCCACTGTACTCCACTGTACTCTATCTCTACTGTGATCCACTGTACTCTACCTCTGTTGTGCTCCGCTGTACTCTATCTCTACTCTACTCCACTGTACTCTATCTCTATTGTACTCCACTGTACTCTACATCTACTGTACTCTATTGTACTCCACCTCTACTGTGCTCCACTGTACTCCACTGTACTCTTCCTCTACTGTGCTCCACTGTACTCCACTGTACTCTACCTCTACTGTTATCCACTGTAGTCTACCTCAACTATACTCCACTGTACTCTGACTCAACTGTACTCCACTGTACTCTACCTCTACTGTACTGTACTGTTCTCTACCTCTACTGTACTCTACTGTACTCCACCTCTACTGTGCTCCACTGTACTCCACTCTAATCTACCTCTACTGTGCTCCACTGTACTCTATCTCTACTGTGCTCCACTGTACTCTACCTCTACTGTGCTCCACTGTACTCCACTGTACTCTATCTCTACTGTTATCCACTGTACTCTACCTCCGCTGTGCTCCACTGTACTCTATCTCTACTCTACTCCACTGTACTCTATCTCTATTGTACTCCACTGTACTCTACCTTTACTGTACTCTACTGTACTCCACCTCTACTGTGCTCCAATGTACTCCACTGTACTCTTCCTCTACTGTGCTCCACTGTACACTACCTCTACTGTACTCCACTGTACTCTACCTCTACTGTGCTCCACTGTACTCTACCTCTACTGTGCTCCACTGTACTCTAACTCTACTGTGCTCCACTGTACTCTATCTCTACTGTACTCCACTGTACTCTACCTCTACTATACTCTACTGTACTCCACCTCTACTATACTCTACTGTACTCCACCTCTACTGTACTCCACTGTACTCTACCTCTACAGTGCTCCACTGTGCTCTACCTCTACTGTACTCCACTGTACTCTACCTCTACTCTGCTCTACTGTACTCTATCTCTACTGTACTCCACTGTACTCTACCTCTACTGTACTCCACTGTAGTCTACCTCTACTATACTCCACTGCACTCTACCTCTACTGTGCTCCACTGTACTCTACCTCTACTGTGCTCTACTGTACTCTATCTCTACTGTGCTCCACTGTACTCTTCCTCTACTGTACTCTACTGTACTCCACCTCTACTCTGCTCCACTGTACTCCACTGTACTCTACCTCTACTGTTATCTACTGTAGTCTACCTCAACTATACTCCACTGTACTCTAACTCAACTATACTCCACTGTACTCTATCTCTACTCTACTCCACTGTACTCTATCTCTACTCTACTCCACTGTACTCTATCTCTACTGTACTCCACTGTACTCTACCTCTACTGTACTCCACTGTACTCTACCTCTACTGTACTCCACTGTATTCTACCTCTACTGTGCTCTACTGTACTCTACCTCTACTGTACTCCACTGTACTATATCTCTACAGTGCTCCACTGTGCTCTACCTCTACTGTACTCCACTGTACTCTACCTCTACTCTGCTCTACTGTACTCTATCTCTACTGTACTCCACTGTACTCTACCTCTACTGTACTCCACTGTAGTCTACCTCTACTATACTCCACTGCACTCTACCTCTACTGTGCTCCACTGTACTCTACCTCTACTGTGCTCTACTGTACTCTATCTCTACTGTGCTCCACTGTACTCTTCCTCTACTGTACTCTATTGTACTCCACCTCTACTGTGCTCCACTGTACTCCACTGTACTCTACCTCTACTGTTATCCACTGTAGTCTACCTCAACTATACTCCACTGTACTCTAACTCAACTATACTCCACTGTACTCTATCTCTACTCTACTCCACTGTACTCTATCTCTACTCTACTCCACTGTACTCTATCTCTACTGTACTCCACTGTACTCTACCTCTACTGTACTCTACTGTACTCCACCTCTACTGTGCTCCACTGTACTCCACTGTACTCTACCTCTACTGTTATCCACTGTAGTCTACCTCAACTATACTCCACTGTACTCTAACTCAACTATACTCCACTGTACTCTACCTCTACTGTACTCCACTGTACTCTTCCTCTACTCTGCTCCACTGTACACTACCTCTACTGTACTCCACTGTACTCTACCTCTACTGTGCTCCACTGTACTCTACCTCTACTGTGCTCCACTGTACTCTAACTCTACTGTACTCCACTGTACTCTACCTCTACTGCACTCCACTATACTCTACCTCTACTGTACTCCACTGTATTCTACCTCTACTGTGCTCTACTGTACTCTACCTCTACTGTACTCCACTGTTCTCTACCTCTACTGTACTCTACTGTACTCCACCTCTACTGTGCTCCACTGTACTCCACTGTACTCTACCTCTACTGTCCTCCACTGTACTCTACCTCTACTGTACTCCACTGTACTCTATCTCTACCGTGCTCCACTGTACTCTACCTCTACTGTACTCCACTGTACTCTACTGTACTCTATCTCTACTGTGCTCCACTGTACTCTATCTCTACTGTACTCCACTGTATTCTACCTCTACTGTGCTCCACTGTACTCTCTCTCTACTGTACTCCACTGTACTCTACCTCTACTGTACTCCACTGTACTCTACCTCTGCTGTGCTCCACTGTGCTCTATCTCTACTCTACTCCACTGTACTCTATCTCTACTGTACTCCACTGTACTCTACCTCTACTGTACTCCACCTCTACTGTGCTCCACTGTACTCCACTGTACTCTACCTCTACTGTGCTCCACTGTACTCTACCTCTACTGTACTCCACTGTACTCTACCTCTACTGTGCTCCACTGTACTCTACCTCTACTGTACTCCACTGTACTCTACCTCTACTGTACTCCACTGTACTCTACCTCTACTGTACTCCACTGTATTCTACCTCTACTGTGCTCTACTGTACTCTACCTCTACTGTACTCCACTGTACTCTACCTCTACTGTACTGTACTGTTCTCTACCTCTACTGTACTCTACTGTACTCCACCTCTACTGTGCTCCATTGTACTCCACTCTACTCTACCTCTACTCTGCTCCACTGTACTCTACCTCTACTGTACTCCACTGTACTCTATCTCTACTGTGCTCCACTGTACTCTACCTCTACTGTGCTCCACTGTACTCCACTCTACTCTATCTCTACTGTGATCCATTGTACTCTACCTCTGCTGTGCTCCACTGTACTCTATCTCTACTCTACTCCACTGTACTCTATCTCTATTGTACTCCACTGTACTCTACCTTTACTGTACTCTACTGTACTCCACCTCTACTGTGCTCCACTGTACTCCACTGTACTCTTCCTCTACTTCACTCCACTGTACTCTATCTCTACTGTGCTCCACTGTACTCTACCTCTACTGTGCTCTACTGTACTCTACTCTACTGTGCTCCACTGTACTCTATTTCTACTGTACCCCACTGTACTCTACCTCTACTGTGCTCCACTGTACACTACCTCTACTGTACTCCACTGTACTCTACCTCTACTGTGCTCCACTGTACTCTAACTCTACTGTGCTCCACTGTACTCTATCTCTACTGTACTCCACTGTACTCTACCTCTACAGTGCTCCACTGTGCTCTACCTCTACTGTACTCCACTGTACTCTACCTCTACTCTGCTCTACTGTACTCTATCTCTACTGTACTCCACTCTACTCTACCTCTACTGTACTCCACTGTAGTCTACCTCAACTATACTCCACTGTACTCTAACTCAACTATACTCCACTGTACTCTATCTCTACTCTACTCCACTGTACTCTATCTCTACTCTACTACACTGTACTCTATCTCTACTGTACTCCACTGTACTCTACCTCTACTGTACTCTACTGTACTCCACCTCTACTGTGCTCCACTGTACTCCACTGTACTTTACCTCTACTGTGCTTCATTGTACTCTACCTCTACTGTACTCCACTGTACTCTACCTCTACTCTGCTCCACTGTACTCTACCTCTACTGTACTCCACTGTACTCTACCTCTACTGCACTCCACTGTACTCTACCTCTACTGTACTCCACTGTATTCTACCTCTACTGTGCTCTACTGTACTCTACCTCTACTGTACTCCACTGTTCTCTACCTCTACTGTACTCTACTGTACTCCACCTCTACTGTGCTCCACTGTACTCCACTGTACTCTACCTCTACTGTGCTCCACTGTACTCTACCTCTACTGTACTCCAATCTACTCTATCTCTACCGTGCTCCACTGTACTCTACCTCTACTGTGCTCCACTGTACTCTACTGTACTCTATCTCTACTGTGCTCCACTGTACTCTATCTCTACTGTACTCCACTGTATTCTACCTCTACTGTGCTCCACTGTACTCTCTCTCTACTGTACTCCACTGTACTCTACCTCTACTGTACTCCACTGTACTCTACCTCTGCTGTGCTCCACTGTGCTCTATCTCTACTCTACTCCACTGTACTCTATCTCTACTGTGCTCCACTGTACACTACCTCTACTGTACTCCACTGTACTCTACCTCTACTGTGCTCCACTGTACTCTACCTCTACTGTGCTCCACTGTACTCTAACTCTACTGTGCTCCACTGTACTCTATCTCTACTGTACTCCACTGTACTCTACCTCTACAATGCTCCACTGTACTCTACCTCTACTGTACTCCACTGTACTCTACCTCTACTCTGCTCTACTGTACTCTATCTCTACTGTACTCCACTGTACTCTACCTCTACTGTACTCCACTGTAGTCTACCTCAACTATACTCCACTGTACTCTAACTCAACTATACTCCACTGTACTCTATCTCTACTCTACTCCACTGTACTCTATCTCTACTCTACTACACTGTACTCTATCTCTACTGTACTCCACTGTACTCTACCTCTACTGTACTCTACTGTACTCCACCTCTACTGTGCTCCACTGTACTCCACTGTACTCTACCTCTAATGTGCTCCACTGTACTCTACCTCTACTGTACTCCAATCTACTCTATCTCTACCGTGCTCCACTGTACTCTACCTCTACTGTGCTCCACTGTACTCTACTGTACTCTATCTCTACTGTGCTCCACTGTACTCTATCTCTACTGTACTCCACTGTACTCTACCTCTACTGTACTCCACTGTACTCTACCTCTGCTGTGCTCCACTGTGCTCTATCTCTACTCTACTCCACTGTACTCTATCTCTACTGTACTCCACTGTACTCTACCTCTACTGTACTCTACTGTACTCCACCTCTACTGTGCTCCACTGTACTCCACTGTACTCTACCTCTACTGTGCTCCACTGTACTCTATCTCTACTGTACTCCAATGTACTCTACCTCTACTGTGCTCCACTGTACTCTACCTCTACTGTACTCCACTGTACTCTACCTCTACTGTACTCCACTGTACTCTACCTCTACTGTACTCCACTGTATTCTACCTCTACTGTGCTCTACTGTACTCTACCTCTACTGTACTCCACTGTACTCTACCTCTACTGTACTGTACTGTTCTCTACCTCTACTGTACTCTACTGTACTCCACCTCTACTGTGCTCCACTGTACTCCACTCTAATCTACCTCTACTGTGCTCCACTGTACTCTGTCTCTACTGTGCTCCACTGTACTCTACCTCTACTGTGCTCCACTGTACTCCACTGTACTCTATCTCTACTGTTATCCACTGTACTCTACCTCCGCTGTGCTCCACTGTACTCTATCTCTACTCTACTCCACTGTACTCTATCTCTATTGTACTCCACTGTACTCTACCTTTACTGTACTCTACTGTACTCCACATCTACTGTGCTCCACTGTACTCCACTGTACTCTTCCTCTACTGTACTCCACTGTACTCTATCTCTACTGTGCTCCACTGTACTCTACCTCTACTGTGCTCTACTGTACTCTACTCTACTGTGCTCCACTGTACTCTATCTCTACTCTACTCCACTGTACTCTATCTCTATTGTACTCCACTGTACTCTACCTTTACTGTACTCTACTGTACTCCACCTCTACTGTGCTCCACTGTACTCCACTGTACTCTATCTCTATTGTACTCCACTGTACTCTACCTTTACTGTACTCTACTGTACTCCACCTCTACTGTGCTCCACTGTACTCCACTGTACTCTTCCTCTACTGTGCTCCACTGTACACTACCTCTACTGTACTCCACTGTACTCTAACTCTACTGTGCTCCACTGTACTCTATCTCTGCTGTACTCCACTGTACTCTACCTCTACTATACTCTACTGTACTCCACCTCTACTATACTCTACTGTACTCCACCTCTACTGTACTCCACTGTACTCTACCTCTACAGTGCTCCACTGTGCTCTACCTCTACTGTACTCCACTGTACTCTACCTCTACTCTGCTCTACTGTACTCTATCTCTACTGTACTCCACTTTAATCTACCTCTACTGTACTCCACTGTAGTCTACCTCTACTATACTCCACTGCACTCTACCTCTACTGTGCTCCACTGTACTCTACCTCTACTGTGCTCTACTGTACTCTATCTCTACTGTGCTCCACTGTACTCTTCCTCTACTGTACTCTACTGTACTCCACCTCTACTCTTCTCCACTGTACTCCACTGTACTCTACCTCTACTGTTATCTACTGTAGTCTACCTCAACTATACTCCACTGTACTCTATCTCTACTCTACTCCACTGTACTCTATCTCTACTCTACTCCACTGTACTCTATCTCTACTGTACTCCACTGTACTCTACCTCTACTGTACTCCACTGTACTCTACCTCTACTGTACTCCACTGTATTCTACCTCTACTGTGCTCTACTGTACTCTACCTCTACTGTACTCCACTGTACTCTATCTCTACAGTGCTCCACTGTGCTCTACCTCTACTGTACTCCACTGTACTCTACCTCTACTCTGCTCTACTGTACTCTATCTCTACTGTACTCCACTGTACTCTACCTCTACTGTACTCCACTGTAGTCTACTTCTACTATACTCCACTGCACTCTACCTCTACTGTGCTCCACTGTACTCTACCTCTACTGTGCTCTACTGTACTCTATCTCTACTGTGCTCCACTGTACTCTTCCTCTACTGTACTCTACTGTACTCCACCTCTACTGTGCTCCACTGTACTCCACTGTACTCTACCTCTACTGTTATCCACTGTAGTCTACCTCAACTATACTCCACTGTACTCTAACTCAACTATACTCCACTGTACTCTATCTCTACTCTACTCCACTGTACTCTATCTCTACTCTACTCCACTGTACTCTATCTCTACTGTACTCCACTGTACTCTACCTCTACTGTACTCTACTGTACTCCACCTCTACTGTGCTCCACTGTACTCCACTGTACTCTACCTCTACTGCTATCCACTGTAGTCTACCTCAACTATACTCCACTGTACTCTAACTCAACTATACTCCACTGTACTCTATCTCTACTCTACTCCACTGTACTCTATCTCTACTCTACTCCACTGTACTCTATCTCTACTGTACTCCACTGTACTCTACCTCTACTGTACTCTACTGTACTCCACCTCTACTGTGCTCCACTGTACTCCACTGTACTCTACCTCTACTGTGCTTCATTGTACTCTACCTCTACTGTACTCCACTGTACTCTACCTCTACTCTGCTCCACTGTACTCTACCTCTACTGTACTCCACTGTACTCTACCTCTACTGCACTCCACTGTACTCTACCTCTACTGTACTCCACTGTATTCTACCTCTACTGTGCTCTACTGTACTCTACCTCTACTGTACTCCACTGTTCTCTACCTCTACTGTACTCTACTGTACTCCACCTCTACTGTGCTCCACTGTACTCCACTGTACTCTACCTCTACTGTGCTCCACTGTACTCTACCTCTACTGTACTCCACTGTACTCCACCTCTACTATACTCTACTGTACTCCACCTCTACTGTACTCCACTGTACTCTACCTCTACAGTGCTCCACTGTGCTCTACCTCTACTGTACTCCACTGTACTCTACATCTACTCTGCTCTACTGTACTCTATCTCTACTGTACTCCACTGTACTCTACCTCTACTGTACTCCACTGTAGTCTACCTCTACTATACTCCACTGCACTCTACCTCTACTGTGCTCCACTGTACTCTACCTCTACTGTGCTCTACTTTACTCTATCTCTACTGTGCTCCACTGTACTCTTCCTCTACTGTACTCTACTGTACTCCACCTCTACTGTGCTCCACTGTACTCTTCCTCTACTGTACTCTACTGTACTCCACCTCTACTGTGCTCCACTGTACTCCACTGTACTCTACCTCTACTGTACTCCACTGTTCTCTACCTCTACTGTACTCTACTGTACTCCACCTCTACTGTGCTCCACTGTACTCCACTGTACTCAACCTCTACTGTGCTCCACTGTACTCTACCTCTACTGTACTCCACTGTACTCTATCTCTACCGTGCTCCACTGTACTCTACCTCTACTGTGCTCCACTGTACTCCACTGTACTCTATCTCTACTGTGATCCACTGTACTCTACCTCTGTTGTGCTCCGCTGTACTCTATCTCTACTCTACTCCACTGTACTCTATCTCTATTGTACTCCACTGTACTCTACATCTACTGTACTCTATTGTACTCCACCTCTACTGTGCTCCACTGTACTCCACTGTACTCTTCCTCTACTGTGCTCCACTGTACTCTACCTCTACTGTTATCCACTGTAGTCTACCTCAACTATACTCCACTGTACTCTGACTCAACTATACTCCACTGTACTCTATCTCTACTCTACTCCACTGTACTCTATCTCTACTCTACTCCACAGTACTCTATCTCTACTGTACTCCACTGTACTCTACCTCTACTGTACTCTACTGTACTCCACCTCTACTGTGCTCCACTGTACTCCACTGTACTCTACCTCTACTGTGCTTCATTGTACTCTACCTCTACTGTACTCCACTGTACTCTACCTCTACTGTACTCCACTGTACTCTATCTCTACCGTGCTCCACTGTACTCTACCTCTACTGTGCTCCACTGTACTCTACTGTACTCTATCTCTACTGTGCTCCACTGTACTCTATCTCTACTGTACTCCACTGTATTCTACCTCTACTGTGCTCCACTGTACTCTCTCTCTACTGTACTCCACTGTACTCTACCTCTACTGTACTCCACTGTACTCTACCTCTGCTGTGCTCCACTGTGCTCTATCTCTACTCTACTCCACTGTACTCTATCTCTACTGTACTCCACTGTACTCTACCTCTACTGTACTCTACTGTACTCCACCTCTACTGTGCTCCACTGTACTCCACTGTACTCTACCTCTACTGTGCTCCACTGTACTCTACCTCTACTGTACTCCACTGTACTCTACCTCTACTGTGCTCCACTGTACTCTACCTCTACTGTACTCCACTGTACTCTACCTCTACTGTACTCCACTGTACTCTACCTCTACTGTACTCCACTGTATTCTACCTCTACTGTGCTCTACTGTACTCTACCTCTACTGTACTCCACTGTACTCTACCTCTACTGTACTGTACTGTTCTCTACCTCTACTGTACTCTACTGTACTCCACCTCTACTGTGCTCCACTGTACTCCACTCTACTCTACCTCTACTCTGCTCCACTGTACTCTACCTCTACTGTACTCCACTGTACTCTATCTCTACTGTGCTCCACTGTACTCTACCTCTACTGTGCTCCACTGTACTCCACTGTACTCTATCTCTACTGTGATCCATTGTACTCTACCTCTGCTGTGCTCCACTGTACTCTATCTCTACTCTACTCCACTGTACTCTATCTCTATTGTACTCCACTGTACTCTACCTTTACTGTACTCTACTGTACTCCACCTCTACTGTGCTCCACTGTACTCCACTGTACTCTTCCTCTACTTCACTCCACTGTACTCTATCTCTACTGTGCTCCACTGTACTCTACCTCTACTGTGCTCTACTGTACTCTACTCTACTGTGCTCCACTGTACTCTATTTCTACTGTACCCCGCTGTACTCTACCTCTACTGTGCTCCACTGTACACTACCTCTACTGTACTCCACTGTACTCTACCTCTACTGTGCTCCACTGTACTCTACCTCTACTGTGCTCCACTGTACTCTAACTCTACTGTGCTCCACTGTACTCTATCTCTACTGTACTCCACTGTACTCTACCTCTACTATACTCTACTGTACTCCACCTCTACTGTACTCCACTGTACTCTACCTCTACAGTGCTCCACTGTGCTCTACCTCTACTGTACTCCACTGTACTCTACCTCTACTCTGCTCTACTGTACTCTATCTCTACTGTACTCCACTGTACTCTACCTCTACTGTACTCCACTGTAGTCTACCTCAACTATACTCCACTGTACTCTAACTCAACTATACTCCACTGTACTCTATCTCTACTCTACTCCACTGTACTCTATCTCTACTCTACTCCACTGTACTCTATCTCTACTCTACTCCACTGTACTATACCTCTACTCTACTCTACTGTACTCCACCTCTACTGTGCTCCACTGTACTCCACTGTACTTTACCTCTACTGTGCTTCATTGTACTCTACCTCTACTGTACTCCACTGTACTCTACCTCTACTCTGCTCCACTGTACTCTACCTCTACTGTACTCCACTGTACTCTACCTCTACTGCACTCCACTGTACTCTACCTCTACTGTACTCCACTGTATTCTACCTCTACTGTGCTCTACTGTACTCTACCTCTACTGTACTCCACTGTTCTCTACCTCTACTGTACTCTACTGTACTCCACCTCTACTGTGCTCCACTGTACTCCACTGTACTCTACCTCTACTGTGCTCCACTGTACTCTACCTCTACTGTACTCCACTGTACTCTATCTCTACCGTGCTCCACTGTACTCTACCTCTACTGTGCTCCACTGTACTCCACTGTACTCTACCTCTACTGTGCTCCACTGTACTCTATCTCTACTCTACTCCACTGTACTCCACCTCTAATGTGCTCCACTCTACTCTACCTCTACTGTTTTCCACTGTACTCTACCTCTACTTGGCTCTACTGTACTCTATCTCTACTGTGCTCCACTGTACTCTATCTCTACTGTACTCCACTGTACTCTATCTCTACTCTACTCCACTGTACTCTATCTCTACTGTACTCCACTGTACTCTACCTCTACTGTACTCTACTGTACTCCACCTCTACTGTGCTCCACTGTACTCCACTGTACTTTACATCTACTGTGCTTCATTGTACTCTACCTCTACTGTACTCCACTGTACTCTACCTCTAATCTGCTCCACTGTACTCTACCTCTACTGTACTCCACTGTACTCTACCTCTACTGCACTCCACTGTACTCTACCTCTACTGTACTCCACTGTATTCTACCTCTACTGTGCTCTACTGTACTCTACCTCTACTGTACTCCACTGTTCTCTACCTCTACTGTACTCTACTGTACTCCACCTCTACTGTGCTCCACTGTACTCCACTGTACTCTACCTCTACTGTGCTCCACTGTACTCTACCTCTACTGTACTCCAATCTACTCTATCTCTACCGTGCTCCACTGTACTCTACCTCTACTGTACTCCAATCTACTCTATCTCTACCGTGCTCCACTGTACTCTACCTCTACTGTACTCCACTGTACTCTACCTCTACTGTACTCTACTGTACTCCACCTCTACTGTGCTCCACTGTACTCCACTGTACTCTACCTCTACTGTGCTCCACTGTACTCTACCTCTACTGTACTCCACTGTACTCTACCTCTACTGTGCTCCACTGTACTCTACCTCTACTGTACTCCACTGTACTCTACCTCTACTGTACTCCACTGTACTCTACCTCTACTGTACTCCACTGTATTCTACCTCTACTGTGCTCTACTGTACTCTACCTCTACTGTACTCCACTGTACTCTACCTCTACTGTACTGTACTGTTCTCTACCTCTACTGTACTCTACTGTACTCCACCTCTACTGTGCTCCACTGTACTCCACTCTACTCTACCTCTACTCTGCTCCACTGTACTCTACCTCTACTGTACTCCACTGTACTCTATCTCTACTGTGCTCCACTGTACTCTACCTCTACTGTGCTCCACTGTACTCCACTGTACTCTATCTCTACTGTGATCCATTGTACTCTACCTTTGCTGTGCTCCACTGTACTCTATCTCTACTCTACTCCACTGTACTCTATCTCTATTGTACTCCACTGTACTCTACCTTTACTGTACTCTACTGTACTCCACCTCTACTGTGCTCCACTGTACTCCACTGTACTCTTCCTCTACTTCACTCCACTGTACTCTATCTCTACTGTGCTCCACTGTACTCTACCTCTACTGTGCTCTACTGTACTCTACTCTACTGTGCTCCACTGTACTCTATTTCTACTGTACCCCACTGTACTCTACCTCTACTGTGCTCCACTGTACACTACCTCTACTGTACTCCACTGTACTCTACCTCTACTGTGCTCCACTGTACTCTACCTCTACTGTGCTCCACTGTACTCTAACTCTACTGTGCTCCACTGTACTCTATCTCTACTGTACTCCACTGTACTCTACCTCTACTATACTCTACTGTACTCCACCTCTACTGTACTCCACTGTACTCTACCTCTACTCTGCTCTACTGTACTCTATCTCTACTGTACTCCACTGTACTCTACCTCTACTGTACTCCACTGTAGTCTACCTCAACTATACTCCACTGTACTCTAACTCAACTATACTCCACTCTACTCTATCTCTACTCTACTCCACTGTACTCTATATCTACTCTACTCCACTGTACTCTATCTCTACTGTACTCCACTGTACTCTACCTCTACTGTACTCTACTGTACTCCACCTCTACTGTGCTCCACTGTACTCCATTATACTTTACCTCTACTGTGCTTCATTGTACTCTACCTCTACTGTACTCCACTGTACTCTACCTCTACTCTGCTCCACTGTACTCTACCTCTACTGTACTCCACTGTACTCTACCTCTACTGCACTCCACTGTACTCTACCTCTACTGTACTCCACTGTATTCTACCTCTACTGTGCTCTACTGTACTCTACCTCTACTGTACTCCACTGTTCTCTACCTCTACTGTACTCTACTGTACTCCACCTCTACTGTGCTCCACTGTACTCCACTGTACTCTACCTCTACTGTGCTCCACTGTACTCTACCTCTACTGTACTCCACTGTACTCTATCTCTACCGTGCTCCACTGTACTCTACCTCTACTGTGCTCCACTGTACTCTACTGTACTCTATCTCTACTGTGCTCCACTGTACTCTATCTCTACTGTACTCCACTGTATTCTACCTCTACTGTGCTCCACTGTACTCTCTCTCTACTGTACTCCACTGTACTCTACCTCTACTGTACTCCACTGTACTCTACCTCTGCTGTGCTCCACTGTGCTCTATCTCTACTCTACTCCACTGTACTCTATCTCTACTGTACTCCACTGTACTCTACCTCTACTGTACTCTACTGTACTCCACCTCTACTGTGCTCCACTGTACTCCACTGTACTCTACCTCTACTGTGCTCCACTGTACTCTACCTCTACTGTACTCCACTGTACTCTACCTCTACTGTGCTCCACTGTACTCTACCTCTACTGTACTCCACTGTACTCTACCTCTACTGTACTCCACTGTACTCTACCTCTACTGTACTCCACTGTATTCTACCTCTACTGTGCTCTACTGTACTCTACCTCTACTGTACTCCACTGTACTCTACCTCTACTGTACTGTACTGTTCTCTACCTCTACTCTACTCTACTGTACTCCACCTCTACTGTGCTCCACTGTACTCCACTCTAATCTACCTCTACTGTGCTCCACTGTACTCTATCTCTACTGTGCTCCACTGTACTCTACCTCTACTGTGCTCCACTGTACTCCACTGTACTCTATCTCTACTGTTATCCACTGTACTCTACCTCCGCTGTGCTCCACTGTACTCTATCTCTACTCTACTCCACTGTACTCTATCTCTATTGTACTCCACTGTACTCTACCTTTACTGTACTCTACTGTACTCCACATCTACTGTGCTCCACTGTACTCCACTGTACTCTTCCTCTACTGTACTCCACTGTACTCTATCTCTACTGTGCCCCACTGTACTCTACCTCTACTGTGCTCTACTGTACTCTACTCTACTGTGCTACACTGTACTCTATCTCTACTCTACTCCACTGTACTCTATCTCTATTGTACTCCACTGTACTCTACCTTTACTGTACTCTACTGTACTCCACCTCTACTGTGCTCCACTGTACTCCACTGTACTCTTCCTCTACTGTGCTCCCCTCTACACTACCTCTACTGTACTCCACTGTACTCTACCTCTACTGTGCTCCACTGTACTCTATCTCTACTGTACTCCACTGTACTCTACCTCTACTGTGCTCCACTGTACTCCACTGTACTCTATCTCTACTGTTATCCACTGTACTCTACCTCCGCTGTGCTCCACTGTACTCTATCTCTACTCTACTCCACTGTACTCTATCTCTATTGTACTCCACTGTACTCTACCTTTACTGTACTCTACTGTACTCCACCTCTACTGTGCTCCACTGTACTCCACTGTACTCTTCCTCTACTGTGCTCCACTGTACACTACCTCTACTGTACTCCACTGTACTCTACCTCTACTGTGCTCCACTGTACTCTACCTCTACTGTGCTCCACTGTACTCTAACTCTACTGTGCTCCACTGTACTCTATCTCTACTGTACTCCACTGTACTCTACCTCTACTATACTCTACTGTACTCCACCTCTACTATACTCTACTGTACTCCACCTCTACTGTACTCCACTGTACTCTACTTCTACAGTGCTCCACTGTGCTCTACCTCTACTGTACTCCACTGTACTCTACCTCTACTCTGCTCTACTGTACTCTATCTCTACTGTACTCCACTGTACTCTACCTCTACTGTACTCCACTGTAGTCTACCTCTACTATACTCCACTGCACTCTAACTCTACTGTGCTCCACTGTACTCTACCTCTACTGTGCTCTACTGTACTCTATCTCTACTGTGCTCCACTGTACTCTTCCTCTACTGTACTCTACTGTACTCCACCTCTATTCTGCTCCACTGTACTCCACTGTACTCTACCTCTACTGTTATCTACTGTAGTCTACCTCAACTATACTCCACTGTACTCTAACTCAACTATACTCCACTGTACTCTATCTCTACTCTACTCCACTGTACTCTATCTCTACTCTACTCCACTGTACTCTATCTCTACTGTACTCCACTGTACTCTATCTCTACAGTGCTCCACTGTACTCTACCTCTACTGTACTCCACTGTATTCTACCTCTACTGTGCTCTACTGTACTCTACCTCTACTGTACTCCACTGTACTCTATCTCTACAGTGCTCCACTGTGCTCTACCTCTACTGTACTCCACTGTACTCTACCTCTACTCTGCTCTACTGTACTCTATCTCTACTGTACTCCACTGTACTCTACCTCTACTGTACTCCACTGTAGTCTACCTCTACTATACTCCACTGCACTCTACCTCTACTGTGCTCCACTGTACTCTACCTCTACTGTGCTCTACTGTACTCTATCTCTACTGTGCTCCACTGTACTCTTCCTCTACTGTACTCTACTGTACTCCACCTCTACTGTGCTCCACTGTACTCCACTGTACTCTACCTCTACTGTTATCCACTGTAGTCTACCTCAACTATACTCCACTGTACTCTAACTCAACTATACTCCACTGTACTCTATCTCTACTCTACTCCACTGTACTCTATCTCTACTCTACTCCACTGTACTCTATCTCTACTGTACTCCACTGTACTCTACCTCTACTGTACTCTACTGTACTCCACCTCTACTGTGCTCCACTGTACTCCACTGTACTCTACCTCTACTGTTATCCACTGTAGTCTACCTCAACTATACTCCACTGTACTCTAACTCAACTATACTCCACTGTACTCTATCTCTACTCTACTCCACTGTACTCTATCTCTACTGTACTCCACTGTACTCTACCTCTACTGTACTCTACTGTACTCTTCCTCTACTCTGCTCCACTGTACACTACCTCTACTGTACTCCACTGTACTCTACCTCTACTGTGCTCCACTGTACTCTACCTCTACTGTGCTCCACTGTACTCTAACTCTACTGTACTCCACTGTACTCTACCTCTACTGCACTCCACTATACTCTACCTCTACTGTACTCCACTGTATTCTACCTCTACTGTGCTCTACTGTACTCTACCTCTACTGTACTCCACTGTTCTCTACCTCTACTGTACTCTACTGTACTCCACCTCTACTGTGCTCCACTGTACTCCACTGTACTCTACCTCTACTGTGCTCCACTGTACTCTACCTCTACTGTACTCCACTGTACTCTATCTCTACCGTGCTCCACTGTACTCTACCTCTACTGTACTCCACTGTACTCTACTGTACTCTATCTCTACTGTGCTCCACTGTACTCTATCTCTACTGTACTCCACTGTATTCTACCTCTACTGTGCTCCACTGTACTCTCTCTCTACTGTACTCCACTGTACTCTACCTCTACTGTACTCCACTGTACTCTACCTCTGCTGTGCTCCACTGTGCTCTATCTCTACTCTAGTCCACTGTACTCTATCTCTACTGTACTCCACTGTACTCTACCTCTACTGTACTCCACCTCTACTGTGCTCCACTGTACTCCACTGTACTCTACCTCTACTGTGCTCCACTGTACTCTACCTCTACTGTACTCCACTGTACTCTACCTCTACTGTGCTCCACTGTACTCTACCTCTACTGTACTCCACTGTACTCTACCTCTACTGTACTCCACTGTACTCTACCTCTACTGTACTCCACTGTATTCTACCTCTACTGTGCTCTACTGTACTCTACCTCTACTGTACTCCACTGTACTCTACCTCTACTGTACTGTACTGTTCTCTACCTCTACTGTACTCTACTGTACTCCACCTCTACTGTGCTCCATTGTACTCCACTCTACTCTACCTCTACTCTGCTCCACTGTACTCTACCTCTACTGTACTCCACTGTACTCTATCTCTACTGTGCTCCACTGTACTCTACCTCTACTGTGCTCCACTGTACTCCACTGTACTCTATCTCTACTGTGATCCATTGTACTCTACCTCTGCTGTGCTCCACTGTACTCTATCTCTACTCTACTCCACTGTACTCTATCTCTATTGTACTCCACTGTACTCTACCTTTACTGTACTCTACTGTACTCCACCTCTACTGTGCTCCACTGTACTCCACTGTACTCTTCCTCTACTTCACTCCACTGTACTCTATCTCTACTGTGCTCCACTGTACTCTACCTCTACTGTACTCCACTGTACTCTACCTCTACTGTGCTCCACTGTACTCTACCTCTACTGTGCTCCACTGTACTCTAACTCTACTGTGCTCCACTGTACTCTATCTCTACTGTACTCCACTGTACTCTACCTCTACAGTGCTCCACTGTGCTCTACCTCTACTGTACTCCACTGTACTCTACCTCTACTCTGCTCTACTGTACTCTATCTCTACTGTACTCTACCTCTACTGTACTCCACTGTAGTCTACCTCAACTATACTCCATTGTACTCTAACTCAACTATACCCCACTGTACTCTATCTCTACTCTACTCCACTGTACTCTATCTCTACTCTACTACACTGTACTCTATCTCTACTGTACTCCTCTGTACTCTACCTCTACTGTACTCTACTGTACTCCACCTCTACTGTGCTCCACTGTACTCCACTGTACTTTACCTCTACTGTGCTTCATTGTACTCTACCTCTACTGTACTCCACTGTACTCTACCTCTACTCTGCTCCACTGTACTCTACCTCTACTGTACTCCACTGTACTCTACCTCTACTGCACTCCACTGTACTCTACCTCTACTGTACTCCACTGTATTCTACCTCTACTGTGCTCTACTGTACTCTACCTCTACTGTACTCCACTGTTCTCTACCTCTACTGTACTCTACTGTACTCCACCTCTACTGTGCTCCACTGTACTCCACTGTACTCTACCTCTACTGTGCTCCACTGTACTCTACCTCTACTGTACTCCAATCTACTCTATCTCTACCGTGCTCCACTGTACTCTACCTCTACTGTGCTCCACTGTACTCTACTGTACTCTATCTCTACTGTGCTCCACTGTACTCTATCTCTACTGTACTCCACTGTATTCTACCTCTACTGTGCTCCACTGTACTCTCTCTCTACTGTACTCCACTGTACTCTACCTCTACTGTACTCCACTGTACTCTACCTCTGCTGTGCTCCACTGTGCTCTATCTCTACTCTACTCCACTGTAATCTATCTCTACTGTGCTCCACTGTACACTACCTCTACTGTACTCCACTGTACTCTACCTCTACTGTGCTCCACTGTACTCTACCTCTACTGTGCTCCACTGTACTCTAACTCTACTGTGCTCCACTGTACTCTATCTCTACTGTACTCCACTGTACTCTACCTCTACAGTGTTCCACTGTACTCTACCTCTACTGTACTCCACTGTACTCTACCTCTACTCTGCTCTACTGTACTCTATCTCTACTGTACTCCACTGTACTCTACCTCTACTGTACTCCACTGTAGTCTACCTCAACTATACTCCACTGTACTCTAACTCAACTATACTCCACTGTACTCTATCTCTACTCTACTCCACTGTACTCTATCTCTACTCTACTACACTGTACTCTATCTCTACTGTACTCCACTGTACTCTACCTCTACTGTACTCCACCTCTACTGTGCTCCACTGTACTCCACTGTACTTTACCTCTACTGTGCTTCATTGTACTCTACCTCTACTGTACTCCACTGTACTCTACCTCTACTCTGCTCCACTGTACTCTACCTCTACTGTACTCCACTGTACTCTACCTCTACTGCACTCCACTGTACTCTACCTCTACTGTACTCCACTGTATTCTACCTCTACTATGCTCTACTGTACTCTACCTCTACTGTACTCCACTGTTCTCTACCTCTACTGTACTCTACTGTACTCCACCTCTACTGTGCTCCACTGTACTCCACTGTACTCTACCTCTACTGTGCTCCACTGTACTCTACCTCTACTGTACTCCAATCTACTCTATCTCTACCGTGCTCCACTGTACTCTACCTCTACTGTGCTCCACTGTACTCTACTGTACTCTATCTCTACTGTGCTCCACTGTACTCTATCTCTACTGTACTCCACTGTATTCTACCTCTACTGTGCTCCACTGTACTCTCTCTCTACTGTACTCCACTGTACTCTACCTCTACTGTACTCCACTGTACTCTACCTCTGCTGTGCTCCACTGTGCTCTATCTCTACTCTACTCCACTGTACTCTATCTAAACTGTACTCCACTGTACTCTACCTCTACTGTACTCTACTGTACTCCACCTCTACTGTGCTCCACTGTACTCCACTGTACTCTACCTCTACTGTGCTCCACTGTACTCTATCTCTACTGTACTCCAATGTACTCTACCTCTACTGTGCTCCACTGTACTCTACCTCTACTGTACTCCACTGTACTCTACCTCTACTGTACTCCACTGTACTCTACCTCTACTCTACTCCACTGTATTCTACCTCTACTGTGCTCTACTGTACTCTACCTCTACTGTACTCCACTGTACTCTACCTCTACTGTACTGTACTGTTCTCTACCTCTACTGTACTCTACTGTACTCCACCTCTACTGTGCTCCACTGTACTCCACTCTAATCTACCTCTACTGTGCTCCACTGTACTCTATCTCTACTGTGCTCCACTGTACTCTACCTCTACTGTGCTCCACTGTACTCCACTATACTCTATCTCTACTGTTATCCACTGTACTCTACCTCCGCTGTGCTCCACTGTACTCTATCTCTACTCTACTCCACTGTACTCTATCTCTATTGTACTCCACTGTACTCTACCTTTACTGTACTCTACTGTACTCCACATCTACTGTGCTCCACTGTACTCCACTGTACTCTTCCTCTACTGTACTCCACTGTACTCTATCTCTACTGTGCTCCACTGTACTCTACCTCTACTGTGCTCTACTGTACTCTACTCTACTGTGCTCCACTGTACTCTATCTCTACTCTACTCCACTGTACTCTATCTCTATTGTACTCCACTGTACTCTACCTTTACTGTACTCTACTGTACTCCACCTCTACTGTGCTCCACTGTACTCCACTGTACTCTTCCTCTACTGTGCTCCACTGTACACTACCTCTACTGTACTCCACTGTACTCTACCTCTACTGTGCTCCACTGTACTCTACCTCTACTGTGATCCACTGTACTCTAACTCTACTGTGCTCCACTGTACTCTATCTCTACTGTACTCCACTGTACTGTACCTCTACTATACTCTACTGTACTCCACCTCTACTATACTCTACTGTACTCCACCTCTACTGTACTCCACTGTACTCTACCTCTACAGTGCTCCACTGTGCTCTACCTCTACTGTACTCCACTGTACTCTACCTCTACTCTGCTCTACTGTACTCTATCTCTACTGTACTCCACTGTACTCTACCTCTACTGTACTCCACTTTAGTCTACCTCTACTATACTCCACTGCACTCTACCTCTACTGTGCTCCACTGTACTCTACCTCTACTGTGCTCTACTGTACTCTATCTCTACTGTGCTCCACTGTACTCTTCCTCTACTGTACTCTACTGTACTCCACCTCTACTCTGCTCCACTGTACTCCACTGTACTCTACCTCTACTGTTATCTACTGTAGTCTACCGCAACTATACTCCACTGTACTCTAACTCAACTATACTCCACTGTACTCTATCTCTACTCTACTCCACTGTACTCTATCTCTACTCTACTCCACTGTACTCTATCTCTACTGTACTCCACTGTACTCTACCTCTACTGTACTCCACTGTACTCTACCTCTACTGTACTCCACTGTATTCTACCTCTACTGTGCTCTACTGTACTCTACCTCTACTCTACTCCACTGTACTCTATCTCTACAGTGCTCAACTGTGCTCTACCTCTACTGTACTCCACTGTACTCTACCTCTACTCTGCTCTACTGTACTCTATCTCTACTGTACTCCACTGTACTCTACCTCTACTGTACTCCACTGTAGTCTACCTCTAATATACTCCACTGCACTCTACCTCTACTGTGCTCCACTGTACTCTACCTCTACTGTGCTCTACTGTACTCTATCTCTACTGTGCTCCACTGTACTCTTCCTCTACTGTACTCTACTGTACTCCACCTCTACTTTGCTCCACTGTACTCCACTGTACTCTACCTCTACTGTTATCCACTGTAGTCTACCTCAACTATACTCCACTGTACTCTAACTCAACTATACTCCACTGTACTCTATCTCTACTCTACTCCACTGTACTCTATCTCTACTCTACTCCACTGTACTCTATCTCTACTGTACTCCACTGTACTCTACCTCTACTGTACTCTACTGTACTCCACCTCTACTGTGCTCCACTGTACTCCACTGTACTCTACCTCTACTGTTATCCACTGTAGTCTACCTCAACTATACTCCACTGTACTCTAACTCAACTATACTCCACTGTACTCTATCTCTACTCTACTCCACTGTACTCTATCTCTACTCTACTCCACTGTACTCTATCTCTACTGTACTCCACTGTACTCTACCTCTACTGTACTCTACTGTACTCCACCTCTACTGTACTCCACTGTACTCCACTGTACTCTACCTCTACTGTGCTTCATTGTACTCTACCTCTACTGTACTCCACTGTACTCTACCTCTACTCTGCTCCACTGTACTCTACCTCTACTGTACTCCACTGTATTCTACCTCTACTGTGCTCTACTGTACTCTACCTCTACTGTACTCCACAGTTCTCTACCTCTACTGTACTCTACTGTACTCCACCTCTACTGTGCTCCACTGTACTCCACTGTACTCTACCTCTACTGTGCTCCACTGTACTCTACCTCTACTGTACTCCACTGTACTCCACCTCTACTATACTCTACTGTACTCCACCTCTACTGTACTCCACTGTACTCTACCTCTACAGTGCTCCACTGTGCTCTACCTCTACTGTACTCCACTGTACTCTACCTCTACTCTGCTCTACTGTACTCTATCTCTACTGTACTCCACTGTACTCTACCTCTACTGTACTCCACTGTAGTCTACCTCTACTATACTCCACTGCACTCTACCTCTACTGTGCTCCACTGTACTCTACCTCTACTGTGCTCTACTTTACTCTATCTCTACTGTGCTCCACTGTACTCTTCCTCTACTGTACTCTACTGTACTCCACCTCTACTGTGCTCCACTGTACTCTTCCTCTACTGTACTCTACTGTACTCCACCTCTACTGTGCTCCACTGTACTCCACTGTACTCTACCTCTACTGTTATCCACTGTAGTCTACCTCAACTATACTCCACTGTACTCTAACTCAACTATACTCCACTGTACTCTATCTCTACTCTACTCCACTGTACTCTATCTCTACTCTACTCCACTGTACTCTATCTCTACTGTACTCCATTGTACTCTACCTCTACTGTACTCTACTGTACTCCACCTCTAATGTGCTCCACTGTACTCCACTGTACTCTACCTCTACTGTGCTTCATTGTACTCTACCTCTAATGTACTCCACTGTACTCTACCTCTACTCTGCTCCACTGTACTCTACCTCTACTGTACTCCACTGTACTCTACCTCTACTGTACTCCACTGTTCTCTACCTCTACTGTACTCTACTGTACTCCACCTCTACTGTGCTCCACTGTACTCCACTGTACTCTACCTCTACTGTGCTCCACTGTACTCTACCTCTACTGTACTCCACTGTACTCTATCTCTACCGTGCTCCACTGTACTCTACCTCTACTGTGCTCCACTGTACTCCACTGTACTCTATCTCTACTGTGATCCACTGTACTCTACCTCTGTTGTGCTCCGCTGTACTCTATCTCTACTCTACTCCACTGTACTCTATCTCTATTGTACTCCACTGTACTCTACATCTACTGTACTCTATTGTACTCCACCTCTACTGTGCTCCACTGTACTCCACTGTACTCTTCCTCTACTGTGCTCCACTGTACTCTACCTCTACTGTTATCCACTGTAGTCTACCTCAACTATACTCCACTGTACTCTGACTCAACTATACTCCACTGTACTCTATCTCTACTCTACTCCACTGTACTCTATCTCTACTCTACTCCACAGTACTCTATCTCTACTGTACACCACTGTACTCTACCTCTACTGTACTCTACTGTACTCCACCTCTACTGTGCTCCACTGTACTCCACTGTACTCTACCTCTACTGTGCTTCATTGTACTCTACCTCTACTGTACTCCACTGTACTCTACCTCTACTGTACTCCACTGTACTCTATCTCTACCGTGCTCCACTGTACTCTACCTCTACTGTGCTCCACTGTACTCTACTGTACTCTATCTCTACTGTGCTCCACTGTACTCTATCTCTACTGTACTCCACTGTATTCTACCTCTACTGTGCTCCACTGTACTCTCTCTCTACTGTACTCCACTGTACTCTACCTCTACTGTACTCCACTGTACTCTACCTCTGCTGTGCTCCACTGTGCTCTATCTCTACTCTACTCCACTGTACTCTATCTCTACTGTACTCCACTGTACTCTACCTCTACTGTACTCTACTGTACTCCACCTCTACTGTGCTCCACTGTACTCCACTGTACTCTACCTCTACTGTGCTCCACTGTACTCTACCTCTACTGTACTCCACTGTACTCTACCTCTACTGTGCTCCACTGTACTCTACCTCTACTGTACTCCACTGTACTCTACCTCTACTGTACTCCACTGTACTCTACCTCTACTGTACTCCACTGTATTCTACCTCTACTGTGCTCTACTGTACTCTACCTCTACTGTACTCCACTGTACTCTACCTCTACTGTACTGTACTGTTCTCTACCTCTACTGTACTCTACTGTACTCCACCTCTACTGTGCTCCACTGTACTCCACTCTACTCTACCTCTACTCTGCTCCACTGTACTCTACCTCTACTGTACTCCACTGTACTCTATCTCTACTGTGCTCCACTGTACTCTACCTCTACTGTGCTCCACTGTACTCCACTGTACTCTATCTCTACTGTGATCCATTGTACTCTACCTCTGCTGTGCTCCACTGTACTCTATCTCTACTCACCTCCACTGTACTCTATCTCTATTGTACTCCACTGTACTCTACCTTTACTGTACTCTACTGTACTCCACCTCTACTGTGCTCCACTGTACTCCACTGTACTCTTCCTCTACTTCACTCCACTGTACTCTATCTCTACTGTGCTCCACTGTACTCTACCTCTACTGTGCTCTACTGTACTCTACTCTACTGTGCTCCACTGTACTCTATTTCTACTGTACCCCGCTGTACTCTACCTCTACTGTGCTCCACTGTACACTACCTCTACTGTACTCCACTGTACTCTACCTCTACTGTGCTCCACTGTACTCTACCTCTACTGTGCTCCACTGTACTCTAACTCTACTGTGCTCCACTGTACTCTATCTCTACTGTACTCCACTGTACTCTACCTCTACTATACTCTACTGTACTCCACCTCTACTGTACTCCACTGTACTCTACCTCTACAGTGCTCCACTGTGCTCTACCTCTACTGTACTCCACTGTACTCTACCTCTACTCTGCTCTACTGTACTCTATCTCTACTGTACTCCACTGTACTCTACCTCTACTGTACTCCACTGTAGTCTACCTCTACTATACTCCACTGCACTCTACCTCTACTGTGCTCCACTGTACTCTACCTCTACTGTGCTCTACTTTACTCTATCTCTACTGTGCTCCACTGTACTCTTCCTCTACTGTACTCTACTGTACTCCACCTCTACTGTGCTCCACTGTACTCTTCCTCTACTGTACTCTACTGTACTCCACCTCTACTGTGCTCCACTGTACTCCACTGTACTCTACCTCTACTGTTATCCACTGTAGTCTACCTCAACTATACTCCACTGTACTCTAACTCAACTATACTCCACTGTACTCTATCTCTACTCTACTCCACTGTACTCTATCTCTACTCTACTCCAATGTACTCTATCTCTACTGTACTCCACTGTACTCTACCTCTACTGTACTCTACTGTACTCCACCTCTACTGTGCTCCACTGTACTCCACTGTACTCTACCTCTACTGTGCTTCATTGTACTCTACCTCTAATGTACTCCACTGTACTCTACCTCTACTCTGCTCCACTGTACTCTACCTCTACTGTACTCCACTGTACTCTACCTCTACTGCACTCCACTGTACTCTACCTCTACTGTACTCCACTGTATTCTACCTCTACTGTGCTCTACTGTACTCTACCTCTACTGTACTCCACTGTTCTCTACCTCTACTGTACTCTACTGTACTCCACCTCTACTGTGCTCCACTGTACTCCACTGTACTCTACCTCTACTGTGCTCCACTGTACTCTACCTCTACTGTACTCCACTGTACTCTATCTCTACCGTGCTCCACTGTACTCTACCTCTACTGTGCTCCACTGTACTCCACTGTACTCTATCTCTACTGTGATCCACTGTACTCTACCTCTGTTGTGCTCCGCTGTACTCTATCTCTACTCTACTCCACTGTACTCTATCTCTATTGTACTCCACTGTACTCTACATCTACTGTACTCTATTGTACTCCACCTCTACTGTGCTCCACTGTACTCCACTGTACTCTTCCTCTACTGTGCTCCACTGTACTCCACTGTACTCTACCTCTACTGTTATCCACTGTAGTCTACCTCAACTATACTCCACTGTACTCTGACTCAACTATACTCCACTGTACTCTATCTCTACTCTACTCCACTGTACTCTATCTCTACTCTACTCCACAGTACTCTATCTCTACTGTACTCCACTGTACTCTACCTCTACTGTACTCTACTGTACTCCACCTCTACTGTGCTCCACTGTACTCCACTGTACTCTACCTCTACTGTGCTTCATTGTACTCTACCTCTACTGTACTCCACTGTACTCTACCTCTACTGTACTCCACTGTACTCTATCTCTACCGTGCTCCACTGTACTCTACCTCTACTGTGCTCCACTGTACTCTACTGTACTCTATCTCTACTGTGCTCCACTGTACTCTATCTCTACTGTACTCCACTGTATTCTACCTCTACTGTGCTCCACTGTACTCTCTCTCTACTGTACTCCACTGTACTCTACCTCTACTGTACTCCACTGTACTCTACCTCTGCTGTGCTCCACTGTGCTCTATCTCTACTCTACTCCACTGTACTCTATCTCTACTGTACTCCACTGTACTCTACCTCTACTGTACTCTACTGTACTCCACCTCTACTGTGCTCCACTGTACTCCACTGTACTCTACCTCTACTGTGCTCCACTGTACTCTACCTCTACTGTACTCCACTGTACTCTACCTCTACTGTGCTCCACTGTACTCTACCTCTACTGTACTCCACTGTACTCTACCTCTACTGTACTCCAATGTACTCTACCTCTACTGTACTCCACTGTATTCTACCTCTACTGTGCTCTACTTTACTCTACCTCTACTGTACTCCACTGTACTCTACCTCTACTGTACTGTACTGTTCTCCACCTCTACTGTGCTCCACTGTACTCCACTGTACTCTACCTCTACTGTGCTCCACTGTACTCTACCTCTACTGTACTCCACTGTACTCTATCTCTACCGTGCTCCACTGTACTCTACCTCTACTGTGCTCCACTGTACTCCACTGTACTCTACCTCTACTGTGCTCCACTGTACTCTATCTCTACTCTACTCCACTGTACTCCACCTCTAATGTGCTCCACTCTACTCTACCTCTACTGTTATCCACTGTACTCTACCTCTACTTGGCTCTACTGTACTCTATCTCTACTGTGCTCCACTGTACTCTATCTCTACTGTACTCCACTGTACTCTATCTCTACTCTACTCCACTGTACTCTATCTCTACTGTACTCCACTGTACTCTACCTCTACTGTACTCTACTGTACTCCACCTCTACTGTGCTCCACTGTACTCCACTGTACTTTACCTCTACTGTGCTTCATTGTACTCTACCTCTACTGTACTCCACTGTACTCTACCTCTACTCTGCTCCACTGTACTCTACCTCTACTGTACTCCACTGTACTCTACCTCTACTGCACTCCACTGTACTCTACCTCTACTGTACTCCACTGTATTCTACCTCTACTGTGCTCTACTGTACTCTACCTCTACTGTACTCCACTGTTCTCTACCTCTACTGTACTCTACTGTACTCCACCTCTACAGTGCTCCACTGTACTCCACTGTACTCTACCTCTACTGTGCTCCACTGTACTCTACCTCTACTGTACTCCAATCTACTCTATCTCTACCGTGCTCCACTGTACTCTACCTCTACTGTACTCCAATCTACTCTATCTCTACCGTGCTCCACTGTACTCTACCTCTACTGTACTCCACTGTACTCTACCTCTACTGTACTCTACTGTACTCCACCTCTACTGTGCTCCACTGTACTCCACTGTACTCTACCTCTACTGTGCTCCACTGTACTCTACCTCTACTGTACTCCACTGTACTCTACCTCTACTGTGCTCCACTGTACTCTACCTCTACTGTACTCCACTGTACTCTACCTCTACTGTACTCCACTGTACTCTACCTCTACTGTACTCCACTGTATTCTACCTCTACTGTGCTCTACTGTACTCTACCTCTACTGTACTCCACTGTACTCTACCTCTACTGTACTGTACTGTTCTCTACCTCTACTGTACTCTACTGTACTCCACCTCTACTGTGCTCCACTGTACTCCACTGTACTCTACCTCTACTGTGATCCACTGTACTCTACCTCTACTGTACTCCACTGTACTCTATCTCTACCGTGCTCCACTGTACTCTACCTCTACTGTGCTCCACTGTACTCCACTGTACTCTACCTCTACTGTGCTCCACTGTACTCTATCTCTACTCTACTCCACTGTACTCCACCTCTAATGTGCTCCACTCTACTCTACCTCTACTGTTATCCACTGTACTCTACCTCTACTTGGCTCTACTGTACTCTATCTCTACTGTGCTCCACTGTACTCTATCTCTACTGTACTCCACTGTACTCTATCTCTACTCTACTCCACTGTACTCTATCTCTACTGTACTCCACTGTACTCTACCTCTACTGTACTCTACTGTACTCCACCTCTACTGTGCTCCACTGTACTCCACTGTACTTTACCTCTACTGTGCTTCATTGTACTCTACCTCTACTGTACTCCACTGTACTCTACCTCTACTCTGCTCCACTGTACTCTACCTCTACTGTACTCCACTGTACTCTACCTCTACTGCACTCCACTGTACTCTACCTCTACTGTACTCCACTGTATTCTACCTCTACTGTGCTCTACTGTACTCTACCTCTACTGTACTCCACTGTTCTCTACCTCTACTGTAGTCTACTGTACTCCACCTCTACTGTGCTCCACTGTACTCCACTGTACTCTACCTCTACTGTGCTCCACTGTACTCTACCTCTACTGTACTCCAATCTACTCTATCTCTACCGTGCTCCACTGTACTCTACCTCTACTGTACTCCAATCTACTCTATCTCTACCGTGCTCCACTGTACTCTACCTCTACTGTACTCCACTGTACTCTACCTCTACTGTACTCTACTGTACTCCACCTCTACTGTGCTCCACTGTACTCCACTGTACTCTACCTCTACTGTGCTCCACTGTACTCTACCTCTACTGTACTCCACTGTACTCTACCTCTACTGTGCTCCACTGTACTCTACCTCTACTGTACTCCACTGTACTCTACCTCTACTGTACTCCACTGTACTCTACCTCTACTGTACTCCACTGTATTCTACCTCTACTGTGCTCTACTGTACTCTACCTCTACTGTACTCCACTGTACTCTACCTCTACTGTACTTTACTGTTCTCTACCTCTACTGTACTCTACTGTACTCCACCTCTACTGTGCTCCACTGTACTCCACTCTAATCTACCTCTACTCTGCTCCACTGTACTCTACCTCTACTGTACTCCACTGTACTCTATCTCTACTGTGCTCCACTGTACTCTACCTCTACTGTGCTCCACTGTACTCCACTGTACTCTATCTCTACTGTGATCCATTGTACTCTACCTCTGCTGTGCTCCACTGTACTCTATCTCTACTCTACTCCACTGTACTCTATCTCTATTGTACTCCACTGTACTCTACCTTTACTGTACTCTACTGTACTCCACCTCTACTGTGCTCCACTGTACTCCACTGTACTCTTCCTCTACTTCACTCCACTGTACTCTATCTCTACTGTGCTCCACTGTACTCTACCTCTACTGTGCTCTACTGTACTCTACTCTACTGTGCTCCACTGTACTCTATTTCTACTGTACCCCACTGTACTCTACCTCTACTGTGCTCCACTGTACACTACCTCTACTGTACTCCACTGTACTCTACCTCTACTGTGCTCCACTGTACTCTACCTCTACTGTGCTCCACTGTACTCTAACTCTACTGTGCTCCACTGTACTCTATCTCTACTGTACTCCATTGTACTCTACCTCTACTATACTCTACTGTACTCCACCTCTACTGTACTCCACTGTACTCTACCTCTACTCTGCTCTACTGTACTCTATCTCTACTGTACTCCACTGTACTCTACCTCTACTGTACTGTACTGTTCTCTACCTCTACTGTACTCTACTGTACTCCACCTCTACTGTGCTCCACTGTACTCCACTGTACTCTACCTCTACTGTGATCCACTGTACTCTACCTCTACTGTACTCCAATCTACTCTATCTCTACCGTGCTCCACTGTACTCTACCTCTACTGTACTCCAATCTACTCTATCTCTACCGTGCTCCACTGTACTCTACCTCTACTGTACTCCACTGTACTCTACCTCTACTGTACTCTACTGTACTCCACCTCTACTGTGCTCCACTGTACTCCACTGTACTCTACCTCTACTGTGCTCCACTGTACTCTACCTCTACTGTACTCCACTGTACTCTACCTCTACTGTGCTCCACTGTACTCTACCTCTACTGTACTCCACTGTACTCTACCTCTACTGTACTCCACTGTACTCTACCTCTACTGTACTCCACTGTATTCTACCTCTACTGTGCTCTACTGTACTCTACCTCTACTGTGCTCTACTGTACTCTACCTCTACTGTACTCCACTGTTCTCTACCTCTACTGTACTCTACAGTACTCCACCTCTACTGTGCTCCACTGTACTCCACTGTACTCTACCTCTACTGTGCTCCACTGTACTCTACCTCTACTGTACTCCACTGGACTCTATCTCTACCGTGCTCCACTGTACTCTACCTCTACTGTGCTCCACTGTACTCTACTGTACTCTATCTCTACTGTGCTCCACTGTACTCTATCTCTACTGTACTCCACTGTATTCTACCTCTACTGTGCTCCACTGTACTCTCTCTCTACTGTACTCCATTGTACTCTACCTCTACTGTACTCCACTGTACTCTACCTCTGCTGTGCTCCACTGTGCTCTATCTCTACTCTACTCCACTGTACTCTATCTCTACTGTACTCCACTGTACTCTACCTCTACTGTACTCTACTGTACTCCACCTCTACTGTGCTCCACTGTACTCCACTGTACTCTACCTCTACTGTGCTCCACTGTACTCTACCTCTACTGTACTCCACTGTACTCTACCTCTACTGTGCTCCACTGTACTCTACCTCTACTGTACTCCACTGTACTCTACCTCTACTGTACTCCACTGTACTCTACCTCTACTGTACTCCACTGTATTCTACCTCTACTGTGCTCTACTGTACTCTACCTCTACTGTACTCCACTGTACTCTACCTCTACTGTACTGTACTGTTCTCTACCTCTACTCTACTCTACTGTACTCCACCTCTACTGTGCTCCACTGTACTCCACTCTAATCTACCTCTACTGTGCTCCACTGTACTCTATCTCTACTGTGCTCCACTGTACTCTACCTCTACTGTGCTCCACTGTACTCCACTGTACTCTATCTCTACTGTTATCCACTGTACTCTACCTCCGCTGTGCTCCACTGTACTCTATCTCTACTCTACTCCACTGTACTCTATCTCTATTGTACTCCACTGTACTCTACCTTTACTGTACTCTACTGTACTCCACATCTACTGTGCTCCACTGTACTCCACTGTACTCTTCCTCTACTGTACTCCACTGTACTCTATCTCTACTGTGCCCCACTGTACTCTACCTCTACTGTGCTCTACTGTACTCTACTCTACTGTGCTCCACTGTACTCTATCTCTACTCTACTCCACTGTACTCTATCTCTATTGTACTCCACTGTACTCTACCTTTACTGTACTCTACTGTACTCCACCTCTACTGTGCTCCACTGTACTCCACTGTACTCTTCCTCTACTGTGCTCCCCTCTACACTACCTCTACTGTACTCCACTGTACTCTACCTCTACTGTGCTCCACTGTACTCTATCTCTACTGTACTCCACTGTACTCTACCTCTACTGTGCTCCACTGTACTCCACTGTACTCTATCTCTACTGTTATCCACTGTACTCTACCTCCGCTGTGCTCCACTGTACTCTATCTCTACTCTACTCCACTGTACTCTATCTCTATTGTACTCCACTGTACTCTACCTTTACTGTACTCTACTGTACTCCACCTCTACTGTGCTCCACTGTACTCCACTGTACTCTTCCTCTACTGTGCTCCACTGTACACTACCTCTACTGTACTCCACTGTACTCTACCTCTACTGTGCTCCACTGTACTCTACCTCTACTGTGCTCCACTGTACTCTAACTCTACTGTGCTCCACTGTACTCTATCTCTACTGTACTCCACTGTACTCTACCTCTACTATACTCTACTGTACTCCACCTCTACTATACTCTACTGTACTCCACCTCTACTGTACTCCACTGTACTCTACTTCTACAGTGCTCCACTGTGCTCTACCTCTACTGTACTCCACTGTACTCTACCTCTACTCTGCTCTACTGTACTCTATCTCTACTGTACTCCACTGTACTCTACCTCTACTGTACTCTACTGTACTCCACCTCTATTCTGCTCCACTGTACTCCACTGTACTCTACCTCTACTGTTATCTACTGTAGTCTACCTCAACTATACTCCACTGTACTCTAACTCAACTATACTCCACTGTACTCTATCTCTACTCTACTCCACTGTACTCTATCTCTACTCTACTCCACTGTACTCTATCTCTACTGTACTCCACTGTACTCTATCTCTACAGTGCTCCACTGTACTCTACCTCTACTGTACTCCACTGTATTCTACCTCTACTGTGCTCTACTGTACTCTACCTCTACTGTACTCCACTGTACTCTATCTCTACAGTGCTCCACTGTGCTCTACCTCTACTGTACTCCACTGTACTCTACCTCTACTCTGCTCTACTGTACTCTATCTCTACTGTACTCCACTGTACTCTACCTCTACTGTACTCCACTGTAGTCTACCTCTACTATACTCCACTGCACTCTACCTCTACTGTGCTCCACTGTACTCTACCTCTACTGTGCTCTACTGTACTCTATCTCTACTGTGCTCCACTGTACTCTTCCTCTACTGTACTCTACTGTACTCCACCTCTACTGTGCTCCACTGTACTCCACTGTACTCTACCTCTACTGTTATCCACTGTAGTCTACCTCAACTATACTCCACTGTACTCTAACTCAACTATACTCCACTGTACTCTATCTCTACTCTACTCCACTGTACTCTATCTCTACTCTACTCCACTGTACTCTATCTCTACTGTACTCCACTGTACTCTACCTCTACTGTACTCTACTGTACTCCACCTCTACTGTGCTCCACTGTACTCCACTGTACTCTACCTCTACTGTTATCCACTGTAGTCTACCTCAACTATACTCCACTGTACTCTAACTCAACTATACTCCACTGTACTCTATCTCTACTCTACTCCACTGTACTCTATCTCTACTGTACTCCACTGTACTCTACCTCTACTGTACTCTACTGTACTCCACCTCTACTGTGCTCCACTGTACTCCACTGTACTCTTCCTCTACTCTGCTCCACTGTACACTACCTCTACTGTACTCCACTGTACTCTACCTCTACTGTGCTCCACTGTACTCTACCTCTACTGTGCTCCACTGTACTCTAACTCTACTGTACTCCACTGTACTCTACCTCTACTGCACTCCACTATACTCTACCTCTACTGTACTCCACTGTATTCTACCTCTACTGTGCTCTACTGTACTCTACCTCTACTGTACTCCACTGTTCTCTACCTCTACTGTACTCTACTGTACTCCACCTCTACTGTGCTCCACTGTACTCCACTGTACTCTACCTCTACTGTGCTCCACTGTACTCTACCTCTACTGTACTCCACTGTACTCTATCTCTACCGTGCTCCACTGTACTCTACCTCTACTGTACTCCACTGTACTCCACTGTACTCTCTCTCTACTGTACTCCACTGTACTCTACCTCTACTGTACTCCACTGTACTCTACCTCTGCTGTGCTCCACTGTGCTCTATCTCTACTCTAGTCCACTGTACTCTATCTCTACTGTACTCCACTGTACTCTACCTCTACTGTACTCCACCTCTACTGTGCTCCACTGTACTCCACTGTACTCTACCTCTACTGTGCTCCACTGTACTCTACCTCTACTGTACTCCACTGTACTCTACCTCTACTGTGCTCCACTGTACTCTACCTCTACTGTACTCCACTGTACTCTACCTCTACTGTACTCCACTGTACTCTACCTCTACTGTACTCCACTGTATTCTACCTCTACTGTGCTCTACTGTACTCTACCTCTACTGTACTCCACTGTACTCTACCTCTACTGTACTGTACTGTTCTCTACCTCTACTGTACTCTACTGTACTCCACCTCTACTGTGCTCCATTGTACTCCACTATACTCTACCTCTACTCTGCTCCACTGTACTCTACCTCTACTGTACTCCACTGTACTCTATCTCTACTGTGCTCCACTGTACTCTACCTCTACTGTGCTCCACTGTACTCCACTGTACTCTATCTCTACTGTGATCCATTGTACTCTACCTCTGCTGTGCTCCACTGTACTCTATCTCTACTCTACTCCACTGTACTCTATCTCTATTGTACTCCACTGTACTCTACCTTTACTGTACTCTACTGTACTCCACCTCTACTGTGCTCCACTGTACTCCACTGTACTCTTCCTCTACTTCACTCCACTGTACTCTATCTCTACTGTGCTCCACTGTACTCTACCTCTACTGTGCTCTACTGTACTCTACTCTACTGTGCTCCACTGTACTCTATTTCTACTGTACCCCACTGTACTCTACCTCTACTGTGCTCCACTGTACACTACCTCTACTGTACTCCACTGTACTCTACCTCTACTGTGCTCCACTGTACTCTACCTCTACTGTGCTCCACTGTACTCTAACTCTACTGTGCTCCACTGTACTCTATCTCTACTGTACTCCACTGTACTCTACCTCTACAGTGCTCCACTGTGCTCTACCTCTAATGTACTCCACTGTACTCTACCTCTACTCTGCTCTACTGTACTCTATCTCTACTGTACTCTACCTCTACTGTACTCCACTGTAGTCTACCTCAACTATACTCCACTGTACTCTAACTCAACTATACCCCACTGTACTCTATCTCTACTCTACTCCACTGTACTCTATCTCTACTCTACTACACTGTACTCTATCTCTACTGTACTCCTCTGTACTCTACCTCTACTGTACTCTACTGTACTCCACCTCTACTGTGCTCCACTGTACTCCACTGTACTTTACCTCTACTGTGCTTCATTGTACTCTACCTCTACTGTACTCCACTGTACTCTACCTCTACTCTGCTCCACTGTACTCTACCTCTACTGTACTCCACTGTACTCTACCTCTACTGCACTCCACTGTACTCTACCTCTACTGTACTCCACTGTATTCTACCTCTACTGTGCTCTACTGTACTCTACCTCTACTGTACTCCACTGTTCTCTACCTCTACTGTACTCTACTGTACTCCACCTCTACTGTGCTCCACTGTACTCCACTGTACTCTACCTCTACTGTGCTCCACTGTACTCTACCTCTACTGTACTCCAATCTACTCTATCTCTACCGTGCTCCACTGTACTCTACCTCTACTGTGCTCCACTGTACTCTACTGTACTCTATCTCTACTGTGCTCCACTGTACTCTATCTCTACTGTACTCCACTGTATTCTACCTCTACTGTGCTCCACTGTACTCTCTCTCTACTGTACTCCACTGTACTCTACCTCTACTGTACTCCACTGTACTCTACCTCTGCTGTGCTCCACTGTGCTCTATCTCTACTCTACTCCACTGTAATCTATCTCTACTGTGCTCCACTGTACACTACCTCTACTGTACTCCACTGTACTCTACCTCTACTGTGCTCCACTGTACTCTACCTCTACTGTGCTCCACTGTACTCTAACTCTACTGTGCTCCACTGTACTCTATCTCTACTGTACTCCACTGTACTCTACCTCTACAGTGCTCCACTGTACTCTACCTCTACTGTACTCCACTGTACTCTACCTCTACTCTGCTCTACTGTACTCTATCTCTACTGTACTCCACTGTACTCTACCTCTACTGTACTCCACTGTAGTCTACCTCAACTATACTCCACTGTACTCTAACTCAACTATACTCCACTGTACTCTATCTCTACTCTACTCCACTGTACTCTATCTCTACTCTACTACACTGTACTCTATCTCTACTGTACTCCACTGTACTCTACCTCTACTGTACTCTACTGTACTCCACCTCTACTGTGCTCCACTGTACTCCACTGTACTTTACCTCTACTGTGCTTCATTGTACTCTACCTCTACTGTACTCCACTGTACTCTACCTCTACTCTGCTCCACTGTACTCTACCTCTACTGTACTCCACTGTACTCTACCTCTACTGCACTCCACTGTACTCTACCTCTACTGTACTCCACTGTATTCTACCTCTACTATGCTCTACTGTACTCTACCTCTACTGTACTCCACTGTTCTCTACCTCTACTGTACTCTACTGTACTCCACCTCTACTGTGCTCCACTGTACTCCACTGTACTCTACCTCTACTGTGCTCCACTGTACTCTACCTCTACTGTACTCCAATCTACTCTATCTCTACCGTGCTCCACTGTACTCTACCTCTACTGTGCTCCACTGTACTCTACTGTACTCTATCTCTACTGTGCTCCACTGTACTCTATCTCTACTGTACTCCACTGTATTCTACCTCTACTGTGCTCCACTGTACTCTCTCTCTACTGTACTCCACTGTACTCTACCTCTACTGTACTCCACTGTACTCTACCTCTGCTGTGCTCCACTGTGCTCTATCTCTACTCTACTCCACTGTACTCTATCTAAACTGTACTCCACTGTACTCTACCTCTACTGTACTCTACTGTACTCCACCTCTACTGTGCTCCACTGTACTCCACTGTACTCTACCTCTACTGTGCTCCACTGTACTCTATCTCTACTGTACTCCAATGTACTCTACCTCTACTGTGCTCCACTGTACTCTACCTCTACTGTACTCCACTGTACTCTACCTCTACTGTACTCCACTGTACTCTACCTCTACTGTACTCCACTGTATTCTACCTCTACTGTGCTCTACTGTACTCTACCTCTACTGTACTCCACTGTACTCTACCTCTACTGTACTGTACTGTTCTCTACCTCTACTGTACTCTACTGTACTCCACCTCTACTGTGCTCCACTGTACTCCACTCTAATCTACCTCTACTGTGCTCCACTGTACTCTATCTCTACTGTGCTCCACTGTACTCTACCTCTACTGTGCTCCACTGTACTCCACTGTACTCTATCTCTACTGTTATCCACTGTACTCTACCTCCGCTGTGCTCCACTGTACTCTATCTCTACTCTACTCCACTGTACTCTATCTCTATTGTACTCCACTGTACTCTACCTCTACTGTACTCTACTGTACTCCACATCTACTGTGCTCCACTGTACTCCACTGTACTCTTCCTCTACTGTACTCCACTGTACTCTATCTCTACTGTGCTCCACTGTACTCTACCTCTACTGTGCTCTACTGTACTCTACTCTACTGTGCTCCACTGTACTCTATCTCTACTCTACTCCACTGTACTCTATCTCTATTGTACTCCACTGTACTCTACCTTTACTGTACTCTACTGTACTCCACCTCTACTGTGCTCCACTGTACTCCACTGTACTCTTCCTCTACTGTGCTCCACTGTACACTACCTCTACTGTACTCCACTGTACTCTACCTCTACTGTGCTCCACTGTACTCTACCTCTACTGTGATCCACTGTACTCTAACTCTACTGTGCTCCACTGTACTCTATCTCTACTGTACTCCACTGTACTGTACCTCTACTATACTCTACTGTACTCCACCTCTACTATACTCTACTGTACTCCACCTCTACTGTACTCCACTGTACTCTACCTCTACAGTGCTCCACTGTGCTCTACCTCTACTGTACTCCACTGTACTCTACCTCTACTCTGCTCTACTGTACTCTATCTCTACTGTACTCCACTGTACTCTACCTCTACTGTACTCCACTTTAGTCTACCTCTACTATACTCCACTGCACTCTACCTCTACTGTGCTCCACTGTACTCTACCTCTACTGTGCTCTACTGTACTCTATCTCTACTGTGCTCCACTGTACTCTTCCTTTACTGTACTCTACTGTACTCCACCTCTACTCTGCTCCACTGTACTCCACTGTACTCTACCTCTACTGTTATCTACTGTAGTCTACCTCAACTATACTCCACTGTACTCTAACTCAACTATACTCCACTGTACTCTATCTCTACTCTACTCCACTGTACTCTATCTCTACTCTACTCCACTGTACTCTATCTCTACTGTACTCCACTGTACTCTACCTCTACTGTACTCCACTGTACTCTACCTCTACTCTGCTCCACTGTACTCTACCTCTACTGTACTCCACTGTACTCTACCTCTACTGCACTCCACTGTACTCTACCTCTACTGTACTCCACTGTATTCTACCTCTACTGTGCTCTACTGTACTCTACCTCTACTGTACTCCACAGTTCTCTACCTCTACTGTACTCCACTGTACTCTTCCTCTACTGTGCTCCACTGTACTCCACTGTACTCTACCTCTACTGTGCTTCATTGTACTCTACCTCTACTGTACTCCACTGTACTCTACCTCTACTCTGCTCCACTGTACTCTACCTCTACTGTACTCCACTGTACTCTACCTCTACTGCACTCCACTGTACTCTACCTCTACTGTACTCCACTGTATTCTACCTCTACTGTGCTCTACTGTACTCTACCTCTACTGTACTCCACAGTTCTCTACCTCTACTGTACTCTACTGTACTCCACCTCTACTGTGCTCCACTGTACTCCACTGTACTCTACCTCTACTGTGCTCCACTGTACTCTACCTCTACTGTACTCCACTGTACTCCACCTCTACTATACTCTACTGTACTCCACCTCTACTGTACTCCACTGTACTCTACCTCTACAGTGCTCCACTGTGCTCTACCTCTACTGTACTCCACTGTACTCTACCTCTACTCTGCTCTACTGTACTCTATCTCTACTGTACTCCACTGTACTCTACCTCTACTGTACTCCACTGTAGTCTACCTCTACTATACTCCACTGCACTCTACCTCTACTGTGCTCCACTGTACTCTACCTCTACTGTGCTCTACTTTACTCTATCTCTACTGTGCTCCACTGTACTCTTCCTCTACTGTACTCTACTGTACTCCACCTCTACTGTGCTCCACTGTACTCTTCCTCTACTGTACTCTACTGTACTCCACCTCTACTGTGCTCCACTGTACTCCACTGTACTCTACCTCTACTGTTATCCACTGTAGTCTACCTCAACTATACTCCACTGTACTCTAACTCAACTATACTCCACTGTACTCTATCTCTACTCTACTCCACTGTACTCTATCTCTACTCTACTCCACTGTACTCTATCTCTACTGTACTCCACTGTACTCTACCTCTACTGTACTCTACTGTACTCCACCTCTACTGTGCTCCACTGTACTCCACTGTACTCTACCTCTACTGTGCTTCATTGTACTCTACCTCTAATGTACTCCACTGTACTCTACCTCTACTCTGCTCCACTGTACTCTACCTCTACTGTACTCCACTGTACTCTACCTCTACTGTACTCCACTGTTCTCTACCTCTACTGTACTCTACTGTACTCCACCTCTACTGTGCTCCACTGTACTCCACTGTACTCTACCTCTACTGTGCTCCACTGTACTCTACCTCTACTGTACTCCACTGTACTCTATCTCTACCGTGCTCCACTGTACTCTACCTCTACTGTGCTCCACTGTACTCCACTGTACTCTATCTCTACTGTGATCCACTGTACTCTACCTCTGTTGTGCTCCGCTGTACTCTATCTCTACTCTACTCCACTGTACTCTATCTCTATTGTACTCCACTGTACTCTACATCTACTGTACTCTATTGTACTCCACCTCTACTGTGCTCCACTGTACTCCACTGTACTCTTCCTCTACTGTGCTCCACTGTACTCTACCTCTACTGTTATCCACTGTAGTCTACCTCAACTATACTCCACTATACTCTGACTCAACTATACTCCACTGTACTCTATCTCTACTCTACTCCACTGTACTCTATCTCTACTCTACTCCACAGTACTCTATCTCTACTGTACACCACTGTACTCTACCTCTACTGTACTCTACTGTACTCCACCTCTACTGTGCTCCACTGTACTCCACTGTACTCTACCTCTACTGTGCTTCATTGTACTCTACCTCTACTGTACTCCACTGTACTCTACCTCTACTGTACTCCACTGTACTCTATCTCTACCGTGCTCCACTGTACTCTACCTCTACTGTGCTCCACTGTACTCTACTGTACTCTATCTCTACTGTGCTCCACTGTACTCTATCTCTACTGTACTCCACTGTATTCTACCTCTACTGTGCTCCACTGTACTCTCTCTCTACTGTACTCCACTGTACTCTACCTCTACTGTACTCCACTGTACTCTACCTCTGCTGTGCTCCACTGTGCTCTATCTCTACTCTACTCCACTGTACTCTATCTCTACTGTACTCCACTGTACTCTACCTCTACTGTACTCTACTGTACTCCACCTCTACTGTGCTCCACTGTACTCCACTGTACTCTACCTCTACTGTGCTCCACTGTACTCTACCTCTACTGTACTCCACTGTACTCTACCTCTACTGTGCTCCACTGTACTCTACCTCTACTGTACTCCACTGTACTCTACCTCTACTGTACTCCACTGTACTCTACCTCTACTGTACTCCACTGTATTCTACCTCTACTGTGCTCTACTGTACTCTACCTCTACTGTACTCCACTGTACTCTACCTCTACTGTACTGTACTGTTCTCTACCTCTACTGTACTCTACTGTACTCCACCTCTACTGTGCTCCACTGTACTCCACTCTACTCTACCTCTACTCTGCTCCACTGTACTCTACCTCTACTGTACTCCACTGTACTCTATCTCTACTGTGCTCCACTGTACTCTACCTCTACTGTGCTCCACTGTACTCCACTGTACTCTATCTCTACTGTGATCCATTGTACTCTACCTCTGCTGTGCTCCACTGTACTCTATCTCTACTCTACTCCACTGTACTCTATCTCTATTGTACTCCACTGTACTCTACCTTTACTGTACTCTACTGTACTCCACCTCTACTGTGCTCCACTGTACTCCACTGTACTCTTCCTCTACTTCACTCCACTGTACTCTATCTCTACTGTGCTCCACTGTACTCTACCTCTACTGTGCTCTACTGTACTCTACTCTACTGTGCTCCACTGTACTCTATTTCTACTGTACCCCGCTGTACTCTACCTCTACTGTGCTCCACTGTACACTACCTCTACTGTACTCCACTGTACTCTACCTCTACTGTGCTCCACTGTACTCTACCTCTACTGTGCTCCACTGTACTCTAACTCTACTGTGCTCCACTGTACTCTATCTCTACTGTACTCCACTGTACTCTACCTCTACTATACTCTACTGTACTCCACCTCTACTGTACTCCACTGTACTCTACCTCTACAGTGCTCCACTGTGCTCTACCTCTACTGTACTCCACTGTACTCTACCTCTACTCTGCTCTACTGTACTCTATCTCTACTGTACTCCACTGTACTCTACCTCTACTGTACTCCACTGTAGTCTACCTCTACTATACTCCACTGCACTCTACCTCTACTGTGCTCCACTGTACTCTACCTCTACTGTGCTCTACTTTACTCTATCTCTACTGTGCTCCACTGTACTCTTCCTCTACTGTACTCTACTGTACTCCACCTCTACTGTGCTCCACTGTACTCTTCCTCTACTGTACTCTACTGTACTCCACCTCTACTGTGCTCCACTGTACTCCACTGTACTCTACCTCTACTGTTATCCACTGTAGTCTACCTCAACTATACTCCACTGTACTCTAACTCAACTATACTCCACTGTACTCTATCTCTACTCTTCTCCACTGTACTCTATCTCTACTCTACTCCACTGTACTCTATCTCTACTGTACTCCACTGTACTCTACCTCTACTGTACTCTACTGTACTCCACCTCTACTGTGCTCCACTGTACTCCACTGTACTCTACCTCTACTGTGCTTCATTGTACTCTACCTCTAATGTACTCCACTGTACTCTACCTCTACTCTGCTCCACTGTACTCTACCTCTACTGTACTCCACTGTACTCTACCTCTACTGCACTCCACTGTACTCTACCTCTACTGTACTCCACTGTATTCTACCTCTACTGTGCTCTACTGTACTCTACCTCTACTGTACTCCACTGTTCTCTACCTCTACTGTACTCTACTGTACTCCACCTCTACTGTGCTCCACTGTACTCCACTGTACTCTACCTCTACTGTGCTCCACTGTACTCTACCTCTACTGTACTCCACTGTACTCTATCTCTACCGTGCTCCACTGTACTCTACCTCTACTGTGCTCCACTGTACTCCACTGTACTCTATCTCTACTGTGATCCACTGTACTCTACCTCTGTTGTGCTCCGCTGTACTCTATCTCTACTCTACTCCACTGTACTCTATCTCTATTGTACTCCACTGTACTCTACATCTACTGTACTCTATTGTACTCCACCTCTACTGTGCTCCACTGTACTCCACTGTACTCTTCCTCTACTGTGCTCCACTGTACTCCACTGTACTCTACCTCTACTGTTATCCACTGTAGTCTACCTCAACTATACTCCACTGTACTCTGACTCAACTATACTCCACTGTACTCTATCTCTACTCTACTCCACTGTACTCTATCTCTACTCTACTCCACAGTACTCTATCTCTACTGTACTCCACTGTACTCTACCTCTACTGTACTCTACTGTACTCCACCTCTACTGTGCTCCACTGTACTCCACTGTACTCTACCTCTACTGTGCTTCATTGTACTCTACCTCTACTGTACTCCACTGTACTCTACCTCTACTGTACTCCACTGTACTCTATCTCTACCGTGCTCCACTGTACTCTACCTCTACTGTGCTCCACTGTACTCTACTGTACTCTATCTCTACTGTGCTCCACTGTACTCTATCTCTACTGTACTCCACTGTATTCTACCTCTACTGTGCTCCACTGTACTCTCTCTCTACTGTACTCCACTGTACTCTACCTCTACTGTACTCCACTGTACTCTACCTCTGCTGTGCTCCACTGTGCTCTATCTCTACTCTACTCCACTGTACTCTATCTCTACTGTACTCCACTGTACTCTACGTCTACTGTACTCTACTGTACTCCACCTCTACTGTGCTCCACTGTACTCCACTGTACTCTACCTCTACTGTGCTCCACTGTACTCTACCTCTACTGTACTCCACTGTACTCTACCTCTACTGTGCTCCACTGTACTCTACCTCTACTGTACTCCACTGTACTCTACCTCTACTGTACTCCAATGTACTCTACCTCTACTGTACTCCACTGTATTCTACCTCTACTGTGCTCTACTTTACTCTACCTCTACTGTACTCCACTGTACTCTACCTCTACTGTACTGTACTGTTCTCTACCTCTACTGTACTCTACTGTACTCCACCTCTACTGTGCTCCACTGTACTCCACTCTACTCTACATCTACTCTGCTCCACTGTACTCTACCTCTACTGTACTCCACTGTACTCTATCTCTACTGTGCTCCACTGTACTCTACCTCTACTGTGCTCCACTGTACTCCACTGTACTCTATCTCTACTGTGATCCATTGTACTCTACCTCTGCTGTGCTCCACTGTACTCTATCTCTACTCTACTCCACTGTACTCTATCTCTATTGTACTCCACTGTACTCTACCTTTACTGTACTCTACTGTACTCCACCTCTACTGTGCTCCACTGTACTCCACTGTACTCTTCCTCTACTTCACTCCACTGTACTCTATCTCTACTGTGCTCCACTGTACTCTACCTCTACTGTGCTCTACTGTACTCTACTCTACTGTGCTCCACTGTACTCTATTTCTACTGTACCCTACTGTACTCTACCTCTACTGTGCTCCATTGTACACTACCTCTACTGTACTCCACTGTACTCTACCTCTGCTGTGCTCCACTGTGCTCTATCTCTACTCTACTCCACTGTACTCTATATCTACTGTACTCCACTGTACTCTACCTCTACTGTACTCTACTGTACTCCACCTCTACTGTGCTCCACTGTACTCCACTGTACTCTACCTCTACTGTGCTCCACTGTACTCTACCTCTACTGTACTCCACTGTACTCTACCTCTACTGTGCTCCACTGTACTCTACCTCTACTGTACTCCACTGTACTCTACCTCTACTGTACTCCACTGTACTCTACCTCTACTGTACTCCACTGTATTCTACCTCTACCGTGCTCTACTGTACTCTACCTCTACTGTACTCCACTGTACTCTACCTCTACTGTACTGTACTGTTCTCTACCTCTACTGTACTCTACTGTACTCCACCTCTACTGTGCTCCATTGTACTCCACTCTACTCTACCTCTACTCTGCTCCACTGTACTCTACCTCTACTGTACTCCACTGTACTCTACTCTACTGTGCTCCACTGTACTCTATTTCTACTGTACCCCACTGTACTCTACCTCTACTGTGCTCCACTGTACTCTACCTCTACTGTGCTCTACTGTACTCTACTCTACTGTGCTCCACTGTACTCTATTTCTACTGTACCCCACTGTACTCTACCTCTACTGTGCTCCACTGTACACTACCTCTAATGTACTCCACTGTACTCTACCTCTACTGTGCTCCACTGTACTCTAACTCTACTGTGCTCCACTGTACTCTATCTCTACTGTACTCCACTGTACTCTACCTCTACTATACTCTACTGTACTCCACCTCTACTGTACTCCACTGTACTCTACCTCTACAGTGCTCCACTGTGCTCTACCTCTACTGTACTCCACTGTACTCTACCTCTACTCTGCTCTACTGTACTCTACCTCTACTGTACTCTACTGTACTCCACCTCTACTGTGCTCCACTGTACTCCACTGTACTCTACCTCTACTGTGCTCCACTGTACTCTACCTCTACTGTACTCCACTGTACTCTACCTCTACTGTTCTCCACTGTACTCTACCTCTACTGTACTCCACTGTACTCTACCTCTACTGTACTCCACTGTACTCTACCTCTACTGTACTCCACTGTATTCTACCTCTACTGTGCTCTACTGTACTCTACCTCTACTGTACTCCACTGTACTCTACCTCTACTGTACTGTACTGTTCTCTACCTCTACTGTACTCTACTGTACTCCACCTCTACTGTGCTCCACTGTACTCCACTCTATTCTACCTCTACTCTGCTCCACTGTACTCTACCTCTACTGTACTCCACTGTACTCTATCTCTACTGTGCTCCACTGTACTCTACCTCTACTGTGCTCCACTGTACTCCACTGTACTCTGTCTCTACTGTGATCCATTGTACTCTACCTCTGCTGTGCTCCACTGTACTCTATCTCTACTCTACTCCACTGTACTCTATCTCTATTGTACTCCACTGTACTCTACCTTTACTGTACTCTACTGTACTCCACCTCTACTGTGCTCCACTGTACTCCACTGTACTCTTCCTCTACTTCACTCCACTGTACTCTATCTCTACTGTGCTCCACTGTACTCTACCTCTACTGTGCTCTACTGTACTCTACTCTACTGTGCTCCACTGTACTCTATTTCTACTGTACCCCACTGTACTCTACCTCTACTGTGCTCCACTGTACACTACCTCTACTGTACTCCACTGTACTCTACCTCTACTGTGCTCCACTGTACTCTACCTCTACTGTGCTCCACTGTACTCTAACTCTACTGTGCTCCACTGTACTCTATCTCTACTGTACTCCACTGTACTCTACCTCTACTATACTCTACTGTACTCCACCTCTACTGTACTCCACTGTACTCTACCTCTACTCTGCTCTACTGTACTCTATCTCTACTGTACTCCACTGTACTCTACCTCTACTGTACTACATTGTAGTCTACCTCAACTATACTCCACTGTACTCTAACTCAACTATACTCCACTGTACTCTATCTCTACTCTACTCCACTGTACTCTATATCTACTCTACTCCACTGTACTCTATCTCTACTGTACTCCACTGTACTCTACCTCTACTGTACTCTACTGTACTCCACCTCTACTGTGCTCCACTGTACTCCACTGTACTTTACCTCTACTGTGCTTCATTGTACTCTACCTCTACTCTACTCCACTGTACTCTACCTCTACTCTGCTCCACTGTACTCTACCTCTACTGTACTCCACTGTACTCTACCTCTACTGCACTCCACTGTACTCTACCTCTACTGTACTCCACTGTATTCTACCTCTACTGTGCTCTACTGTACTCTACCTCTACTGTACTCCACTGTTCTCTACCTCTACTGTACTCTACTGTACTCCACCTCTACTGTGCTCCACTGTACTCCACTGTACTCTACCTCTACTGTGCTCCACTGTACTCTACCTCTACTGTACTCCACTGTACTCTATCTCTACCGTGCTCCACTGTACTCTACCTCTACTGTGCTCCACTGTACTCTACTGTACTCTATCTCTACTGTGCTCCAATGTACTCTATCTCTACTGTACTCCACTGTATTCTACCTCTACTGTGCTCCACTGTACTCTCTCTCTACTGTACTCCACTGTACTCTACCTCTACTGTACTCCACTGTACTCTACCTCTACTGTACTCCACTGTACTCTACCTCTACTGTACTCCACTGTACTCTACCTCTACTGTGCTCCACTGTACTCCACTGTACTCTACCTCTACTGTGCTCCACTGTACTCTACCTCTACTGTACTCCAATGTACTCTACCTCTACTGTGCTCCACTGTACTCTACCTCTACTGTACTCCACTGTACTCTACCTCTACTGTACTCCACTGTACTCTACCTCTACTGTACTCCACTGTATTCTACCTCTACTGTGCTCTACTGTACTCTACCTCTACTGTAATCCACTGTACTCTACCTCTACTGTACTGTACTGTTCTCTACCTCTACTGTACTCTACTGTACTCCACCTCTACTGTGCTCCACTGTACTCCACTCTAATCTACCTCTACTGTGCTCCACTGTACTCTATCTCTACTGTGCTCCACTGTACTCTACCTCTACTGTGCTCCACTGTACTCCACTGTACTCTATCTCTACTGTTATCCACTGTACTCTACCTCCGCTGTGCTCCACTGTACTCTATCTCTACTCTACTCCACTGTACTCTATCTCTATTGTACTCCACTGTACTCTACCTTTACTGTACTCTACTGTACTCCACATCTACTGTGCTCCACTGTACTCCACTGTACTCTTCCTCTACTGTACTCCACTGTACTCTATCTCTACTGTGCCCCACTGTACTCTACCTCTACTGTGCTCTACTGTACTCTACTCTACTGTGCTCCACTGTACTCTATCTCTACTCTACTCCACTGTACTCTATCTCTATTGTACTCCACTGTACTCTACCTTTACTGTACTCTACTGTACTCCACCTCTACTGTGCTCCACTGTACTCCACTGTACTCTTCCTCTACTGTGCTCCACTCTACACTACCTCTACTGTACTCCACTGTACTCTACCTCTACTGTGCTCCACTGTACTCTACCTCTACTGTGCTCCACTGTACTCTAACTCTACTGTGCTCCACTGTACTCTATCTCTACTGTACTCCACTGTACTCTACCTCTACTATACTCTCTTGTACTCCACCTCTACTATACTCTACTGTACTCCACCTCTACTGTACTCCACTGTACTCTACCTCTACAGTGCTCCACTGTGCTCTACCTCTACTGTACTCCACTGTACTCTACCTCTACTCTGCTCTACTGTACTCTATCTCTACTGTACTCCACTGTACTCTACCTCTACTGTACTCCACTGTAGTCTACCTCTACTATACTCCACTGCACTCTACCTCTACTGTGCTCCACTGTACTCTACCTCTACTGTGCTCTACTGTACTCTATCTCTACTGTGCTCCACTGTACTCTTCCTCTACTGTACTCTACTGTACTCCACCTCTACTGTGCTCCACTGTACTCCACTGTACTCTACCTCTACTGTTATCCACTGTAGTCTACCTCAACTATACTCCACTGTACTCTAACTCAACTATACTCCACTGTACTCTATCTCTACTCTACTCCACTGTACTCTATCTCTACTCTACTCCACTGTACTCTATCTCTACTGTACTCCACTGTACTCTACCTCTACTGTACTCTACTGTACTCCACCTCTACTGTGCTCCACTGTACTCCACTGTACTCTACCTCTACTGTGCTTCATTGTACTCTACCTCTACTGTACTCCACTGTACTCTACCTCTACTCTGCTCCACTGTACTCTACCTCTACTGTACTCCACTGTACTCTACCTCTACTGCACTCCACTGTACTCTACATCCACTGTACTCCACTGTATTCTACCTCTACTGTGCTCTACTGTACTCTACCTCTACTGTACTCCACTGTTCTCTACCTCTACTGTACTCTACTGTACTCCACCTCTACTGTGCTCCACTTTACTCCACTGTACTCTACCTCTACTCTGCTCCACTGTACTCTACCTCTACTGTACTCCACTGTACTCTATCTCTACCGTGCTCCACTGTACTCTACCTCTACTGTGCTCCACTGTACTCCACTGTACTCTACCTCTACTGTGCTCCACTGTACTCTATCTCTACTCTACTCCACTGTACTCCACCTCTAATGTGCTCCACTCTACTCTACCTCTACTGTTATCCACTGTACTCTACCTCTACTTGGCTCTACTGTACTCTATCTCTACTGTGCTCCACTGTACTCTATCTCTACTGTACTCCACTGTACTCTATCTCTACTCTACTCCACTGTACTCTATCTCTACTGTACTCCACTGTACTCTACCTCTACTGTACTCTACTGTACTCCACCTCTACTGTGCTCCACTGTACTCCACTGTACTTTACCTCTACTGTGCTTCATTGTACTCTACCTCTACTGTACTCCACTGTACTCTACCTCTACTCTGCTCCACTGTACTCTACCTCTACTGTACTCCACTGTACTCTACCTCTACTGCACTCCACTGTACTCTACCTCTACTGTACTCCACTGTATTCTACCTCTACTGTGCTCTACTGTACTCTACCTCTACTGTACTCCACTGTTCTCTACCTCTACTGTACTCTACTGTACTCCACCTCTACAGTGCTCCACTGTACTCCACTGTACTCTACCTCTACTGTGCTCCACTGTACTCTACCTCTACTGTACTCCAATCTACTCTATCTCTACCGTGCTCCACTGTACTCTACCTCTACTGTACTCCAATCTACTCTATCTCTACCGTGCTCCACTGTACTCTACCTCTACTGTACTCCACTGTACTCTACCTCTACTGTACTCTACTGTACTCCACCTCTACTGTGCTCCACTGTACTCCACTGTACTCTACCTCTACTGTGCTCCACTGTACTCTACCTCTACTGTACTCCACTGTACTCTACCTCTACTGTGCTCCACTGTACTCTACCTCTACTGTACTCCACTGTACTCTACCTCTACTGTACTCCACTGTACTCTACCTCTACTGTACTCCACTGTATTCTACCTCTACTGTGCTCTACTGTACTCTACCTCTACTGTACTCCACTGTACTCTACCTCTACTGTACTGTACTGTTCTCTACCTCTACTGTACTCTACTGTACTCCACCTCTACTGTGCTCCACTGTACTCCACTGTACTCTACCTCTACTGTGATCCACTGTACTCTACCTCTACTGTACTCCACTGTACTCTATCTCTACCGTGCTCCACTGTACTCTACCTCTACTGTGCTCCACTGTACTCCACTGTACTCTACCTCTACTGTGCTCCACTGTACTCTATCTCTACTCTACTCCACTGTACTCCACCTCTAATGTGCTCCACTCTACTCTACCTCTACTGTTATCCACTGTACTCTACCTCTACTTGGCTCTACTGTACTCTATCTCTACTGTGCTCCACTGTACTCTATCTCTACTGTACTCCACTGTACTCTATCTCTACTCTACTCCACTGTACTCTATCTCTACTGTACTCCACTGTACTCTACCTCTACTGTACTCTACTGTACTCAACCTCTACTGTGCTCCACTGTACTCCACTGTACTTTACCTCTACTGTGCTTCATTGTACTCTACCTCTACTGTACTCCACTGTACTCTACCTCTACTCTGCTCCACTGTACTCTACCTCTACTGTACTCCACTGTACTCTACCTCTACTGCACTCCACTGTACTCTACCTCTACTGTACTCCACTGTATTCTACCTCTACTGTGCTCTACTGTACTCTACCTCTACTGTACTCCACTGTTCTCTACCTCTACTGTACTCTACTGTACTCCACCTCTACTGTGCTCCACTGTACTCCACTGTACTCTACCTCTACTGTGCTCCACTGTACTCTACCTCTACTGTACTCCAATCTACTCTATCTCTACCGTGCTCCACTGTACTCTACCTCTACTGTACTCTACTGTACTCCACCTCTACTGTGCTCCACTGTACTCCACTGTACTCTACCTCTACTGTGCTCCACTGTACTCTACCTCTACTGTACTCCACTGTACTCTACCTCTACTGTGCTCCACTGTACTCTACCTCTACTGTACTCCACTGTACTCTACCTCTACTGTACTCCACTGTACTCTACCTCTACTGTACTCCACTGTATTCTACCTCTACTGTGCTCTACTGTACTCTACCTCTACTGTACTCCACTGTACTCTACCTCTACTGTACTGTACTGTTCTCTACCTCTACTGTACTCTACTGTACTCCACCTCTACTGTGCTCCACTGTACTCCACTCTAATCTACCTCTACTCTGCTCCACTGTACTCTACCTCTACTGTACTCCACTGTACTCTATCTCTACTGTGCTCCACTGTACTCTACCTCTACTGTGCTCCACTGTACTCCACTGTACTCTATCTCTACTGTGATCCATTGTACTCTACCTCTGCTGTGCTCCACTGTACTCTATCTCTACTCTACTCCACTGTACTCTATCTCTATTGTACTCCACTGTACTCTACCTTTACTGTACTCTACTGTACTCCACCTCTACTGTGCTCCACTGTACTCCACTGTACTCTTCCTCTACTTCACTCCACTGTACTCTATCTCTACTGTGCTCCACTGTACTCTACCTCTACTGTGCTCTACTGTACTCTACTCTACTGTGCTCCACTGTACTCTATTTCTACTGTACCCCACTGTACTCTACCTCTACTGTGCTCCACTGTACACTACCTCTACTGTACTCCACTGTACTCTACCTCTACTGTGCTCCACTGTACTCTACCTCTACTGTGCCCCACTGTACTCTAACTCTACTGTGCTCCACTGTACTCTATCTCTACTGTACTCCACTGTACTCTACCTCTATTATACTCTACTGTACTCCACCTCTACTGTACTCCACTGTACTCTACCTCTACTCTGCTCTACTGTACTCTATCTCTACTGTACTCCACTGTACTCTACCTCTACTGTACTCCACTGTAGTCTACCTCAACTATACTCCACTGTACTCTAACTCAACTATACTCCACTGTACTCTATCTCTATTCTACTCCACTGTACTCTATATCTACTCTACTCCACTGTACTCTATCTCTACTGTACTCCACTGTACTCTACCTCTACTGTACTCTACTGTACTCCACATCTACTGTGCTCCACTGTACTCCACTGTACTTTACCTCTACTGTGCTTCATTGTACTCTACCTCTACTGTACTCCACTGTACTCTACCTCTACTGTACTCCAATCTACTCTATCTCTACCGTGCTCCACTGTACTCTACCTCTACTGTACTCCAATCTACTCTATCTCTACCGTGCTCCACTGTACTCTACCTCTACTGTACTCCACTGTACTCTACCTCTACTGTACTCTACTGTACTCCACCTCTACTGTGCTCCACTGTACTCCACTGTACTCTACCTCTACTGTGCTCCACTGTACTCTACCTCTACTGTACTCCACTGTACTCTACCTCTACTGTGCTCCACTGTACTCTACCTCTACTGTACTCCACTGTACTCTACCTCTACTGTACTCCACTGTACTCTACCTCTACTGTACTCCACTGTATTCTACCTCTACTGTGCTCTACTGTACTCTACCTCTACTGTACTCCACTGTACTCTACCTCTACTGTACTGTACTGTTCTCTACCTCTACTGTACTCTACTGTACTCCACCTCTACTGTGCTCCACTGTACTCCACTGTACTCTACCTCTACTGTGCTCCACTGTACTCTATCTCTACTCTACTCCACTGTACTCCACCTCTAATGTGCTCCACTCTACTCTACCTCTACTGTTATCCACTATACTCTACCTCTACTTGGCTCTACTGTACTCTATCTCTACTGTGCTCCACTGTACTCTATCTCTACTGTACTCCACTGTACTCTATCTCTACTCTACTCCACTGTACTCTATCTCTACTGTACTCCACTGTACTCTACCTCTACTGTACTCTACTGTACTCCACCTCTACTGTGCTCCACTGTACTCCACTGTACTTTACCTCTACTGTGCTTCATTGTACTCTACCTCTACTGTACTCCACTGTACTCTACCTCTACTCTGCTCCACTTTACTCTACCTCTACTGTACTCCACTGTACTCTACCTCTACTGCACTCCACTGTACTCTACCTCTACTGTACTCCACTGTATTCTACCTCTACTGTGCTCTACTGTACTCTACCTCTACTGTACTCCACTGTTCTCTACCTCTACTGTACTCTACTGTACTCCACCTCTACTGTGCTCCACTGTACTCCACTGTACTCTACCTCTACTGTGCTCCACTGTACTCTACCTCTACTGTACTCCAATCTACTCTATCTCTACCGTGCTCCACTGTACTCTACCTCTACTGTACTCCAATCTACTCTATCTCTACCGTGCTCCACTGTACTCTACCTCTACTGTACTCCACTGTATTCTACCTCTACTGTGCTCTACTGTACTCTACCTCTACTGTACTCCACTGTTCTCTACCTCTACTGTACTCTACTGTACTCCACCTCTACTGTGCTCCACTGTACTCCACTGTACTCTACCTCTACTGTGCTCCACTTTACTCTACCTCTACTGTACTCCAATCTACTCTATCTCTACCGTGCTCCACTGTACTCTACCTCTACTGTACTCCAATCTACTCTATCTCTACCGTGCTCCACTGTACTCTACCTCTACTGTACTCCACTGTACTCTACCTCTACTGTACTCTACTGTACTCCACCTCTACTGTGCTCCACTGTACTCCACTGTACTCTACCTCTACTGTGCTCCACTGTACTCTACCTCTACTGTACTCCACTGTACTCTACCTCTACTGTGCTCCACTGTACTCTACCTCTACTGTACTCCACTGTACTCTACCTCTACTGTACTCCACTGTACTCTACCTCTACTGTACTCCACTGTATTCTACCTCTACTGTGCTCTACTGTACTCTACCTCTACTGTACTCCACTGTACTCTACCTCTACTGTACTGTACTGTTCTCTACCTCTACTGTACTCTACTGTACTCCACCTCTACTGTGCTCCACTGTACTCCACTCTAATCTACCTCTACTCTGCTCCACTGTACTCTACCTCTACTGTACTCCACTGTACTCTATCTCTACTGTGCTCCACTGTACTCTACCTCTACTGTGCTCCACTGTACTCCACTGTACTCTGTCTCTACTGTGATCCATTGTACTCTACCTCTGCTGTGCTCCACTGTACTCTATCTCTACTCTACTCCACTGTACTCTATCTCTATTGTACTCCACTGTACTCTACATTTACTGTACTCTACTGTACTCCACCTCTACTGTGCTCCACTGTACTCCACTGTACTCTTCCTCTACTTCACTCCACTGTACTCTATCTCTACTGTGCTCCACTGTACTCTACCTCTACTGTGCTCCACTGTACTCTACCTCTACTGTGCTCCACTGTACTCCACTGTACTCTATCTCTACTGTGCTCCACTGTACTCTACCTCTACTGTGCTCCACTGTACTCCACTGTACTCTATCTCTACTGTGCTCCACTGTACTCTACCTCTACTGTGCTCCACTGTACTCCACTGTACTCTACCTCTACTGTGCTCCACTGTACTCTATCTCTACTCTACTCCACTGTACTCCACCTCTAATGTGCTCCACTCTACTCTACCTCTACTGTTATCCACTATACTCTACCTCTACTTGGCTCTACTGTACTCTATCTCTACTGTGCTCCACTGTACTCTATCTCTACTGTACTCCACTGTACTCTATCTCTACTCTACTCCACTGTACTCTATCTCTACTGTACTCCACTGTACTCTACCTCTACTGTACTCTACTGTACTCCACCTCTACTGTGCTCCACTGTACTCCACTGTACTTTACCTCTACTGTGCTTCATTGTACTCTACCTCTACTGTACTCCACTGTACTCTACCTCTACTCTGCTCCACTTTACTCTACCTCTACTGTACTCCACTGTACTCTACCTCTACTGCACTCCACTGTACTCTACCTCTACTGTACTCCACTGTATTCTACCTCTACTGTGCTCTACTGTACTCTACCTCTACTGTACTCCACTGTTCTCTACCTCTACTGTACTCTACTGTACTCCACCTCTACTGTGCTCCACTGTACTCCACTGTACTCTACCTCTACTGTGCTCCACTGTACTCTACCTCTACTGAACTCCAATCTACTCTATCTCTACCGTGCTCCACTGTACTCTACCTCTACTGTACTCCAATCTACTCTATCTCTACCGTGCTCCACTGTACTCTACCTCTACTGTACTCCACTGTATTCTACCTCTACTGTGCTCTACTGTACTCTACCTCTACTGTACTCCACTGTTCTCTACCTCTACTGTACTCTACTGTACTCCACCTCTACTGTGCTCCACTGTACTCCACTGTACTCTACCTTTACTGTGCTCCACTTTACTCTACCTCTACTGTACTCCAATCTACTCTATCTCTACCGTGCTCCACTGTACTCTACCTCTACTGTACTCCAATCTACTCTATCTCTACCGTGCTCCACTGTACTCTACCTCTACTGTACTCCACTGTACTCTACCTCTACTGTACTCTACTGTACTCCACCTCTACTGTGCTCCACTGTACTCCACTGTACTCTACCTCTACTGTGCTCCACTGTACTCTACCTCTACTGTACTCCACTGTACTCTACCTCTACTGTGCTCCACTGTACTCTACCTCTACTGTACTCCACTGTACTCTACCTCTACTGTACTCCACTGTACTCTACCTCTACTGTACTCCACTGTATTCTACCTCTACTGTGCTCTACTGTACTCTACCTCTACTGTACTCCACTGTACTCTACCTCTACTGTACTGTACTGTTCTCTACCTCTACTGTACTCTACTGTACTCCACCTCTACTGTGCTCCACTGTACTCCACTCTAATCTACCTCTACTCTGCTCCACTGTACTCTACCTCTACTGTACTCCACTGTACTCTATCTCTACTGTGCTCCACTGTACTCTACCTCTACTGTGCTCCACTGTACTCTACCTCTACTGTGCTCCACTGTACTCTATCTCTACTCTACTCCACTGTACTCCACCTCTAATGTGCTCCACTCTACTCTACCTCTACTGTTATCCACTATACTCTACCTCTACTTGGCTCTACTGTACTCTATCTCTACTGTGCTCCACTGTACTCTATCTCTACTGTACTCCACTGTACTCTATCTCTACTCTACTCCACTGTACTCTATCTCTACTGTACTCCACTGTACTCTACCTCTACTGTACTCTACTGTACTCCACCTCTACTGTGCTCCACTGTACTCCACTGTACTTTACCTCTACTGTGCTTCATTGTACTCTACCTCTACTGTACTCCACTGTACTCTACCTCTACTCTGCTCCACTTTACTCTACCTCTACTGTACTCCACTGTACTCTACCTCTACTGCACTCCACTGTACTCTACCTCTACTGTACTCCACTGTATTCTACCTCTACTGTGCTCTACTGTACTCTACCTCTACTGTACTCCACTGTTCTCTACCTCTACTGTACTCTACTGTACTCCACCTCTACTGTGCTCCACTGTACTCCACTGTACTCTACCTCTACTGTGCTCCACTGTACTCTACCTCTACTGTACTCCAATCTACTCTATCTCTACCGTGCTCCACTGTACTCTACCTCTACTGTACTCCAATCTACTCTATCTCTACCGTGCTCCACTGTACTCTACCTCTACTGTACTCCACTGTATTCTACCTCTACTGTGCTCTACTGTACTCTACCTCTACTGTACTCCACTGTTCTCTACCTCTACTGTACTCTACTGTACTCCACCTCTACTGTGCTCCACTGTACTCCACTGTACTCTACCTTTACTGTGCTCCACTTTACTCTACCTCTACTGTACTCCAATCTACTCTATCTCTACCGTGCTCCACTGTACTCTACCTCTACTGTACTCCAATCTACTCTATCTCTACCGTGCTCCACTGTACTCTACCTCTACTGTACTCCACTGTACTCTACCTCTACTGTACTCTACTGTACTCCACCTCTACTGTGCTCCACTGTACTCCACTGTACTCTACCTCTACTGTGCTCCACTGTACTCTACCTCTACTGTACTCCACTGTACTCTACCTCTACTGTGCTCCACTGTACTCTACCTCTACTGTACTCCACTGTACTCTACCTCTACTGTACTCCACTGTACTCTACCTCTACTGTACTCCACTGTATTCTACCTCTACTGTGCTCTACTGTACTCTACCTCTACTGTACTCCACTGTACTCTACCTCTACTGTACTGTACTGTTCTCTACCTCTACTGTACTCTACTGTACTCCACCTCTACTGTGCTCCACTGTACTCCACTCTAATCTACCTCTACTCTGCTCCACTGTACTCTACCTCTACTGTACTCCACTGTACTCTATCTCTACTGTGCTCCACTGTACTCTACCTCTACTGTGCTCCACTGTACTCCACTGTACTCTGTCTCTACTGTGATCCATTGTACTCTACCTCTGCTGTGCTCCACTGTGCTCTATCTCTACTCTACTCCACTGTACTCTATCTCTATTGTACTCCACTGTACTCTACCTTTACTGTACTCTACTGTACTCCACCTCTACTGTGCTCCACTGTACTCCACTGTACTCTTCCTCTACTTCACTCCACTGTACTCTATCTCTACTGTGCTCCACTGTACTCTACCTCTACTGTGCTCTACTGTACTCTACTCTACTGTGCTCCACTGTACTCTATTTCTACTATACCCCACTGTACTCTACCTCTACTGTGCTCCACTGTACACTACCTCTACTGTACTCCACTGTACTCTACCTCTACTGTGCTCCACTGTACTCTACCTCTACTGTGCTCCACTGTACTCTAACTCTACTCTGCTCTACTGTACTCTATCTCTACTGTACTCCACTGTACTCTACCTCTACTGTACTCCACTGTAGTCTACCTCAACTATACTCCACTGTACTCTAACTCAACTATACTCCACTGTACTCTATCTCTACTCTACTCCACTGTACTCTATCTCTACTCTACTCCACTGTACTCTATCTCTACTGTACTCCACTGTACTCAACCTCTACTGTACTCTACTGTACTCCACCTCTACTTTGGGCTCCACTGTACTCCACTGTACTTTACCTCTACTATGCTTCATTGTACTCTACCTCTACTGTACTCCACTGTACTCTACCTCTACTCTGCTCCACTGTACTCTACCTCTACTGTACTCCACTGTACTCTACCTCTACTGCACTCCACTGTACTCTACCTCTACTGTACTCCACTGTATTCTACCTCTACTGTGCTCTACTGTACTCTACCTCTACTGTACTCCACTGTTCTCTACCTCTACTGTACTCTACTGTACTCCACCTCTACTGTGCTCCACTGTACTCCACTGTACTCTACCTCTACTGTGCTCCACTGTACTCTACCTCTACTGTACTCCAATCTACTCTATCTCTACCGTGCTCCACTGTACTCTACCTCTACTGTACTCCAATCTACTCTATCTCTACCGTGCTCCACTGTACTCTACCTCTACTGTACTCCACTGTACTCTACCTCTACTGTACTCTACTGTACTCCACCTCTACTGTGCTCCACTGTACTCCACTGTACTCTACCTCTACTGTGCTCCACTGTACTCTACCTCTACTGTACTCCACTGTACTCTACCTCTACTGTTCTCCACTGTACTCTACCTCTACTGTACTCCACTGTACTCTACCTCTACTGTACTCCACTGTACTCTACCTCTACTGTACTCCACTGTATTCTACCTCTACTGTGCTCTACTGTACTCTACCTCTACTGTACTCCACTGTACTCTACCTCTACTGTACTGTACTGTTCTCTACCTCTACTGTACTCTACTGTACTCCACCTCTACTGTGCTCCACTGTACTCCACTCTATTCTACCTCTACTCTGCTCCACTGTACTCTACCTCTACTGTACTCCACTGTACTCTATCTCTACTGTGCTCCACTGTACTCTACCTCTACTGTGCTCCACTGTACTCCACTGTACTCTGTCTCTACTGTGATCCATTGTACTCTACCTCTGCTGTGCTCCACTGTACTCTATCTCTACTCTACTCCACTGTACTCTATCTCTATTGTACTCCACTGTACTCTACCTTTACTGTACTCTACTGTACTCCACCTCTACTGTGCTCCACTGTACTCCACTGTACTCTTCCTCTACTTCACTCCACTGTACTCTATCTCTACTGTGCTCCACTGTACTCTACCTCTACTGTGCTCTACTGTACTCTACTCTACTGTGCTCCACTGTACTCTATTTCTACTGTACCCCACTGTACTCTACCTCTACTGTGCTCCACTGTACACTACCTCTACTGTACTCCACTGTACTCTACCTCTACTGTGCTCCACTGTACTCTACCTCTACTGTGCTCCACTGTACTCTAACTCTACTGTGCTCCACTGTACTCTATCTCTACTGTACTCCACTGTACTCTACCTCTACTATACTCTACTGTACTCCACCTCTACTGTACTCCACTGTACTCTACCTCAACTATACTCCACTGTACTCTAACTCAACTATACTCCACTGTACTCTATCTCTACTCTACTCCACTGTACTCTATATCTACTCTACTCCACTGTACTCTATCTCTACTGTACTCCACTGTACTCTACCTCTACTGTACTCTACTGTACTCCACCTCTACTGTGCTCCACTGTACTCCACTGTACTTTACCTCTACTGTGCTTCATTGTACTCTACCTCTACTCTACTCCACTGTACTCTACCTCTACTCTGCTCCACTGTACTCTACCTCTACTGTACTCCACTGTACTCTACCTCTACTGCACTCCACTGTACTCTACCTCTACTGTACTCCACTGTATTCTACCTCTACTGTGCTCTACTGTACTCTACCTCTACTGTACTCCACTGTTCTCTACCTCTACTGTACTCTACTGTACTCCACCTCTACTGTGCTCCACTGTACTCCACTGTACTCTACCTCTACTGTGCTCCACTGTACTCTACCTCTACTGTACTCCACTGTACTCTATCTCTACCGTGCTCCACTGTACTCTACCTCTACTGTGCTCCACTGTACTCTACTGTACTCTATCTCTACTGTGCTCCACTGTACTCTATCTCTACTGTACTCCACTGTATTCTACCTCTACTGTGCTCCACTGTACTCTCTCTCTACTGTACTCCACTGTACTCTACCTCTACTGTACTCCACTGTACTCTACCTCTACTGTACTCCACTGTACTCTACCTCTACTGTACTCCACTGTACTCTACCTCTACTGTGCTCCACTGTACTCCACTGTACTCTACCTCTACTGTGCTCCACTGTACTCTACCTCTACTGTACTCCACTGTACTCTACCTCTACTGTGCTCCACTGTACTCTACCTCTACTGTACTCCACTGTACTCTACCTCTACTGTACTCCACTGTACTCTACCTCTACTGTACTCCACTGTATTCTACCTCTACTGTGCTCTACTGTACTCTACCTCTACTGTAATCCACTGTACTCTACCTCTACTGTACTGTACTGTTCTCTACCTCTACTGTACTCTACTGTACTCCACCTCTACTGTGCTCCACTGTACTCCACTCTAATCTACCTCTACTGTGCTCCACTGTACTCTATCTCTACTGTGCTCCACTGTACTCTACCTCTACTGTGCTCCACTGTACTCCACTGTACTCTATCTCTACTGTTATCCACTGTACTCTACCTCCGCTGTGCTCCACTGTACTCTATCTCTACTCTACTCCACTGTACTCTATCTCTATTGTACTCCACTGTACTCTACCTTTACTGTACTCTACTGTACTCCACATCTACTGTGCTCCACTGTACTCCACTGTACTCTTCCTCTACTGTACTCCACTGTACTCTATCTCTACTGTGCCCCACTGTACTCTACCTCTACTGTGCTCTACTGTACTCTACTCTACTGTGCTCCACTGTACTCTATCTCTACTCTACTCCACTGTACTCTATCTCTATTGTACTCCACTGTACTCTACCTTTACTGTACTCTACTGTACTCCACCTCTACTGTGCTCCACTGTACTCCACTGTACTCTTCCTCTACTGTGCTCCACTCTACACTACCTCTACTGTACTCCACTGTACTCTACCTCTACTGTGCTCCACTGTACTCTACCTCTACTGTGCTCCACTGTACTCTAACTCTACTGTGCTCCACTGTACTCTATCTCTACTGTACTCCACTGTACTCTACCTCTACTATACTCTCTTGTACTCCACCTCTACTATACTCTACTGTACTCCACCTCTACTGTACTCCACTGTACTCTACCTCTACAGTGCTCCACTGTGCTCTACCTCTACTGTACTCCACTGTACTCTACCTCTACTCTGCTCTACTGTACTCTATCTCTACTGTACTCCACTGTACTCTACCTCTACTGTACTCCACTGTAGTCTACCTCTACTATACTCCACTGCACTCTACCTCTACTGTGCTCCACTGTACTCTACCTCTACTGTGCTCTACTGTACTCTATCTCTACTGTGCTCCACTGTACTCTTCCTCTACTGTACTCTACTGTACTCCACCTCTACTGTGCTCCACTGTACTCCACTGTACTCTACCTCTACTGTTATCCACTGTAGTCTACCTCAACTATACTCCACTGTACTCTAACTCAACTATACTCCACTGTACTCTATCTCTACTCTACTCCACTGTACTCTATCTCTACTCTACTCCACTGTACTCTATCTCTACTGTACTCCACTGTACTCTACCTCTACTGTACTCTACTGTACTCCACCTCTACTGTGCTCCACTGTACTCCACTGTACTCTACCTCTACTGTGCTTCATTGTACTCTACCTCTACTGTACTCCACTGTACTCTACCTCTACTCTGCTCCACTGTACTCTACCTCTACTGTACTCCACTGTACTCTACCTCTACTGCACTCCACTGTACTCTACATCCACTGTACTCCACTGTATTCTACCTCTACTGTGCTCTACTGTACTCTACCTCTACTGTACTCCACTGTTCTCTACCTCTACTGTACTCTACTGTACTCCACCTCTACTGTGCTCCACTTTACTCCACTGTACTCTACCTCTACTCTGCTCCACTGTACTCTACCTCTACTGTACTCCACTGTACTCTATCTCTACCGTGCTCCACTGTACTCTACCTCTACTGTGCTCCACTGTACTCCACTGTACTCTACCTCTACTGTGCTCCACTGTACTCTATCTCTACTCTACTCCACTGTACTCCACCTCTAATGTGCTCCACTCTACTCTACCTCTACTGTTATCCACTGTACTCTACCTCTACTTGGCTCTACTGTACTCTATCTCTACTGTGCTCCACTGTACTCTATCTCTACTGTACTCCACTGTACTCTATCTCTACTCTACTCCACTGTACTCTATCTCTACTGTACTCCACTGTACTCTACCTCTACTGTACTCTACTGTACTCCACCTCTACTGTGCTCCACTGTACTCCACTGTACTTTACCTCTACTGTGCTTCATTGTACTCTACCTCTACTGTACTCCACTGTACTCTACCTCTACTCTGCTCCACTGTACTCTACCTCTACTGTACTCCACTGTACTCTACCTCTACTGCACTCCACTGTACTCTACCTCTACTGTACTCCACTGTATTCTACCTCTACTGTGCTCTACTGTACTCTACCTCTACTGTACTCCACTGTTCTCTACCTCTACTGTACTCTACTGTACTCCACCTCTACAGTGCTCCACTGTACTCCACTGTACTCTACCTCTACTGTGCTCCACTGTACTCTACCTCTACTGTACTCCAATCTACTCTATCTCTACCGTGCTCCACTGTACTCTACCTCTACTGTACTCCAATCTACTCTATCTCTACCGTGCTCCACTGTACTCTACCTCTACTGTACTCCACTGTACTCTACCTCTACTGTACTCTACTGTACTCCACCTCTACTGTGCTCCACTGTACTCCACTGTACTCTACCTCTACTGTGCTCCACTGTACTCTACCTCTACTGTACTCCACTGTACTCTACCTCTACTGTGCTCCACTGTACTCTACCTCTACTGTACTCCACTGTACTCTACCTCTACTGTACTCCACTGTACTCTATCTCTACTGTGCTCCACTGTACTCTACCTCTACTGTGCTCCACTGTACTCCACTGTACTCTGTCTCTACTGTGATCCATTGTACTCTACCTCTGCTGTGCTCCACTGTACTCTATCTCTACTCTACTCCACTGTACTCTATCTCTATTGTACTCCACTGTACTCTACCTTTACTGTACTCTACTGTACTCCACCTCTACTGTGCTCCACTGTACTCCACTGTACTCTTCCTCTACTTCACTCCACTGTACTCTATCTCTACTGTGCTCCACTGTACTCTACCTCTACTGTGCTCTACTGTACTCTACTCTACTGTGCTCCACTGTACTCTATTTCTACTGTACCCCACTGTACTCTACCTCTACTGTGCTCCACTGTACACTACCTCTACTGTACTCCACTGTACTCTACCTCTACTGTGCTCCACTGTACTCTACCTCTACTGTGCTCCACTGTACTCTAACTCTACTGTGCTCCACTGTACTCTATCTCTACTGTACTCCACTGTACTCTACCTCTACTATACTCTACTGTACTCCACCTCTACTGTACTCCACTGTACTCTACCTCAACTATACTCCACTGTACTCTAACTCAACTATACTCCACTGTACTCTATCTCTACTCTACTCCACTGTACTCTATATCTACTCTACTCCACTGTACTCTATCTCTACTGTACTCCACTGTACTCTACCTCTACTGTACTCTACTGTACTCCACCTCTACTGTGCTCCACTTTACTCCACTGTACTTTACCTCTACTGTGCTTCATTGTACTCTACCTCTACTCTACTCCACTGTACTCTACCTCTACTCTGCTCCACTGTACTCTACCTCTACTGTACTCCACTGTACTCTACCTCTACTGCACTCCACTGTACTCTACCTCTACTGTACTCCACTGTATTCTACCTCTACTGTGCTCTACTGTACTCTACCTCTACTGTACTCCACTGTTCTCTACCTCTACTGTACTCTACTGTACTCCACCTCTACTGTGCTCCACTGTACTCCACTGTACTCTACCTCTACTGTGCTCCACTGTACTCTACCTCTACTGTACTCCACTGTACTCTATCTCTACCGTGCTCCACTGTACTCTACCTCTACTGTGCTCCACTGTACTCTACTGTACTCTATCTCTACTGTGCTCCACTGTACTCTATCTCTACTGTACTCCACTGTATTCTACCTCTACTGTGCTCCACTGTACTCTCTCTCTACTGTACTCCACTGTACTCTACCTCTACTGTACTCCACTGTACTCTACCTCTACTGTACTCCACTGTACTCTACCTCTACTGTACTCCACTGTACTCTACCTCTACTGTGCTCCACTGTACTCCACTGTACTCTACCTCTACTGTGCTCCACTGTACTCTACCTCTACTGTACTCCACTGTACTCTACCTCTACTGTGCTCCACTGTACTCTACCTCTACTGTACTCTACTGTACTCCACCTCTACTGTGCTCCACTGTACTCCACTGTACTCTACCTCTACTGTGCTTCATTGTACTCTACCTCTACTGTACTCCACTGTACTCTACCTCTACTCTGCTCCACTGTACTCTACCTCTACTGTACTCCACTGTACTCTACCTCTACTGCACTCCACTGTACTCTACATCCACTGTACTCCACTGTATTCTACCTCTACTGTGCTCTACTGTACTCTACCTCTACTGTACTCCACTGTTCTCTACCTCTACTGTACTCTACTGTACTCCACCTCTACTGTGCTCCACTTTACTCCACTGTACTCTACCTCTACTCTGCTCCACTGTACTCTACCTCTACTGTACTCCACTGTACTCTATCTCTACCGTGCTCCACTGTACTCTACCTCTACTGTGCTCCACTGTACTCCACTGTACTCTACCTCTACTGTGCTCCACTGTACTCTATCTCTACTCTACTCCACTGTACTCCACCTCTAATGTGCTCCACTCTACTCTACCTCTACTGTTATCCACTGTACTCTACCTCTACTTGGCTCTACTGTACTCTATCTCTACTGTGCTCCACTGTACTCTATCTCTACTGTACTCCACTGTACTCTATCTCTACTCTACTCCACTGTACTCTATCTCTACTGTACTCCACTGTACTCTACCTCTACTGTACTCTACTGTACTCCACCTCTACTGTGCTCCACTGTACTTTACCTCTACTGTGCTTCATTGTACTCTACCTCTACTGTACTCCACTGTACTCTACCTCTACTCTGCTCCACTGTACTCTACCTCTACTGTACTCCACTGTACTCTACCTCTACTGCACTCCACTGTACTCTACCTCTACTGTACTCCACTGTATTCTACCTCTACTGTGCTCTACTGTACTCTACCTCTACTGTACTCCACTGTTCTCTACCTCTACTGTACTCTACTGTACTCCACCTCTACAGTGCTCCACTGTACTCCACTGTACTCTACCTCTACTGTGCTCCACTGTACTCTACCTCTACTGTACTCCAATCTACTCTATCTCTACCGTGCTCCACTGTACTCTACCTCTACTGTACTCCAATCTACTCTATCTCTACCGTGCTCCACTGTACTCTACCTCTACTGTACTCCACTGTACTCTACCTCTACTGTACTCTACTGTACTCCACCTCTACTGTGCTCCACTGTACTCCACTGTACTCTACCTCTACTGTGCTCCACTGTACTCTACCTCTACTGTACTCCACTGTACTCTACCTCTACTGTGCTCCACTGTACTCTACCTCTACTGTACTCCACTGTACTCTACCTCTACTGTACTCCACTGTACTCTATCTCTACTGTGCTCCACTGTACTCTACCTCTACTGTGCTCCACTGTACTCCACTGTACTCTGTCTCTACTGTGATCCATTGTACTCTACCTCTGCTGTGCTCCACTGTACTCTATCTCTACTCTACTCCACTGTACTCTATCTCTATTGTACTCCACTGTACTCTACCTTTACTGTACTCTACTGTACTCCACCTCTACTGTGCTCCACTGTACTCCACTGTACTCTTCCTCTACTTCACTCCACTGTACTCTATCTCTACTGTGCTCCACTGTACTCTACCTCTACTGTGCTCTACTGTACTCTACTCTACTGTGCTCCACTGTACTCTATTTCTACTGTACCCCACTGTACTCTACCTCTACTGTGCTCCACTGTACACTACCTCTACTGTACTCCACTGTACTCTACCTCTACTGTGCTCCACTGTACTCTACCTCTACTGTGCTCCACTGTACTCTAACTCTACTGTGCTCCACTGTACTCTATCTCTACTGTACTCCACTGTACTCTACCTCTACTATACTCTACTGTACTCCACCTCTACTGTACTCCACTGTACTCTACCTCAACTATACTCCACTGTACTCTAACTCAACTATACTCCACTGTACTCTATCTCTACTCTACTCCACTGTACTCTATATCTACTCTACTCCACTGTACTCTATCTCTACTGTACTCCACTGTACTCTACCTCTACTGTACTCTACTGTACTCCACCTCTACTGTGCTCCACTGTACTCCACTGTACTTTACCTCTACTGTGCTTCATTGTACTCTACCTCTACTCTACTCCACTGTACTCTACCTCTACTCTGCTCCACTGTACTCTACCTCTACTGTACTCCACTGTACTCTACCTCTACTGCACTCCACTGTACTCTACCTCTACTGTACTCCACTGTATTCTACCTCTACTGTGCTCTACTGTACTCTACCTCTACTGTACTCCACTGTTCTCTACCTCTACTGTACTCTACTGTACTCCACCTCTACTGTGCTCCACTGTACTCCACTGTACTCTACCTCTACTGTGCTCCACTGTACTCTACCTCTACTGTACTCCACTGTACTCTATCTCTACCGTGCTCCACTGTACTCTACCTCTACTGTGCTCCACTGTACTCTACTGTACTCTATGTCTACTGTGCTCCACTGTACTCTATCTCTACTGTACTCCACTGTATTCTACCTCTACTGTGCTCCACTGTACTCTCTCTCTACTGTACTCCACTGTACTCTACCTCTACTGTACTCCACTGTACTCTACCTCTACTGTACTCCACTGTACTCTACCTCTACTGTACTCCACTGTACTCTACCTCTACTGTGCTCCACTGTACTCCACTGTACTCTACCTCTACTGTGCTCCACTGTACTCTACCTCTACTGTACTCCACTGTACTCTACCTCTACTGTGCTCCACTGTACTCTACCTCTACTGTACTCCACTGTACTCTACCTCTACTGTACTCCACTGTACTCTACCTCTACTGTACTCCACTGTATTCTACCTCTACTGTGCTCTACTGTACTCTACCTCTACTGTAATCCACTGTACTCTACCTCTACTGTACTGTACTGTTCTCTACCTCTACTGTACTCTACTGTACTCCACCTCTACTGTGCTCCACTGTACTCCACTCTAATCTACCTCTACTGTGCTCCACTGTACTCTATCTCTACTGTGCTCCACTGTACTCTACCTCTACTGTGCTCCACTGTACTCCACTGTACTCTATCTCTAATGTTATCCACTGTACTCTACCTCCGCTGTGCTCCACTGTACTCTATCTCTACTCTACTCCACTGTACTCTATCTCTATTGTACTCCACTGTACTCTACCTTTACTGTACTCTACTGTACTCCACATCTACTGTGCTCCACTGTACTCCACTGTACTCTTCCTCTACTGTACTCCACTGTACTCTATCTCTACTGTGCCCCACTGTACTCTACCTCTACTGTGCTCTACTGTACTCTACTCTACTGTGCTCCACTGTACTCTATCTCTACTCTACTCCACTGTACTCTATCTCTATTGTACTCCACTGTACTCTACCTTTACTGTACTCTACTGTACTCCACCTCTACTGTGCTCCACTGTACTCCACTGTACTCTTCCTCTACTGTGCTCCACTCTACACTACCTCTACTGTACTCCACTGTACTCTACCTCTACTGTGCTCCACTGTACTCTACCTCTACTGTGCTCCACTGTACTCTAACTCTACTGTGCTCCACTGTACTCTATCTCTACTGTACTCCACTGTACTCTACCTCTACTATACTCTCTTGTACTCCACCTCTACTATACTCTACTGTACTCCACCTCTACTGTACTCCACTGTACTCTACCTCTACAGTGCTCCACTGTGCTCTACCTCTACTGTACTCCACTGTACTCTACCTCTACTCTGCTCTACTGTACTCTATCTCTACTGTACTCCACTGTACTCTACCTCTACTGTACTCCACTGTAGTCTACCTCTACTATACTCCACTGCACTCTACCTCTACTGTGCTCCACTGTACTCTACCTCTACTGTGCTCTACTGTACTCTATCTCTACTGTGCTCCACTGTACTCTTCCTCTACTGTACTCTACTGTACTCCACCTCTACTGTGCTCCACTGTACTCCACTGTACTCTACCTCTACTGTTATCCACTGTAGTCTACCTCAACTATACTCCACTGTACTCTAACTCAACTATACTCCACTGTACTCTATCTCTACTCTACTCCACTGTACTCTATCTCTACTCTACTCCACTGTACTCTATCTCTACTGTACTCCACTGTACTCTACCTCTACTGTACTCTACTGTACTCCACCTCTACTGTGCTCCACTGTACTCCACTGTACTCTACCTCTACTGTTATCCACTGTAGTCTACCTCAACTATACTCCACTGTACTCTAACTCAACTATACTCCACTGTACTCTATCTCTACTCTACTCCACTGTACTCTATCTCTACTCTACTCCACTGTACTCTATCTCTACTGTACTCCACTGTACTCTACCTCTACTGTACTCTACTGTACTCCACCTCTACTGTGCTCCACTGTACTCCACTGTACTCTACCTCTACTGTGCTTCATTGTACTCTACCTCTAATGTACTCCACTGTACTCTACCTCTACTCTGCTCCACTGTACTCTACCTCTATTGTACTCCACTGTACTCTACCTCTACTGTACTCCACTGTTCTCTACCTCTACTGTACTCTACTGTAATCCACCTCTACTGTGCTCCACTGTACTCCACTGTACTCTACCTCTACTGTGCTCCACTGTACTCTACCTCTACTGTACTCCACTGTACTCTATCTCTACCGTGCTCCACTGTACTCTACCTCTACTGTGCTCCACTGTACTCCACTGTACTCTATCTCTACTGTGATCCACTGTACTCTACCTCTGTTGTGCTCCGCTGTACTCTATCTCTACTCTACTCCACTGTACTCTATCTCTATTGTACTCCACTGTACTCTACATCTACTGTACTCTATTGTACTCCACCTCTACTGTGCTCCACTGTACTCCACTGTACTCTTCCTCTACTGTGCTCCACTGTACTCTACCTCTACTGTTATCCACTGTAGTCTACCTCAACTATACTCCACTGTACTCTGACTCAACTATACTCCACTGTACTCTATCTCTACTCTACTCCACTGTACTCTATCTCTACTCTACTCCACAGTACTCTATCTCTACTGTACTCCACTGTACTCTACCTCTACTGTACTCTACTGTACTCCACCTCTACTGTGCTCCACTGTACTCCACTGTACTCTACCTCTACTGTGCTTCATTGTACTCTACCTCTACTGTACTCCACTGTACTCTACCTCTACTGTACTCCACTGTACTCTATCTCTACCGTGCTCCACTGTACTCTACCTCTACTGTGCTCCACTGTACTCTACTGTACTCTATCTCTACTGTGCTCCACTGTACTCTATCTCTACTGTACTCCACTGTATTCTACCTCTACTGTGCTCCACTGTACTCTCTCTCTACTGTACTCCACTGTACTCTACCTCTACTGTACTCCACTGTACTCTACCTCTGCTGTGCTCCACTGTGCTCTATCTCTACTCTACTCCACTGTACTCTATCTCTACTGTACTCCACTGTACTCTACCTCTACTGTACTCTACTGTACTCCACCTCTACTGTGCTCCACTGTACTCCACTGTACTCTACCTCTACTGTGCTCCACTGTACTCTACCTCTACTGTACTCCACTGTACTCTACCTCTACTGTGCTCCACTGTACTCTACCTCTACTGTACTCCACTGTACTCTACCTCTACTGTACTCCACTGTACTCTACCTCTACTGTACTCCACTGTATTCTACCTCTACTGTGCTCTACTGTACTCTACCTCTACTGTACTCCACTGTACTCTACCTCTACTGTACTGTACTGTTCTCTACCTCTACTGTACTCTACTGTACTCCACCTCTACTGTGCTCCACTGTACTCCACTCTACTCTACCTCTACTCTGCTCCACTGTACTCTACCTCTACTGTACTCCACTGTACTCTATCTCTACTGTGCTCCACTGTACTCTACCTCTACTGTGCTCCACTGTACTCCACTGTACTCTATCTCTACTGTGCTCCACTGTACTCTACCTCTACTGTGCTCCACTGTACTCCACTGTACTCTACCTCTACTGTGCTCCACTGTACTCTATCTCTACTCTACTCCACTGTACTCCACCTCTAATGTGCTCCACTCTACTCTACCTCTACTGTTATCCACTGTACTCTACCTCTACTTGGCTCTACTGTACTCTATCTCTACTGTGCTCCACTGTACTCTATCTCTACTGTACTCCACTGTACTCTATCTCTACTCTACTCCACTGTACTCTATCTCTACTGTACTCCACTGTACTCTACCTCTACTGTACTCTACTGTACTCAACCTCTACTGTGCTCCACTGTACTCCACTGTACTTTACCTCTACTGTGCTTCATTGTACTCTACCTCTACTGTACTCCACTGTACTCTACCTCTACTCTGCTCCACTGTACTCTACCTCTACTGTACTCCACTGTACTCTACCTCTACTGCACTCCACTGTACTCTACCTCTACTGTACTCCACTGTATTCTACCTCTACTGTGCTCTACTGTACTCTACCTCTACTGTACTCCACTGTTCTCTACCTCTACTGTACTCTACTGTACTCCACCTCTACTGTGCTCCACTGTACTCCACTGTACTCTACCTCTACTGTGCTCCACTGTACTCTACCTCTACTGTACTCCAATCTACTCTATCTCTACCGTGCTCCACTGTACTCTACCTCTACTGTACTCTACTGTACTCCACCTCTACTGTGCTCCACTGTACTCCACTGTACTCTACCTCTACTGTGCTCCACTGTACTCTACCTCTACTGTACTCCACTGTACTCTACCTCTACTGTGCTCCACTGTACTCTACCTCTACTGTACTCCACTGTACTCTACCTCTACTGTACTCCACTGTACTCTACCTCTACTGTACTCCACTGTATTCTACCTCTACTGTGCTCTACTGTACTCTACCTCTACTGTACTCCACTGTACTCTACCTCTACTGTACTGTACTGTTCTCTACCTCTACTGTACTCTACTGTACTCCACCTCTACTGTGCTCCACTGTACTCCACTCTAATCTACCTCTACTCTGCTCCACTGTACTCTACCTCTACTGTACTCCACTGTACTCTATCTCTACTGTGCTCCACTGTACTCTACCTCTACTGTGCTCCACTGTACTCCACTGTACTCTATCTCTACTGTGATCCATTGTACTCTACCTCTGCTGTGCTCCACTGTACTCTATCTCTACTCTACTCCACTGTACTCTATCTCTATTGTACTCCACTGTACTCTACCTTTACTGTACTCTACTGTACTCCACCTCTACTGTGCTCCACTGTACTCCACTGTACTCTTCCTCTACTTCACTCCACTGTACTCTATCTCTACTGTGCTCCACTGTACTCTACCTCTACTGTGCTCTACTGTACTCTACTCTACTGTGCTCCACTGTACTCTATTTCTACTGTACCCCACTGTACTCTACCTCTACTGTGCTCCACTGTACACTACCTCTACTCTACTCCACTGTACTCTACCTCTACTGTGCTCCACTGTACTCTACCTCTACTGTGCCCCACTGTACTCTAACTCTACTGTGCTCCACTGTACTCTATCTCTACTGTACTCCACTGTACTCTACCTCTATTATACTCTACTGTACTCCACCTCTACTGTACTCCACTGTACTCTACCTCTACTCTGCTCTACTGTACTCTATCTCTACTGTACTCCACTGTACTCTACCTCTACTGTACTCCACTGTAGTCTACCTCAACTATACTCCACTGTACTCTAACTCAACTATACTCCACTGTACTCTATCTCTATTCTACTCCACTGTACTCTATATCTACTCTACTCCACTGTACTCTATCTCTACTGTACTCCACTGTACTCTACCTCTACTGTACTCTACTGTACTCCACATCTACTGTGCTCCACTGTACTCCACTGTACTTTACCTCTACTGTGCTTCATTGTACTCTACCTCTACTGTACTCCACTGTACTCTACCTCTACTGTACTCCAATCTACTCTATCTCTACCGTGCTCCACTGTACTCTACCTCTACTGTACTCCAATCTACTCTATCTCTACCGTGCTCCACTGTACTCTACCTCTACTGTACTCCACTGTACTCTACCTCTACTGTACTCTACTGTACTCCACCTCTACTGTGCTCCACTGTACTCCACTGTACTCTACCTCTACTGTGCTCCACTGTACTCTACCTCTACTGTACTCCACTGTACTCTACCTCTACTGTGCTCCACTGTACTCTACCTCTACTGTACTCCACTGTACTCTACCTCTACTGTACTCCACTGTACTCTACCTCTACTGTACTCCACTGTACTCTACCTCTACTGTGCTCTACTGTACTCTACCTCTACTGTACTCCACTGTACTCTACCTCTACTGTACTGTACTGTTCTCTACCTCTACTGTACTCTACTGTACTCCACCTCTACTGTGCTCCACTGTACTCCACTGTACTCTACCTCTACTGTGCTCCACTGTACTCTATCTCTACTCTACTCCACTGTACTCCACCTCTAATGTGCTCCACTCTACTCTACCTCTACTGTTATCCACTATACTCTACCTCTACTTGGCTCTACTGTACTCTATCTCTACTGTGCTCCACTGTACTCTATCTCTACTGTACTCCACTGTACTCTATCTCTACTCTACTCCACTGTACTCTATCTCTACTGTACTCCACTGTACTCTACCTCTACTGTACTCTACTGTACTCCACCTCTACTGTGCTCCACTGTACTCCACTGTACTTTACCTCTACTGTGCTTCATTGTACTCTACCTCTACTGTACTCCACTGTACTCTACCTCTACTCTGCTCCACTTTACTCTACCTCTACTGTACTCCACTGTACTCTACCTCTACTGCACTCCACTGTACTCTACCTCTACTGTACTCCACTGTATTCTACCTCTACTGTGCTCTACTGTACTCTACCTCTACTGTACTCCACTGTTCTCTACCTCTACTGTACTCTACTGTACTCCACCTCTACTGTGCTCCACTGTACTCCACTGTACTCTACCTCTACTGTGCTCCACTGTACTCTACCTCTACTGTACTCCAATCTACTCTATCTCTACCGTGCTCCACTGTACTCTACCTCTACTGTACTCCAATCTACTCTATCTCTACCGTGCTCCACTGTACTCTACCTCTACTGTACTCCACTGTATTCTACCTCTACTGTGCTCTACTGTACTCTACCTCTACTGTACTCCACTGTTCTCTACCTCTACTGTACTCTACTGTACTCCACCTCTACTGTGCTCCACTGTACTCCACTGTACTCTACCTCTACTGTGCTCCACTTTACTCTACCTCTACTGTACTCCAATCTACTCTATCTCTACCGTGCTCCACTGTACTCTACCTCTACTGTACTCCAATCTACTCTATCTCTACCGTGCTCCACTGTACTCTACCTCTACTGTACTCCACTGTACTCTACCTCTACTGTACTCTACTGTACTCCACCTCTACTGTGCTCCACTGTACTCCACTGTACTCTACCTCTACTGTGCTCCACTGTACTCTACCTCTACTGTACTCCACTGTACTCTACCTCTACTGTGCTCCACTGTACTCTACCTCTACTGTACTCCACTGTACTCTACCTCTACTGTACTCCACTGTACTCTACCTCTACTGTACTCCACTGTATTCTACCTCTACTGTGCTCTACTGTACTCTACCTCTACTGTACTCCACTGTACTCTACCTCTACTGTACTGTACTGTTCTCTACCTCTACTGTACTCTACTGTACTCCACCTCTACTGTGCTCCACTGTACTCCACTCTAATCTACCTCTACTCTGCTCCACTGTACTCTACCTCTACTGTACTCCACTGTACTCTATCTCTACTGTGCTCCACTGTACTCTACCTCTACTGTGCTCCACTGTACTCCACTGTACTCTGTCTCTACTGTGATCCATTGTACTCTACCTCTGCTGTGCTCCACTGTACTCTATCTCTACTCTACTCCACTGTACTCTATCTCTATTGTACTCCACTGTACTCTACATTTACTGTACTCTACTGTACTCCACCTCTACTGTGCTCCACTGTACTCCACTGTACTCTTCCTCTACTTCACTCCACTGTACTCTATCTCTACTGTGCTCCACTGTACTCTACCTCTACTGTGCTCCACTGTACTCTACCTCTACTGTGCTCCACTGTACTCCACTGTACTCTATCTCTACTGTGCTCCACTGTACTCTACCTCTACTGTGCTCCACTGTACTCCACTGTACTCTATCACTACTGTGCTCCACTGTACTCTACCTCTACTGTGCTCCACTGTACTCCACTGTACTCTACCTCTACTGTGCTCCACTGTACTCTATCTCTACTCTACTCCACTGTACTCCACCTCTAATGTGCTCCACTCTACTCTACCTCTACTGTTATCCACTATACTCTACCTCTACTTGGCTCTACTGTACTCTATCTCTACTGTGCTCCACTGTACTCTATCTCTACTGTACTCCACTGTACTCTATCTCTACTCTACTCCACTGTACTCTATCTCTACTGTACTCCACTGTACTCTACCTCTACTGTACTCTACTGTACTCCACCTCTACTGTGCTCCACTGTACTCCACTGTACTTTACCTCTACTGTGCTTCATTGTACTCTACCTCTACTGTACTCCACTGTACTCTACCTCTACTCTGCTCCACTGTACTCTACCTTTACTGTGCTCCACTTTACTCTACCTCTACTGTACTCCAATCTACTCTATCTCTACCGTGCTCCACTGTACTCTACCTCTACTGTACTCCAATCTACTCTATCTCTACCGTGCTCCACTGTACTCTACCTCTACTGTACTCCACTGTACTCTACCTCTACTGTACTCTACTGTACTCCACCTCTACTGTGCTCCACTGTACTCCACTGTACTCTACCTCTACTGTGCTCCACTGTACTCTACCTCTACTGTACTCCACTGTACTCTACCTCTACTGTGCTCCACTGTACTCTACCTCTACTGTACTCCACTGTACTCTACCTCTACTGTACTCCACTGTACTCTACCTCTACTGTACTCCACTGTATTCTACCTCTACTGTGCTCTACTGTACTCTACCTCTACTGTACTCCACTGTACTCTACCTCTACTGTACTGTACTGTTCTCTACCTCTACTGTACTCTACTGTACTCCACCTCTACTGTGCTCCACTGTACTCCACTCTAATCTACCTCTACTCTGCTCCACTGTACTCTACCTCTACTGTACTCCACTGTACTCTATCTCTACTGTGCTCCACTGTACTCTACCTCTACTGTGCTCCACTGTACTCTACCTCTACTGTGCTCCACTGTACTCTATCTCTACTCTACTCCACTGTACTCCACCTCTAATGTGCTCCACTCTACTCTACCTCTACTGTTATCCACTATACTCTACCTCTACTTGGCTCTACTGTACTCTATCTCTACTGTGCTCCACTGTACTCTATCTCTACTGTACTCCACTGTACTCTATCTCTACTCTACTCCACTGTACTCTATCTCTACTGTACTCCACTGTACTCTACCTCTACTGTACTCTACTGTACTCCACCTCTACTGTGCTCCACTGTACTCCACTGTACTTTACCTCTACTGTGCTTCATTGTACTCTACCTCTACTGTACTCCACTGTACTCTACCTCTACTCTGCTCCACTTTACTCTACCTCTACTGTACTCCACTGTACTCTACCTCTACTGCACTCCACTGTACTCTACCTCTACTGTACTCCACTGTATTCTACCTCTACTGTGCTCTACTGTACTCTACCTCTACTGTACTCCACTGTTCTCTACCTCTACTGTACTCTACTGTACTCCACCTCTACTGTGCTCCACTGTACTCCACTGTACTCTACCTCTACTGTGCTCCACTGTACTCTACCTCTACTGTACTCCAATCTACTCTATCTCTACCGTGCTCCACTGTACTCTACCTCTACTGTACTCCAATCTACTCTATCTCTACCGTGCTCCACTGTACTCTACCTCTACTGTACTCCACTGTATTCTACCTCTACTGTGCTCTACTGTACTCTACCTCTACTGTACTCCACTGTTCTCTACCTCTACTGTACTCTACTGTACTCCACCTCTACTGTGCTCCACTGTACTCCACTGTACTCTACCTCTACTGTGCTCCACTTTACTCTACCTCTACTGTACTCCAATCTACTCTATCTCTACCGTGCTCCACTGTACTCTACCTCTACTGTACTCCAATCTACTCTATCTCTACCGTGCTCCACTGTACTCTACCTCTACTGTACTCCACTGTACTCTACCTCTACTGTACTCTACTGTACTCCACCTCTACTGTGCTCCACTGTACTCCACTGTACTCTACCTCTACTGTGCTCCACTGTACTCTACCTCTACTGTACTCCACTGTACTCTACCTCTACTGTGCTCCACTGTACTCTACCTCTACTGTACTCCACTGTACTCTACCTCTACTGTACTCCAATCTACTCTATCTCTACTGTACTCCACTGTACTCTACCTCTACTGTACTGTACTGTTCTCTACCTCTACTGTACTCTACTGTACTCCACCTCTACTGTGCTCCACTGTACTCCACTGTACTCTACCTCTACTGTGCTCCACTGTACTCTATCTCTACTCTACTCCACTGTACTCCACCTCTAATGTGCTCCACTCTACTCTACCTCTACTGTTATCCACTATACTCTACCTCTACTTGGCTCTACTGTACTCTATCTCTACTGTGCTCCACTGTACTCTATCTCTACTGTACTCCACTGTACTCTATCTCTACTCTACTCCACTGTACTCTATCTCTACTGTACTCCACTGTACTCTACCTCTACTGTACTCTACTGTACTCCACCTCTACTGTGCTCCACTGTACTCCACTGTACTTTACCTCTACTGTGCTTCATTGTACTCTACCTCTACTGTACTCCACTGTACTCTACCTCTACTCTGCTCCACTTTACTCTACCTCTACTGTACTCCACTGTACTCTACCTCTACTGCACTCCACTGTACTCTACCTCTACTGTACTCCACTGTATTCTACCTCTACTGTGCTCTACTGTACTCTACCTCTACTGTACTCCACTGTTCTCTACCTCTACTGTACTCTACTGTACTCCACCTCTACTGTGCTCCACTGTACTCCACTGTACTCTACCTCTACTGTGCTCCACTGTACTCTACCTCTACTGTACTCCAATCTACTCTATCTCTACCGTGCTCCACTGTACTCTACCTCTACTGTACTCCAATCTACTCTATCTCTACCGTGCTCCACTGTACTCTACCTCTACTGTACTCCACTGTATTCTACCTCTACTGTGCTCTACTGTACTCTACCTCTACTGTACTCCACTGTTCTCTACCTCTACTGTACTCTACTGTACTCCACCTCTACTGTGCTCCACTGTACTCCACTGTACTCTACCTCTACTGTGCTCCACTTTACTCTACCTCTACTGTACTCCAATCTACTCTATCTCTACCGTGCTCCACTGTACTCTACCTCTACTGTACTCCAATCTACTCTATCTCTACCGTGCTCCACTGTACTCCACCTCTACTGTGCTCCACTGTACTCCACTGTACTCTACCTCTACTGTGCTCCACTGTACTCTACCTCTACTGTACTCCACTGTACTCTACCTCTACTGTGCTCCACTGTACTCTACCTCTACTGTACTCCACTGTACTCTACCTCTACTGTACTCCACTGTACTCTACCTCTACTGTACTCCACTGTATTCTACCTCTACTGTGCTCTACTGTACTCTACCTCTACTGTACTCCACTGTACTCTACCTCTACTGTACTGTACTGTTCTCTACCTCTACTGTACTCTACTGTACTCCACCTCTACTGTGCTCCACTGTACTCCACTCTAATCTACCTCTACTCTGCTCCACTGTACTCTACCTCTACTGTACTCCACTGTACTCTATCTCTACTGTGCTCCACTGTACTCTACCTCTACTGTGCTCCACTGTACTCCACTGTACTCTGTCTCTACTGTGATCCATTGTACTCTACCTCTGCTGTGCTCCACTGTACTCTATCTCTACTCTACTCCACTGTACTCTATCTCTATTGTACTCCACTGTACTCTACATTTAATGTACTCTACTGTACTCCACCTCTACTGTGCTCCACTGTACTCCACTGTACTCTTCCTCTACTTCACTCCACTGTACTCTATCTCTACTGTGCTCCACTGTACTCTACCTCTACTGTGCTCCACTGTACTCTACCTCTACTGTGCTCCACTGTACTCCACTGTACTCTATCTCTACTGTGCTCCACTGTACTCTACCTCTACTGTGCTCCACTGTACTCCACTGTACTCTATCACTACTGTGCTCCACTGTACTCTACCTCTACTGTGCTCCACTGTACTCCACTGTACTCTACCTCTACTGTGCTCCACTGTACTCTATCTCTACTCTACTCCACTGTACTCCACCTCTAATGTGCTCCACTCTACTCTACCTCTACTGTTATCCACTATACTCTACCTCTACTTGGCTCTACTGTACTCTATCTCTACTGTGCTCCACTGTAATCTATCTCTACTGTACTCCACTGTACTCTATCTCTACTCTACTCCACTGTACTCTATCTCTACTGTACTCCACTGTACTCTACCTCTACTGTACTCTACTGTACTCCACCTCTACTGTGCTCCACTGTACTCCACTGTACTTTACCTCTACTGTGCTTCATTGTACTCTACCTCTACTGTACTCCACTGTACTCTACCTCTACTCTGCTCCACTGTACTCTACCTTTACTGTGCTCCACTTTACTCTACCTCTACTGTACTCCAATCTACTCTATCTCTACCGTGCTCCACTGTACTCTACCTCTACTGTACTCCAATCTACTCTATCTCTACCGTGCTCCACTGTACTCTACCTCTACTGTACTCCACTGTACTCTACCTCTACTGTACTCTACTGTACTCCACCTCTACTGTGCTCCACTGTACTCCACTGTACTCTACCTCTACTGTGCTCCACTGTACTCTACCTCTACTGTACTCCACTGTACTCTACCTCTACTGTGCTCCACTGTACTCTACCTCTACTGTACTCCACTGTACTCTACCTCTACTGTACTCCACTGTACTCTACCTCTACTGTACTCCACTGTATTCTACCTCTACTGTGCTCTACTGTACTCTACCTCTACTGTACTCCACTGTACTCTACCTCTACTGTACTGTACTGTTCTCTACCTCTACTGTACTCTACTGTACTCCACCTCTACTGTGCTCCACTGTACTCCACTCTAATCTACCTCTACTCTGCTCCACTGTACTCTACCTCTACTGTACTCCACTGTACTCTATCTCTACTGTGCTCCACTGTACTCTACCTCTACTGTGCTCCACTGTACTCCACTGTACTCTGTCTCTACTGTGATCCATTGTACTCTACCTCTGCTGTGCTCCACTGTACTCTATCTCTACTCTACTCCACTGTACTCTATCTCTATTGTACTCCACTGTACTCTACATTTACTGTACTCTACTGTACTCCACCTCTACTGTGCTCCACTGTACTCCACTGTACTCTTCCTCTACTTCACTCCACTGTACTCTATCTCTACTGTGCTCCACTGTACTCTACCTCTACTGTGCTCCACTGTACTCTACCTCTACTGTGCTCCACTGTACTCCACTGTACTCTATCTCTACTGTGCTCCACTGTACTCTACCTCTACTGTGCTCCACTGTACTCCACTGTACTCTATCACTACTGTGCTCCACTGTACTCTACCTCTACTGTGCTCCACTGTACTCCACTGTACTCTACCTCTACTGTGCTCCACTGTACTCTATCTCTACTCTACTCCACTGTACTCCACCTCTAATGTGCTCCACTCTACTCTACCTCTACTGTTATCCACTATACTCTACCTCTACTTGGCTCTACTGTACTCTATCTCTACTGTGCTCCACTGTACTCTATCTCTACTGTACTCCACTGTACTCTATCTCTACTCTACTCCACTGTACTCTATCTCTACTGTACTCCACTGTACTCTACCTCTACTGTACTCTACTGTACTCCACCTCTACTGTGCTCCACTGTACTCCACTGTACTTTACCTCTACTGTGCTTCATTGTACTCTACCTCTACTGTACTCCACTGTACTCTACCTCTACTCTGCTCCACTGTACTCTACCTTTACTGTGCTCCACTTTACTCTACCTCTACTGTACTCCAATCTACTCTATCTCTACCGTGCTCCACTGTACTCTACCTCTACTGTACTCCAATCTACTCTATCTCTACCGTGCTCCACTGTACTCTACCTCTACTGTACTCCACTGTACTCTACCTCTACTGTACTCTACTGTACTCCACCTCTACTGTGCTCCACTGTACTCCACTGTACTCTACCTCTACTGTGCTCCACTGTACTCTACCTCTACTGTACTCCACTGTACTCTACCTCTACTGTGCTCCACTGTACTCTACCTCTACTGTACTCCACTGTACTCTACCTCTACTGTACTCCACTGTACTCTACCTCTACTGTACTCCACTGTATTCTACCTCTACTGTGCTCTACTGTACTCTACCTCTACTGTACTCCACTGTACTCTACCTCTACTGTACTGTACTGTTCTCTACCTCTACTGTACTCTACTGTACTCCACCTCTACTGTGCTCCACTGTACTCCACTCTAATCTACCTCTACTCTGCTCCACTGTACTCTACCTCTACTGTACTCCACTGTACTCTATCTCTACTGTGCTCCACTGTACTCTACCTCTACTGTGCTCCACTGTACTCTACCTCTACTGTGCTCCACTGTACTCTATCTCTACTCTACTCCACTGTACTCCACCTCTAATGTGCTCCACTCTACTCTACCTCTACTGTTATCCACTATACTCTACCTCTACTTGGCTCTACTGTACTCTATCTCTACTGTGCTCCACTGTACTCTATCTCTACTGTACTCCACTGTACTCTATCTCTACTCTACTCCACTGTACTCTATCTCTACTGTACTCCACTGTACTCTACCTCTACTGTACTCTACTGTACTCCACCTCTACTGTGCTCCACTGTACTCCACTGTACTTTACCTCTACTGTGCTTCATTGTACTCTACCTCTACTGTACTCCACTGTACTCTACCTCTACTCTGCTCCACTTTACTCTACCTCTACTGTACTCCACTGTACTCTACCTCTACTGCACTCCACTGTACTCTACCTCTACTGTACTCCACTGTATTCTACCTCTACTGTGCTCTACTGTACTCTACCTCTACTGTACTCCACTGTTCTCTACCTCTACTGTACTCTACTGTACTCCACCTCTACTGTGCTCCACTGTACTCCACTGTACTCTACCTCTACTGTGCTCCACTGTACTCTACCTCTACTGTACTCCAATCTACTCTATCTCTACCGTGCTCCACTGTACTCTACCTCTACTGTACTCCAATCTACTCTATCTCTACCGTGCTCCACTGTACTCTACCTCTACTGTACTCCACTGTATTCTACCTCTACTGTGCTCTACTGTACTCTACCTCTACTGTACTCCACTGTTCTCTACCTCTACTGTACTCTACTGTACTCCACCTCTACTGTGCTCCACTGTACTCCACTGTACTCTACCTCTACTGTGCTCCACTTTACTTTACCTCTACTGTACTCCAATCTACTCTATCTCTACCGTGCTCCACTGTACTCTACCTCTACTGTACTCCAATCTACTCTATCTCTACCGTGCTCCACTGTACTCTACCTCTACTGTACTCCACTGTACTCTACCTCTACTGTACTCTACTGTACTCCACCTCTACTGTGCTCCACTGTACTCCACTGTACTCTACCTCTACTGTGCTCCACTGTACTCTACCTCTACTGTACTCCACTGTACTCTACCTCTACTGTGCTCCACTGTACTCTACCTCTACTGTACTCCACTGTACTCTACCTCTACTGTACTCCAATCTACTCTATCTCTACTGTACTCCACTGTACTCTACCTCTACTGTACTGTACTGTTCTCTACCTCTACTGTACTCTACTGTACTCCACCTCTACTGTGCTCCACTGTACTCCACTGTACTCTACCTCTACTGTGCTCCACTGTACTCTATCTCTACTCTACTCCACTGTACTCCACCTCTAATGTGCTCCACTCTACTCTACCTCTACTGTTATCCACTATACTCTACCTCTACTTGGCTCTACTGTACTCTATCTCTACTGTGCTCCACTGTACTCTATCTCTACTGTACTCCACTGTACTCTATCTCTACTCTACTCCACTGTACTCTATCTCTACTGTACTCCACTGTACTCTACCTCTACTGTACTCTACTGTACTCCACCTCTACTGTGCTCCACTGTACTCCACTGTACTTTACCTCTACTGTGCTTCATTGTACTCTACCTCTACTGTACTCCACTGTACTCTACCTCTACTCTGCTCCACTTTACTCTACCTCTACTGTACTCCACTGTACTCTACCTCTACTGCACTCCACTGTACTCTACCTCTACTGTACTCCACTGTATTCTACCTCTACTGTGCTCTACTGTACTCTACCTCTACTGTACTCCACTGTTCTCTACCTCTACTGTACTCTACTGTACTCCACCTCTACTGTGCTCCACTGTACTCCACTGTACTCTACCTCTACTGTGCTCCACTGTACTCTACCTCTACTGTACTCCAATCTACTCTATCTCTACCGTGCTCCACTGTACTCTACCTCTACTGTACTCCAATCTACTCTATCTCTACCGTGCTCCACTGTACTCTACCTCTACTGTACTCCACTGTATTCTACCTCTACTGTGCTCTACTGTACTCTACCTCTACTGTACTCCACTGTTCTCTACCTCTACTGTACTCTACTGTACTCCACCTCTACTGTGCTCCACTGTACTCCACTGTACTCTACCTCTACTGTGCTCCACTTTACTCTACCTCTACTGTACTCCAATCTACTCTATCTCTACCGTGCTCCACTGTACTCTACCTCTACTGTACTCCAATCTACTCTATCTCTACCGTGCTCCACTGTACTCTACCTCTACTGTACTCCACTGTACTCTACCTCTACTGTACTCTACTGTACTCCACCTCTACTGTGCTCCACTGTACTCCACTGTACTCTACCTCTACTGTGCTCCACTGTACTCTACCTCTACTGTACTCCACTGTACTCTACCTCTACTGTGCTCCACTGTACTCTACCTCTACTGTACTCCACTGTACTCTACCTCTACTGTACTCCACTGTACTCTACCTCTACTGTACTCCACTGTATTCTACCTCTACTGTGCTCTACTGTACTCTACCTCTACTGTACTCCACTGTACTCTACCTCTACTGTACTGTACTGTTCTCTACCTCTACTGTACTCTACCGTACTCCACCTCTACTGTGCTCCACTGTACTCCACTCTAATCTACCTCTACTCTGCTCCACTGTACTCTACCTCTACTGTACTCCACTGTACTCTATCTCTACTGTGCTCCACTGTACTCTACCTCTACTGTGCTCCACTGTACTCCACTGTACTCTGTCTCTACTGTGATCCATTGTACTCTACCTCTGCTGTGCTCCACTGTACTCTATCTCTACTCTACTCCACTGTACTCTATCTCTATTGTACTCCACTGTACTCTACATTTACTGTACTCTACTGTACTCCACCTCTACTGTGCTCCACTGTACTCCACTGTACTCTTCCTCTACTTCACTCCACTGTACTCTATCTCTACTGTGCTCCACTGTACTCTACCTCTACTGTGCTCCACTGTACTCTACCTCTACTGTGCTCCACTGTACTCCACTGTACTCTATCTCTACTGTGCTCCACTGTACTCTACCTCTACTGTGCTCCACTGTACTCCACTGTACTCTATCACTACTGTGCTCCACTGTACTCTACCTCTACTGTGCTCCACTGTACTCCACTGTACTCTACCTCTACTGTGCTCCACTGTACTCTATCTCTACTCTACTCCACTGTACTCCACCTCTAATGTGCTCCACTCTACTCTACCTCTACTGTTATCCACTATACTCTACCTCTACTTGGCTCTACTGTACTCTATCTCTACTGTGCTCCACTGTACTCTATCTCTACTGTACTCCACTGTACTCTATCTCTACTCTACTCCACTGTACTCTATCTCTACTGTACTCCACTGTACTCTACCTCTACTGTACTCTACTGTACTCCACCTCTACTGTGCTCCACTGTACTCCACTGTACTTTACCTCTACTGTGCTTCATTGTACTCTACCTCTACTGTACTCCACTGTACTCTACCTCTACTCTGCTCCACTGTACTCTACCTTTACTGTGCTCCACTTTACTCTACCTCTACTGTACTCCAATCTACTCTATCTCTACCGTGCTCCACTGTACTCTACCTCTACTGTACTCCAATCTACTCTATCTCTACCGTGCTCCACTGTACTCTACCTCTACTGTACTCCACTGTACTCTACCTCTACTGTACTCTACTGTACTCCACCTCTACTGTGCTCCACTGTACTCCACTGTACTCTACCTCTACTGTGCTCCACTGTACTCTACCTCTACTGTACTCCACTGTACTCTACCTCTACTGTGCTCCACTGTACTCTACCTCTACTGTACTCCACTGTACTCTACCTCTACTGTACTCCACTGTACTCTACCTCTACTGTACTCCACTGTATTCTACCTCTACTGTGCTCTACTGTACTCTACCTCTACTGTACTCCACTGTACTCTACCTCTACTGTACTGTACTGTTCTCTACCTCTACTGTACTCTACTGTACTCCACCTCTACTGTGCTCCACTGTACTCCACTCTAATCTACCTCTACTCTGCTCCACTGTACTCTACCTCTACTGTACTCCACTGTACTCTATCTCTACTGTGCTCCACTGTACTCTACCTCTACTGTGCTCCACTGTACTCTACCTCTACTGTGCTCCACTGTACTCTATCTCTACTCTACTCCACTGTACTCCACCTCTAATGTGCTCCACTCTACTCTACCTCTACTGTTATCCACTATACTCTACCTCTACTTGGCTCTACTGTACTCTATCTCTACTGTGCTCCACTGTACTCTATCTCTACTGTACTCCACTGTACTCTATCTCTACTCTACTCCACTGTACTCTATCTCTACTGTACTCCACTGTACTCTACCTCTACTGTACTCTACTGTACTCCACCTCTACTGTGCTCCACTGTACTCCACTGTACTTTACCTCTACTGTGCTTCATTGTACTCTACCTCTACTGTACTCCACTGTACTCTACCTCTACTCTGCTCCACTTTACTCTACCTCTACTGTACTCCACTGTACTCTACCTCTACTGCACTCCACTGTACTCTACCTCTACTGTACTCCACTGTATTCTACCTCTACTGTGCTCTACTGTACTCTACCTCTACTGTACTCCACTGTTCTCTACCTCTACTGTACTCTACTGTACTCCACCTCTACTGTGCTCCACTGTACTCCACTGTACTCTACCTCTACTGTGCTCCACTGTACTCTACCTCTACTGTACTCCAATCTACTCTATCTCTACCGTGCTCCACTGTACTCTACCTCTACTGTACTCCAATCTACTCTATCTCTACCGTGCTCCACTGTACTCTACCTCTACTGTACTCCACTGTATTCTACCTCTACTGTGCTCTACTGTACTCTACCTCTACTGTACTCCACTGTTCTCTACCTCTACTGTACTCTACTGTACTCCACCTCTACTGTGCTCCACTGTACTCCACTGTACTCTACCTCTACTGTGCTCCACTTTACTCTACCTCTACTGTACTCCAATCTACTCTATCTCTACCGTGCTCCACTGTACTCTACCTCTACTGTACTCCAATCTACTCTATCTCTACCGTGCTCCACTGTACTCTACCTCTACTGTACTCCACTGTACTCTACCTCTACTGTACTCTACTGTACTCCACCTCTACTGTGCTCCACTGTACTCCACTGTACTCTACCTCTACTGTGCTCCACTGTACTCTACCTCTACTGTACTCCACTGTACTCTACCTCTACTGTGCTCCACTGTACTCTACCTCTACTGTACTCCACTGTACTCTACCTCTACTGTACTCCACTGTACTCTACCTCTACTGTACTCCACTGTATTCTACCTCTACTGTGCTCTACTGTACTCTACCTCTACTGTACTCCACTGTACTCTACCTCTACTGTACTGTACTGTTCTCTACCTCTACTGTACTCTACTGTACTCCACCTCTACTGTGCTCCACTGTACTCCACTCTAATCTACCTCTACTCTGCTCCACTGTACTCTACCTCTACTGTACTCCACTGTACTCTATCTCTACTGTGCTCCACTGTACTCTACCTCTACTGTGCTCCACTGTACTCCACTGTACTCTGTCTCTACTGTGATCCATTGTACTCTACCTCTGCTGTGCTCCACTGTACTCTATCTCTACTCTACTCCACTGTACTCTATCTCTATTGTACTCCACTGTACTCTACATTTACTGTACTCTACTGTACTCCACCTCTACTGTGCTCCACTGTACTCCACTGTACTCTTCCTCTACTTCACTCCACTGTACTCTATCTCTACTGTGCTCCACTGTACTCTACCTCTACTGTGCTCCACTGTACTCTACCTCTACTGTGCTCCACTGTACTCCACTGTACTCTATCTCTACTGTGCTCCACTGTACTCTACCTCTACTGTGCTCCACTGTACTCCACTGTACTCTATCTCTACTGTGCTCCACTGTACTCTACCTCTACTGTGCTCCACTGTACTCCACTGTACTCTACCTCTACTGTGCTCCACTGTACTCTATCTCTACTCTACTCCACTGTACTCCACCTCTAATGTGCTCCACTCTACTCTACCTCTACTGTTATCCACTATACTCTACCTCTACTTGGCTCTACTGTACTCTATCTCTACTGTGCTCCACTGTACTCTATCTCTACTGTACTCCACTGTACTCTATCTCTACTCTACTCCACTGTACTCTATCTCTACTGTACTCCACTGTACTCTACCTCTACTGTACTCTACTGTACTCCACCTCTACTGTGCTCCACTGTACTCCACTGTACTTTACCTCTACTGTGCTTCATTGTACTCTACCTCTACTGTACTCCACTGTACTCTACCTCTACTCTGCTCCACTTTACTCTACCTCTACTGTACTCCACTGTACTCTACCTCTACTGCACTCCACTGTACTCTACCTCTACTGTACTCCACTGTATTCTACCTCTACTGTGCTCTACTGTACTCTACCTCTACTGTACTCCACTGTTCTCTACCTCTACTGTACTCTACTGTACTCCACCTCTACTGTGCTCCACTGTACTCCACTGTACTCTACCTCTACTGTGCTCCACTGTACTCTACCTCTACTGTACTCCAATCTACTCTATCTCTACCGTGCTCCACTGTACTCTACCTCTACTGTACTCCAATCTACTCTATCTCTACCGTGCTCCACTGTACTCTACCTCTACTGTACTCCACTGTATTCTACCTCTACTGTGCTCTACTGTACTCTACCTCTACTGTACTCCACTGTTCTCTACCTCTACTGTACTCTACTGTACTCCACCTCTACTGTGCTCCACTGTACTCCACTGTACTCTACCTTTACTGTGCTCCACTTTACTCTACCTCTACTGTACTCCAATCTACTCTATCTCTACCGTGCTCCACTGTACTCTACCTCTACTGTACTCCAATCTACTCTATCTCTACCGTGCTCCACTGTACTCTACCTCTACTGTACTCCACTGTACTCTACCTCTACTGTACTCTACTGTACTCCACCTCTACTGTGCTCCACTGTACTCCACTGTACTCTACCTCTACTGTGCTCCACTGTACTCTACCTCTACTGTACTCCACTGTACTCTACCTCTACTGTGCTCCACTGTACTCTACCTCTACTGTACTCCACTGTACTCTACCTCTACTGTACTCCACTGTACTCTACCTCTACTGTACTCCACTGTATTCTACCTCTACTGTGCTCTACTGTACTCTACCTCTACTGTACTCCACTGTACTCTACCTCTACTGTACTGTACTGTTCTCTACCTCTACTGTACTCTACTGTACTCCACCTCTACTGTGCTCCACTGTACTCCACTCTAATCTACCTCTACTCTGCTCCACTGTACTCTACCTCTACTGTACTCCACTGTACTCTATCTCTACTGTGCTCCACTGTACTCTACCTCTACTGTGCTCCACTGTACTCCACTGTACTCTGTCTCTACTGTGATCCATTGTACTCTACCTCTGCTGTGCTCCACTGTGCTCTATCTCTACTCTACTCCACTGTACTCTATCTCTATTGTACTCCACTGTACTCTACCTTTACTGTACTCTACTGTACTCCACCTCTACTGTGCTCCACTGTACTCCACTGTACTCTTCCTCTACTTCACTCCACTGTACTCTATCTCTACTGTGCTCCACTGTACTCTACCTCTACTGTGCTCTACTGTACTCTACTCTACTGTGCTCCACTGTACTCTATTTCTACTATACCCCACTGTACTCTACCTCTACTGTGCTCCACTGTACACTACCTCTACTGTACTCCACTGTACTCTACCTCTACTGTGCTCCACTGTACTCTACCTCTACTGTGCTCCACTGTACTCTAACTCTACTCTGCTCTACTGTACTCTATCTCTACTGTACTCCACTGTACTCTACCTCTACTGTACTCCACCGTAGTCTACCTCAACTATACTCCACTGTACTCTAACTCAACTATACTCCACTGTACTCTATCTCTACTCTACTCCACTGTACTCTATCTCTACTCTACTCCACTGTACTCTATCTCTACTGTACTCCACTGTACTCTACCTCTACTGTACTCTACTGTACTCCACCTCTACTGTGGGCTCCACTGTACTCCACTGTACTTTACCTCTACTATGCTTCATTGTACTCTACCTCTACTGTACTCCACTGTACTCTACCTCTACTCTGCTCCACTGTACTCTACCTCTACTGTACTCCACTGTACTCTACCTCTACTGCACTCCACTGTACTCTACCTCTACTGTACTCCACTGTATTCTACCTCTACTGTGCTCTACTGTACTCTACCTCTACTGTACTCCACTGTTCTCTACCTCTACTGTACTCTACTGTACTCCACCTCTACTGTGCTCCACTGTACTCCACTGTACTCTACCTCTACTGTGCTCCACTGTACTCTACCTCTACTGTACTCCAATCTACTCTATCTCTACCGTGCTCCACTGTACTCTACCTCTACTGTACTCCAATCTACTCTATCTCTACCGTGCTCCACTGTACTCTACCTCTACTGTACTCCACTGTACTCTACCTCTACTGTACTCTACTGTACTCCACCTCTACTGTGCTCCACTGTACTCCACTGTACTCTACCTCTACTGTGCTCCACTGTACTCTTCCTCTACTGTACTCCACTGTACTCTATCTCTACTGTGCCCCACTGTACTCTACCTCTACTGTGCTCTACTGTACTCTACTCTACTGTGCTCCACTGTACTCTATCTCTACTCTACTCCACTGTACTCTATCTCTATTGTACTCCACTGTACTCTACCTTTACTGTACTCTACTGTACTCCACCTCTACTGTGCTCCACTGTACTCCACTGTACTCTTCCTCTACTGTGCTCCACTCTACACTACCTCTACTGTACTCCACTGTACTCTACCTCTACTGTGCTCCACTGTACTCTACCTCTACTGTGCTCCACTGTACTCTAACTCTACTGTGCTCCACTGTACTCTATCTCTACTGTACTCCACTGTACTCTACCTCTACTATACTCTCTTGTACTCCACCTCTACTATACTCTACTGTACTCCACCTCTACTGTACTCCACTGTACTCTACCTCTACAGTGCTCCACTGTGCTCTACCTCTACTGTACTCCACTGTACTCTACCTCTACTCTGCTCTACTGTACTCTATCTCTACTGTACTCCACTGTACTCTACCTCTACTGTACTCCACTGTAGTCTACCTCTACTATACTCCACTGCACTCTACCTCTACTGTGCTCCACTGTACTCTACCTCTACTGTGCTCTACTGTACTCTATCTCTACTGTGCTCCACTGTACTCTTCCTCTACTGTACTCTACTGTACTCCACCTCTACTGTGCTCCACTGTACTCCACTGTACTCTACCTCTACTGTTATCCACTGTAGTCTACCTCAACTATACTCCACTGTACTCTAACTCAACTATACTCCACTGTACTCTATCTCTACTCTACTCCACTGTACTCTATCTCTACTCTACTCCACTGTACTCTATCTCTACTGTACTCCACTGTACTCTACCTCTACTGTACTCTACTGTACTCCACCTCTACTGTGCTCCACTGTACTCCACTGTACTCTACCTCTACTGTTATCCACTGTAGTCTACCTCAACTATACTCCACTGTACTCTAACTCAACTATACTCCACTGTACTCTATCTCTACTCTACTCCACTGTACTCTATCTCTACTCTACTCCACTGTACTCTATCTCTACTGTACTCCACTGTACTCTACCTCTACTGTACTCTACTGTACTCCACCTCTACTGTGCTCCACTGTACTCCACTGTACTCTACCTCTACTGTGCTTCATTGTACTCTACCTCTAATGTACTCCACTGTACTCTACCTCTACTCTGCTCCACTGTACTCTACCTCTATTGTACTCCACTGTACTCTACCTCTACTGTACTCCACTGTTCTCTACCTCTACTGTACTCTACTGTAATCCACCTCTACTGTGCTCCACTGTACTCCACTGTACTCTACCTCTACTGTGCTCCACTGTACTCTACCTCTACTGTACTCCACTGTACTCTATCTCTACCGTGCTCCACTGTACTCTACCTCTACTGTGCTCCACTGTACTCCACTGTACTCTATCTCTACTGTGATCCACTGTACTCTACCTCTGTTGTGCTCCGCTGTACTCTATCTCTACTCTACTCCACTGTACTCTATCTCTATTGTACTCCACTGTACTCTACATCTACTGTACTCTATTGTACTCCACCTCTACTGTGCTCCACTGTACTCCACTGTACTCTTCCTCTACTGTGCTCCACTGTACTCTACCTCTACTGTTATCCACTGTAGTCTACCTCAACTATACTCCACTGTACTCTGACTCAACTATACTCCACTGTACTCTATCTCTACTCTACTCCACTGTACTCTATCTCTACTCTACTCCACAGTACTCTATCTCTACTGTACTCCACTGTACTCTACCTCTACTGTACTCTACTGTACTCCACCTCTACTGTGCTCCACTGTACTCCACTGTACTCTACCTCTACTGTGCTTCATTGTACTCTACCTCTACTGTACTCCACTGTACTCTACCTCTACTGTACTCCACTGTACTCTATCTCTACCGTGCTCCACTGTACTCTACCTCTACTGTGCTCCACTGTACTCTACTGTACTCTATCTCTACTGTGCTCCACTGTACTCTATCTCTACTGTACTCCACTGTATTCTACCTCTACTGTGCTCCACTGTACTCTCTCTCTACTGTACTCCACTGTACTCTACCTCTACTGTACTCCACTGTACTCTACCTCTGCTGTGCTCCACTGTGCTCTATCTCTACTCTACTCCACTGTACTCTATCTCTACTGTACTCCACTGTACTCTACCTCTACTGTACTCTACTGTACTCCACCTCTACTGTGCTCCACTGTACTCCACTGTACTCTACCTCTACTGTGCTCCACTGTACTCTACCTCTACTGTACTCCACTGTACTCTACCTCTACTGTGCTCCACTGTACTCTACCTCTACTGTACTCCACTGTACTCTACCTCTACTGTACTCCACTGTACTCTACCTCTACTGTACTCCACTGTATTCTACCTCTACTGTGCTCTACTGTACTCTACCTCTACTGTACTCCACTGTACTCTACCTCTACTGTACTGTACTGTTCTCTACCTCTACTGTACTCTACTGTACTCCACCTCTACTGTGCTCCACTGTACTCCACTCTACTCTACCTCTACTCTGCTCCACTGTACTCTACCTCTACTGTACTCCACTGTACTCTATCTCTACTGTGCTCCACTGTACTCTACCTCTACTGTGCTCCACTGTACTCCACTGTACTCTATCTCTACTGTGCTCCACTGTACTCTACCTCTACTGTGCTCCACTGTACTCCACTGTACTCTACCTCTACTGTGCTCCACTGTACTCTATCTCTACTCTACTCCACTGTACTCCACCTCTAATGTGCTCCACTCTACTCTACCTCTACTGTTATCCACTGTACTCTACCTCTACTTGGCTCTACTGTACTCTATCTCTACTGTGCTCCACTGTACTCTATCTCTACTGTACTCCACTGTACTCTATCTCTACTCTACTCCACTGTACTCTATCTCTACTGTACTCCACTGTACTCTACCTCTACTGTACTCTACTGTACTCAACCTCTACTGTGCTCCACTGTACTCCACTGTACTTTACCTCTACTGTGCTTCATTGTACTCTACCTCTACTGTACTCCACTGTACTCTACCTCTACTCTGCTCCACTGTACTCTACCTCTACTGTACTCCACTGTACTCTACCTCTACTGCACTCCACTGTACTCTACCTCTACTGTACTCCACTGTATTCTACCTCTACTGTGCTCTACTGTACTCTACCTCTACTGTACTCCACTGTTCTCTACCTCTACTGTACTCTACTGTACTCCACCTCTACTGTGCTCCACTGTACTCCACTGTACTCTACCTCTACTGTGCTCCACTGTACTCTACCTCTACTGTACTCCAATCTACTCTATCTCTACCGTGCTCCACTGTACTCTACCTCTACTGTACTCTACTGTACTCCACCTCTACTGTGCTCCACTGTACTCCACTGTACTCTACCTCTACTGTGCTCCACTGTACTCTACCTCTACTGTACTCCACTGTACTCTACCTCTACTGTGCTCCACTGTACTCTACCTCTACTGTACTCCACTGTACTCTACCTCTACTGTACTCCACTGTACTCTACCTCTACTGTACTCCACTGTATTCTACCTCTACTGTGCTCTACTGTACTCTACCTCTACTGTACTCCACTGTACTCTACCTCTACTGTACTGTACTGTTCTCTACCTCTACTGTACTCTACTGTACTCCACCTCTACTGTGCTCCACTGTACTCCACTCTAATCTACCTCTACTCTGCTCCACTGTACTCTACCTCTACTGTACTCCACTGTACTCTATCTCTACTGTGCTCCACTGTACTCTACCTCTACTGTGCTCCACTGTACTCCACTGTACTCTATCTCTACTGTGATCCATTGTACTCTACCTCTGCTGTGCTCCACTGTACTCTATCTCTACTCTACTCCACTGTACTCTATCTCTATTGTACTCCACTGTACTCTACCTTTACTGTACTCTACTGTACTCCACCTCTACTGTGCTCCACTGTACTCCACTGTACTCTTCCTCTACTTCACTCCACTGTACTCTATCTCTACTGTGCTCCACTGTACTCTACCTCTACTGTGCTCTACTGTACTCTACTCTACTGTGCTCCACTGTACTCTATTTCTACTGTACCCCACTGTACTCTACCTCTACTGTGCTCCACTGTACACTACCTCTACTCTACTCCACTGTACTCTACCTCTACTGTGCTCCACTGTACTCTACCTCTACTGTGCCCCACTGTACTCTAACTCTACTGTGCTCCACTGTACTCTATCTCTACTGTACTCCACTGTACTCTACCTCTATTATACTCTACTGTACTCCACCTCTACTGTACTCCACTGTACTCTACCTCTACTCTGCTCTACTGTACTCTATCTCTACTGTACTCCACTGTACTCTACCTCTACTGTACTCCACTGTAGTCTACCTCAACTATACTCCACTGTACTCTAACTCAACTATACTCCACTGTACTCTATCTCTATTCTACTCCACTGTACTCTATATCTACTCTACTCCACTGTACTCTATCTCTACTGTACTCCACTGTACTCTACCTCTACTGTACTCTACTGTACTCCACATCTACTGTGCTCCACTGTACTCCACTGTACTTTACCTCTACTGTGCTTCATTGTACTCTACCTCTACTGTACTCCACTGTACTCTACCTCTACTGTACTCCAATCTACTCTATCTCTACCGTGCTCCACTGTACTCTACCTCTACTGTACTCCAATCTACTCTATCTCTACCGTGCTCCACTGTACTCTACCTCTACTGTACTCCACTGTACTCTACCTCTACTGTACTCTACTGTACTCCACCTCTACTGTGCTCCACTGTACTCCACTGTACTCTACCTCTACTGTGCTCCACTGTACTCTACCTCTACTGTACTCCACTGTACTCTACCTCTACTGTGCTCCACTGTACTCTACCTCTACTGTACTCCACTGTACTCTACCTCTACTGTACTCCACTGTACTCTACCTCTACTGTACTCCACTGTACTCTACCTCTACTGTGCTCTACTGTACTCTACCTCTACTGTACTCCACTGTACTCTACCTCTACTGTACTGTACTGTTCTCTACCTCTACTGTACTCTACTGTACTCCACCTCTACTGTGCTCCACTGTACTCCACTGTACTCTACCTCTACTGTGCTCCACTGTACTCTATCTCTACTCTACTCCACTGTACTCCACCTCTAATGTGCTCCACTCTACTCTACCTCTACTGTTATCCACTATACTCTACCTCTACTTGGCTCTACTGTACTCTATCTCTACTGTGCTCCACTGTACTCTATCTCTACTGTACTCCACTGTACTCTATCTCTACTCTACTCCACTGTACTCTATCTCTACTGTACTCCACTGTACTCTACCTCTACTGTACTCTACTGTACTCCACCTCTACTGTGCTCCACTGTACTCCACTGTACTTTACCTCTACTGTGCTTCATTGTACTCTACCTCTACTGTACTCCACTGTACTCTACCTCTACTCTGCTCCACTTTACTCTACCTCTACTGTACTCCACTGTACTCTACCTCTACTGCACTCCACTGTACTCTACCTCTACTGTACTCCACTGTATTCTACCTCTACTGTGCTCTACTGTACTCTACCTCTACTGTACTCCACTGTTCTCTACCTCTACTGTACTCTACTGTACTCCACCTCTACTGTGCTCCACTGTACTCCACTGTACTCTACCTCTACTGTGCTCCACTGTACTCTACCTCTACTGTACTCCAATCTACTCTATCTCTACCGTGCTCCACTGTACTCTACCTCTACTGTACTCCAATCTACTCTATCTCTACCGTGCTCCACTGTACTCTACCTCTACTGTACTCCACTGTATTCTACCTCTACTGTGCTCTACTGTACTCTACCTCTACTGTACTCCACTGTTCTCTACCTCTACTGTACTCTACTGTACTCCACCTCTACTGTGCTCCACTGTACTCCACTGTACTCTACCTCTACTGTGCTCCACTTTACTCTACCTCTACTGTACTCCAATCTACTCTATCTCTACCGTGCTCCACTGTACTCTACCTCTACTGTACTCCAATCTACTCTATCTCTACCGTGCTCCACTGTACTCTACCTCTACTGTACTCCACTGTACTCTACCTCTACTGTACTCTACTGTACTCCACCTCTACTGTGCTCCACTGTACTCCACTGTACTCTACCTCTACTGTGCTCCACTGTACTCTACCTCTACTGTACTCCACTGTACTCTACCTCTACTGTGCTCCACTGTACTCTACCTCTACTGTACTCCACTGTACTCTACCTCTACTGTACTCCACTGTACTCTACCTCTACTGTACTCCACTGTATTCTACCTCTACTGTGCTCTACTGTACTCTACCTCTACTGTACTCCACTGTACTCTACCTCTACTGTACTGTACTGTTCTCTACCTCTACTGTACTCTACTGTACTCCACCTCTACTGTGCTCCACTGTACTCCACTCTAATCTACCTCTACTCTGCTCCACTGTACTCTACCTCTACTGTACTCCACTGTACTCTATCTCTACTGTGCTCCACTGTACTCTACCTCTACTGTGCTCCACTGTACTCCACTGTACTCTGTCTCTACTGTGATCCATTGTACTCTACCTCTGCTGTGCTCCACTGTACTCTATCTCTACTCTACTCCACTGTACTCTATCTCTATTGTACTCCACTGTACTCTACATTTACTGTACTCTACTGTACTCCACCTCTACTGTGCTCCACTGTACTCCACTGTACTCTTCCTCTACTTCACTCCACTGTACTCTATCTCTACTGTGCTCCACTGTACTCTACCTCTACTGTGCTCCACTGTACTCTACCTCTACTGTGCTCCACTGTACTCCACTGTACTCTATCTCTACTGTGCTCCACTGTACTCTACCTCTACTGTGCTCCACTGTACTCCACTGTACTCTATCACTACTGTGCTCCACTGTACTCTACCTCTACTGTGCTCCACTGTACTCCACTGTACTCTACCTCTACTGTGCTCCACTGTACTCTATCTCTACTCTACTCCACTGTACTCCACCTCTAATGTGCTCCACTCTACTCTACCTCTACTGTTATCCACTATACTCTACCTCTACTTGGCTCTACTGTACTCTATCTCTACTGTGCTCCACTGTACTCTATCTCTACTGTACTCCACTGTACTCTATCTCTACTCTACTCCACTGTACTCTATCTCTACTGTACTCCACTGTACTCTACCTCTACTGTACTCTACTGTACTCCACCTCTACTGTGCTCCACTGTACTCCACTGTACTTTACCTCTACTGTGCTTCATTGTACTCTACCTCTACTGTACTCCACTGTACTCTACCTCTACTCTGCTCCACTGTACTCTACCTTTACTGTGCTCCACTTTACTCTACCTCTACTGTACTCCAATCTACTCTATCTCTACCGTGCTCCACTGTACTCTACCTCTACTGTACTCCAATCTACTCTATCTCTACCGTGCTCCACTGTACTCTACCTCTACTGTACTCCACTGTACTCTACCTCTACTGTACTCTACTGTACTCCACCTCTACTGTGCTCCACTGTACTCCACTGTACTCTACCTCTACTGTGCTCCACTGTACTCTACCTCTACTGTACTCCACTGTACTCTACCTCTACTGTGCTCCACTGTACTCTACCTCTACTGTACTCCACTGTACTCTACCTCTACTGTACTCCACTGTACTCTACCTCTACTGTACTCCACTGTATTCTACCTCTACTGTGCTCTACTGTACTCTACCTCTACTGTACTCCACTGTACTCTACCTCTACTGTACTGTACTGTTCTCTACCTCTACTGTACTCTACTGTACTCCACCTCTACTGTGCTCCACTGTACTCCACTCTAATCTACCTCTACTCTGCTCCACTGTACTCTACCTCTACTGTACTCCACTGTACTCTATCTCTACTGTGCTCCACTGTACTCTACCTCTACTGTGCTCCACTGTACTCTACCTCTACTGTGCTCCACTGTACTCTATCTCTACTCTACTCCACTGTACTCCACCTCTAATGTGCTCCACTCTACTCTACCTCTACTGTTATCCACTATACTCTACCTCTACTTGGCTCTACTGTACTCTATCTCTACTGTGCTCCACTGTACTCTATCTCTACTGTACTCCACTGTACTCTATCTCTACTCTACTCCACTGTACTCTATCTCTACTGTACTCCACTGTACTCTACCTCTACTGTACTCTACTGTACTCCACCTCTACTGTGCTCCACTGTACTCCACTGTACTTTACCTCTACTGTGCTTCATTGTACTCTACCTCTACTGTACTCCACTGTACTCTACCTCTACTCTGCTCCACTTTACTCTACCTCTACTGTACTCCACTGTACTCTACCTCTACTGCACTCCACTGTACTCTACCTCTACTGTACTCCACTGTATTCTACCTCTACTGTGCTCTACTGTACTCTACCTCTACTGTACTCCACTGTTCTCTACCTCTACTGTACTCTACTGTACTCCACCTCTACTGTGCTCCACTGTACTCCACTGTACTCTACCTCTACTGTGCTCCACTGTACTCTACCTCTACTGTACTCCAATCTACTCTATCTCTACCGTGCTCCACTGTACTCTACCTCTACTGTACTCCAATCTACTCTATCTCTACCGTGCTCCACTGTACTCTACCTCTACTGTACTCCACTGTATTCTACCTCTACTGTGCTCTACTGTACTCTACCTCTACTGTACTCCACTGTTCTCTACCTCTACTGTACTCTACTGTACTCCACCTCTACTGTGCTCCACTGTACTCCACTGTACTCTACCTCTACTGTGCTCCACTTTACTCTACCTCTACTGTACTCCAATCTACTCTATCTCTACCGTGCTCCACTGTACTCTACCTCTACTGTACTCCAATCTACTCTATCTCTACCGTGCTCCACTGTACTCTACCTCTACTGTACTCCACTGTACTCTACCTCTACTGTACTCTACTGTACTCCACCTCTACTGTGCTCCACTGTACTCCACTGTACTCTACCTCTACTGTGCTCCACTGTACTCTACCTCTACTGTACTCCACTGTACTCTACCTCTACTGTGCTCCACTGTACTCTACCTCTACTGTACTCCACTGTACTCTACCTCTACTGTACTCCAATCTACTCTATCTCTACTGTACTCCACTGTACTCTACCTCTACTGTACTGTACTGTTCTCTACCTCTACTGTACTCTACTGTACTCCACCTCTACTGTGCTCCACTGTACTCCACTGTACTCTACCTCTACTGTGCTCCACTGTACTCTATCTCTACTCTACTCCACTGTACTCCACCTCTAATGTGCTCCACTCTACTCTACCTCTACTGTTATCCACTATACTCTACCTCTACTTGGCTCTACTGTACTCTATCTCTACTGTGCTCCACTGTACTCTATCTCTACTGTACTCCACTGTACTCTATCTCTACTCTACTCCACTGTACTCTATCTCTACTGTACTCCACTGTACTCTACCTCTACTGTACTCTACTGTACTCCACCTCTACTGTGCTCCACTGTACTCCACTGTACTTTACCTCTACTGTGCTTCATTGTACTCTACCTCTACTGTACTCCACTGTACTCTACCTCTACTCTGCTCCACTTTACTCTACCTCTACTGTACTCCACTGTACTCTACCTCTACTGCACTCCACTGTACTCTACCTCTACTGTACTCCACTGTATTCTACCTCTACTGTGCTCTACTGTACTCTACCTCTACTGTACTCCACTGTTCTCTACCTCTACTGTACTCTACTGTACTCCACCTCTACTGTGCTCCACTGTACTCTACCTCTACTGTACTCCAATCTACTCTATCTCTACCGTGCTCCACTGTACTCTACCTCTACTGTACTCCACTGTATTCTACCTCTACTGTGCTCTACTGTACTCTACCTCTACTGTACTCCACTGTTCTCTACCTCTACTGTACTCTACTGTACTCCACCTCTACTGTGCTCCACTGTACTCCACTGTACTCTACCTCTACTGTGCTCCACTTTACTCTACCTCTACTGTACTCCAATCTACTCTATCTCTACCGTGCTCCACTGTACTCTACCTCTACTGTACTCCAATCTACTCTATCTCTACCGTGCTCCACTGTACTCTACCTCTACTGTACTCCACTGTACTCTACCTCTACTGTACTCTACTGTACTCCACCTCTACTGTGCTCCACTGTACTCCACTGTACTCTACCTCTACTGTGCTCCACTGTACTCTACCTCTACTGTACTCCACTGTACTCTACCTCTACTGTGCTCCACTGTACTCTACCTCTACTGTACTCCACTGTACTCTACCTCTACTGTACTCCACTGTACTCTACCTCTACTGTACTCCACTGTATTCTACCTCTACTGTGCTCTACTGTACTCTACCTCTACTGTACTCCACTGTACTCTACCTCTACTGTACTGTACTGTTCTCTACCTCTACTGTACTCTACTGTACTCCACCTCTACTGTGCTCCACTGTACTCCACTCTAATCTACCTCTACTCTGCTCCACTGTACTCTACCTCTACTGTACTCCACTGTACTCTATCTCTACTGTGCTCCACTGTACTCTACCTCTACTGTGCTCCACTGTACTCCACTGTACTCTGTCTCTACTGTGATCCATTGTACTCTACCTCTGCTGTGCTCCACTGTACTCTATCTCTACTCTACTCCACTGTACTCTATCTCTATTGTACTCCACTGTACTCTACATTTACTGTACTCTACTGTACTCCACCTCTACTGTGCTCCACTGTACTCCACTGTACTCTTCCTCTACTTCACTCCACTGTACTCTATCTCTACTGTGCTCCACTGTACTCTACCTCTACTGTGCTCCACTGTACTCTACCTCTACTGTGCTCCACTGTACTCCACTGTACTCTATCTCTACTGTGCTCCACTGTACTCTACCTCTACTGTGCTCCACTGTACTCCACTGTACTCTATCACTACTGTGCTCCACTGTACTCTACCTCTACTGTGCTCCACTGTACTCCACTGTACTCTACCTCTACTGTGCTCCACTGTACTCTATCTCTACTCTACTCCACTGTACTCCACCTCTAATGTGCTCCACTCTACTCTACCTCTACTGTTATCCACTATACTCTACCTCTACTTGGCTCTACTGTACTCTATCTCTACTGTGCTCCACTGTACTCTATCTCTACTGTACTCCACTGTACTCTATCTCTACTCTACTCCACTGTACTCTATCTCTACTGTACTCCACTGTACTCTACCTCTACTGTACTCTACTGTACTCCACCTCTACTGTGCTCCACTGTACTCCACTGTACTTTACCTCTACTGTGCTTCATTGTACTCTACCTCTACTGTACTCCACTGTACTCTACCTCTACTCTGCTCCACTGTACTCTACCTTTACTGTGCTCCACTTTACTCTACCTCTACTGTACTCCAATCTACTCTATCTCTACCGTGCTCCACTGTACTCTACCTCTACTGTACTCCAATCTACTCTATCTCTACCGTGCTCCACTGTACTCTACCTCTACTGTACTCCACTGTACTCTACCTCTACTGTACTCTACTGTACTCCACCTCTACTGTGCTCCACTGTACTCCACTGTACTCTACCTCTACTGTGCTCCACTGTACTCTACCTCTACTGTACTCCACTGTACTCTACCTCTACTGTGCTCCACTGTACTCTACCTCTACTGTACTCCACTGTACTCTACCTCTACTGTACTCCACTGTACTCTACCTCTACTGTACTCCACTGTATTCTACCTCTACTGTGCTCTACTGTACTCTACCTCTACTGTACTCCACTGTACTCTACCTCTACTGTACTGTACTGTTCTCTACCTCTACTGTACTCTACTGTACTCCACCTCTACTGTGCTCCACTGTACTCCACTCTAATCTACCTCTACTCTGCTCCACTGTACTCTACCTCTACTGTACTCCACTGTACTCTATCTCTACTGTGCTCCACTGTACTCTACCTCTACTGTGCTCCACTGTACTCCACTGTACTCTGTCTCTACTGTGATCCATTGTACTCTACCTCTGCTGTGCTCCACTGTACTCTATCTCTACTCTACTCCACTGTACTCTATCTCTATTGTACTCCACTGTACTCTACATTTACTGTACTCTACTGTACTCCACCTCTACTGTGCTCCACTGTACTCCACTGTACTCTTCCTCTACTTCACTCCACTGTACTCTATCTCTACTGTGCTCCACTGTACTCTACCTCTACTGTGCTCCACTGTACTCTACCTCTACTGTGCTCCACTGTACTCCACTGTACTCTATCTCTACTGTGCTCCACTGTACTCTACCTCTACTGTGCTCCACTGTACTCCACTGTACTCTATCACTACTGTGCTCCACTGTACTCTACCTCTACTGTGCTCCACTGTACTCCACTGTACTCTACCTCTACTGTGCTCCACTGTACTCTATCTCTACTCTACTCCACTGTACTCCACCTCTAATGTGCTCCACTCTACTCTACCTCTACTGTTATCCACTATACTCTACCTCTACTTGGCTCTACTGTACTCTATCTCTACTGTGCTCCACTGTACTCTATCTCTACTGTACTCCACTGTACTCTATCTCTACTCTACTCCACTGTACTCTATCTCTACTGTACTCCACTGTACTCTACCTCTACTGTACTCTACTGTACTCCACCTCTACTGTGCTCCACTGTACTCCACTGTACTTTACCTCTACTGTGCTTCATTGTACTCTACCTCTACTGTACTCCACTGTACTCTACCTCTACTCTGCTCCACTGTACTCTACCTTTACTGTGCTCCACTTTACTCTACCTCTACTGTACTCCAATCTACTCTATCTCTACCGTGCTCCACTGTACTCTACCTCTACTGTACTCCAATCTACTCTATCTCTACCGTGCTCCACTGTACTCTACCTCTACTGTACTCCACTGTACTCTACCTCTACTGTACTCTACTGTACTCCACCTCTACTGTGCTCCACTGTACTCCACTGTACTCTACCTCTACTGTGCTCCACTGTACTCTACCTCTACTGTACTCCACTGTACTCTACCTCTACTGTGCTCCACTGTACTCTACCTCTACTGTACTCCACTGTACTCTACCTCTACTGTACTCCACTGTACTCTACCTCTACTGTACTCCACTGTATTCTACCTCTACTGTGCTCTACTGTACTCTACCTCTACTGTACTCCACTGTACTCTACCTCTACTGTACTGTACTGTTCTCTACCTCTACTGTACTCTACTGTACTCCACCTCTACTGTGCTCCACTGTACTCCACTCTAATCTACCTCTACTCTGCTCCACTGTACTCTACCTCTACTGTACTCCACTGTACTCTATCTCTACTGTGCTCCACTGTACTCTACCTCTACTGTGCTCCACTGTACTCTACCTCTACTGTGCTCCACTGTACTCTATCTCTACTCTACTCCACTGTACTCCACCTCTAATGTGCTCCACTCTACTCTACCTCTACTGTTATCCACTATACTCTACCTCTACTTGGCTCTACTGTACTCTATCTCTACTGTGCTCCACTGTACTCTATCTCTACTGTACTCCACTGTACTCTATCTCTACTCTACTCCACTGTACTCTATCTCTACTGTACTCCACTGTACTCTACCTCTACTGTACTCTACTGTACTCCACCTCTACTGTGCTCCACTGTACTCCACTGTACTTTACCTCTACTGTGCTTCATTGTACTCTACCTCTACTGTACTCCACTGTACTCTACCTCTACTCTGCTCCACTTTACTCTACCTCTACTGTACTCCACTGTACTCTACCTCTACTGCACTCCACTGTACTCTACCTCTACTGTACTCCACTGTATTCTACCTCTACTGTGCTCTACTGTACTCTACCTCTACTGTACTCCACTGTTCTCTACCTCTACTGTACTCTACTGTACTCCACCTCTACTGTGCTCCACTGTACTCCACTGTACTCTACCTCTACTGTGCTCCACTGTACTCTACCTCTACTGTACTCCAATCTACTCTATCTCTACCGTGCTCCACTGTACTCTACCTCTACTGTACTCCAATCTACTCTATCTCTACCGTGCTCCACTGTACTCTACCTCTACTGTACTCCACTGTATTCTACCTCTACTGTGCTCTACTGTACTCTACCTCTACTGTACTCCACTGTTCTCTACCTCTACTGTACTCTACTGTACTCCACCTCTACTGTGCTCCACTGTACTCCACTGTACTCTACCTCTACTGTGCTCCACTTTACTCTACCTCTACTGTACTCCAATCTACTCTATCTCTACCGTGCTCCACTGTACTCTACCTCTACTGTACTCCAATCTACTCTATCTCTACCGTGCTCCACTGTACTCTACCTCTACTGTACTCCACTGTACTCTACCTCTACTGTACTCTACTGTACTCCACCTCTACTGTGCTCCACTGTACTCCACTGTACTCTACCTCTACTGTGCTCCACTGTACTCTACCTCTACTGTACTCCACTGTACTCTACCTCTACTGTGCTCCACTGTACTCTACCTCTACTGTACTCCACTGTACTCTACCTCTACTGTACTCCAATCTACTCTATCTCTACTGTACTCCACTGTACTCTACCTCTACTGTACTGTACTGTTCTCTACCTCTACTGTACTCTACTGTACTCCACCTCTACTGTGCTCCACTGTACTCCACTGTACTCTACCTCTACTGTGCTCCACTGTACTCTATCTCTACTCTACTCCACTGTACTCCACCTCTAATGTGCTCCACTCTACTCTACCTCTACTGTTATCCACTATACTCTACCTCTACTTGGCTCTACTGTACTCTATCTCTACTGTGCTCCACTGTACTCTATCTCTACTGTACTCCACTGTACTCTATCTCTACTCTACTCCACTGTACTCTATCTCTACTGTACTCCACTGTACTCTACCTCTACTGTACTCTACTGTACTCCACCTCTACTGTGCTCCACTGTACTCCACTGTACTTTACCTCTACTGTGCTTCATTGTACTCTACCTCTACTGTACTCCACTGTACTCTACCTCTACTCTGCTCCACTTTACTCTACCTCTACTGTACTCCACTGTACTCTACCTCTACTGCACTCCACTGTACTCTACCTCTACTGTACTCCACTGTATTCTACCTCTACTGTGCTCTACTGTACTCTACCTCTACTGTACTCCACTGTTCTCTACCTCTACTGTACTCTACTGTACTCCACCTCTACTGTGCTCCACTGTACTCCACTGTACTCTACCTCTACTGTGCTCCACTGTACTCTACCTCTACTGTACTCCAATCTACTCTATCTCTACCGTGCTCCACTGTACTCTACCTCTACTGTACTCCAATCTACTCTATCTCTACCGTGCTCCACTGTACTCTACCTCTACTGTACTCCACTGTATTCTACCTCTACTGTGCTCTACTGTACTCTACCTCTACTGTACTCCACTGTTCTCTACCTCTACTGTACTCTACTGTACTCCACCTCTACTGTGCTCCACTGTACTCCACTGTACTCTACCTCTACTGTGCTCCACTTTACTCTACCTCTACTGTACTCCAATCTACTCTATCTCTACCGTGCTCCACTGTACTCTACCTCTACTGTACTCCAATCTACTCTATCTCTACCGTGCTCCACTGTACTCTACCTCTACTGTACTCCACTGTACTCTACCTCTACTGTACTCTACTGTACTCCACCTCTACTGTGCTCCACTGTACTCCACTGTACTCTACCTCTACTGTGCTCCACTGTACTCTACCTCTACTGTACTCCACTGTACTCTACCTCTACTGTGCTCCACTGTACTCTACCTCTACTGTACTCCACTGTACTCTACCTCTACTGTACTCCACTGTACTCTACCTCTACTGTACTCCACTGTATTCTACCTCTACTGTGCTCTACTGTACTCTACCTCTACTGTACTCCACTGTACTCTACCTCTACTGTACTGTACTGTTCTCTACCTCTACTGTACTCTACTGTACTCCACCTCTACTGTGCTCCACTGTACTCCACTCTAATCTACCTCTACTCTGCTCCACTGTACTCTACCTCTACTGTACTCCACTGTACTCTATCTCTACTGTGCTCCACTGTACTCTACCTCTACTGTGCTCCACTGTACTCCACTGTACTCTGTCTCTACTGTGATCCATTGTACTCTACCTCTGCTGTGCTCCACTGTACTCTATCTCTACTCTACTCCACTGTACTCTATCTCTATTGTACTCCACTGTACTCTACATTTACTGTACTCTACTGTACTCCACCTCTACTGTGCTCCACTGTACTCCACTGTACTCTTCCTCTACTTCACTCCACTGTACTCTATCTCTACTGTGCTCCACTGTACTCTACCTCTACTGTGCTCCACTGTACTCTACCTCTACTGTGCTCCACTGTACTCCACTGTACTCTATCTCTACTGTGCTCCACTGTACTCTACCTCTACTGTGCTCCACTGTACTCCACTGTACTCTATCACTACTGTGCTCCACTGTACTCTACCTCTACTGTGCTCCACTGTACTCCACTGTACTCTACCTCTACTGTGCTCCACTGTACTCTATCTCTACTCTACTCCACTGTACTCCACCTCTAATGTGCTCCACTCTACTCTACCTCTACTGTTATCCACTATACTCTACCTCTACTTGGCTCTACTGTACTCTATCTCTACTGTGCTCCACTGTACTCTATCTCTACTGTACTCCACTGTACTCTATCTCTACTCTACTCCACTGTACTCTATCTCTACTGTACTCCACTGTACTCTACCTCTACTGTACTCTACTGTACTCCACCTCTACTGTGCTCCACTGTACTCCACTGTACTTTACCTCTACTGTGCTTCATTGTACTCTACCTCTACTGTACTCCACTGTACTCTACCTCTACTCTGCTCCACTGTACTCTACCTTTACTGTGCTCCACTTTACTCTACCTCTACTGTACTCCAATCTACTCTATCTCTACCGTGCTCCACTGTACTCTACCTCTACTGTACTCCAATCTACTCTATCTCTACCGTGCTCCACTGTACTCTACCTCTACTGTACTCCACTGTACTCTACCTCTACTGTACTCTACTGTACTCCACCTCTACTGTGCTCCACTGTACTCCACTGTACTCTACCTCTACTGTGCTCCACTGTACTCTACCTCTACTGTACTCCACTGTACTCTACCTCTACTGTGCTCCACTGTACTCTACCTCTACTGTACTCCACTGTACTCTACCTCTACTGTACTCCACTGTACTCTACCTCTACTGTACTCCACTGTATTCTACCTCTACTGTGCTCTACTGTACTCTACCTCTACTGTACTCCACTGTACTCTACCTCTACTGTACTGTACTGTTCTCTACCTCTACTGTACTCTACTGTACTCCACCTCTACTGTGCTCCACTGTACTCCACTCTAATCTACCTCTACTCTGCTCCACTGTACTCTACCTCTACTGTACTCCACTGTACTCTATCTCTACTGTGCTCCACTGTACTCTACCTCTACTGTGCTCCACTGTACTCTACCTCTACTGTGCTCCACTGTACTCTATCTCTACTCTACTCCACTGTACTCCACCTCTAATGTGCTCCACTCTACTCTACCTCTACTGTTATCCACTATACTCTACCTCTACTTGGCTCTACTGTACTCTATCTCTACTGTGCTCCACTGTACTCTATCTCTACTGTACTCCACTGTACTCTATCTCTACTCTACTCCACTGTACTCTATCTCTACTGTACTCCACTGTACTCTACCTCTACTGTACTCTACTGTACTCCACCTCTACTGTGCTCCACTGTACTCCACTGTACTTTACCTCTACTGTGCTTCATTGTACTCTACCTCTACTGTACTCCACTGTACTCTACCTCTACTCTGCTCCACTTTACTCTACCTCTACTGTACTCCACTGTACTCTACCTCTACTGCACTCCACTGTACTCTACCTCTACTGTACTCCACTGTATTCTACCTCTACTGTGCTCTACTGTACTCTACCTCTACTGTACTCCACTGTTCTCTACCTCTACTGTACTCTACTGTACTCCACCTCTACTGTGCTCCACTGTACTCCACTGTACTCTACCTCTACTGTGCTCCACTGTACTCTACCTCTACTGTACTCCAATCTACTCTATCTCTACCGTGCTCCACTGTACTCTACCTCTACTGTACTCCAATCTACTCTATCTCTACCGTGCTCCACTGTACTCTACCTCTACTGTACTCCACTGTATTCTACCTCTACTGTGCTCTACTGTACTCTACCTCTACTGTACTCCACTGTTCTCTACCTCTACTGTACTCTACTGTACTCCACCTCTACTGTGCTCCACTGTACTCCACTGTACTCTACCTCTACTGTGCTCCACTTTACTCTACCTCTACTGTACTCCAATCTACTCTATCTCTACCGTGCTCCACTGTACTCTACCTCTACTGTACTCCAATCTACTCTATCTCTACCGTGCTCCACTGTACTCTACCTCTACTGTACTCCACTGTACTCTACCTCTACTGTACTCTACTGTACTCCACCTCTACTGTGCTCCACTGTACTCCACTGTACTCTACCTCTACTGTGCTCCACTGTACTCTACCTCTACTGTACTCCACTGTACTCTACCTCTACTGTGCTCCACTGTACTCTACCTCTACTGTACTCCACTGTACTCTACCTCTACTGTACTCCACTGTACTCTACCTCTACTGTACTCCACTGTATTCTACCTCTACTGTGCTCTACTGTACTCTACCTCTACTGTACTCCACTGTACTCTACCTCTACTGTACTGTACTGTTCTCTACCTCTACTGTACTCTACTGTACTCCACCTCTACTGTGCTCCACTGTACTCCACTCTAATCTACCTCTACTCTGCTCCACTGTACTCTACCTCTACTGTACTCCACTGTACTCTATCTCTACTGTGCTCCACTGTACTCTACCTCTACTGTGCTCCACTGTACTCCACTGTACTCTGTCTCTACTGTGATCCATTGTACTCTACCTCTGCTGTGCTCCACTGTACTCTATCTCTACTCTACTCCACTGTACTCTATCTCTATTGTACTCCACTGTACTCTACATTTACTGTACTCTACTGTACTCCACCTCTACTGTGCTCCACTGTACTCCACTGTACTCTTCCTCTACTTCACTCCACTGTACTCTATCTCTACTGTGCTCCACTGTACTCTACCTCTACTGTGCTCCACTGTACTCTACCTCTACTGTGCTCCACTGTACTCCACTGTACTCTATCTCTACTGTGCTCCACTGTACTCTACCTCTACTGTGCTCCACTGTACTCCACTGTACTCTATCTCTACTGTGCTCCACTGTACTCTACCTCTACTGTGCTCCACTGTACTCCACTGTACTCTACCTCTACTGTGCTCCACTGTACTCTATCTCTACTCTACTCCACTGTACTCCACCTCTAATGTGCTCCACTCTACTCTACCTCTACTGTTATCCACTATACTCTACCTCTACTTGGCTCTACTGTACTCTATCTCTACTGTGCTCCACTGTACTCTATCTCTACTGTACTCCACTGTACTCTATCTCTACTCTACTCCACTGTACTCTATCTCTACTGTACTCCACTGTACTCTACCTCTACTGTACTCTACTGTACTCCACCTCTACTGTGCTCCACTGTACTCCACTGTACTTTACCTCTACTGTGCTTCATTGTACTCTACCTCTACTGTACTCCACTGTACTCTACCTCTACTCTGCTCCACTTTACTCTACCTCTACTGTACTCCACTGTACTCTACCTCTACTGCACTCCACTGTACTCTACCTCTACTGTACTCCACTGTATTCTACCTCTACTGTGCTCTACTGTACTCTACCTCTACTGTACTCCACTGTTCTCTACCTCTACTGTACTCTACTGTACTCCACCTCTACTGTGCTCCACTGTACTCCACTGTACTCTACCTCTACTGTGCTCCACTGTACTCTACCTCTACTGTACTCCAATCTACTCTATCTCTACCGTGCTCCACTGTACTCTACCTCTACTGTACTCCAATCTACTCTATCTCTACCGTGCTCCACTGTACTCTACCTCTACTGTACTCCACTGTATTCTACCTCTACTGTGCTCTACTGTACTCTACCTCTACTGTACTCCACTGTTCTCTACCTCTACTGTACTCTACTGTACTCCACCTCTACTGTGCTCCACTGTACTCCACTGTACTCTACCTTTACTGTGCTCCACTTTACTCTACCTCTACTGTACTCCAATCTACTCTATCTCTACCGTGCTCCACTGTACTCTACCTCTACTGTACTCCAATCTACTCTATCTCTACCGTGCTCCACTGTACTCTACCTCTACTGTACTCCACTGTACTCTACCTCTACTGTACTCTACTGTACTCCACCTCTACTGTGCTCCACTGTACTCCACTGTACTCTACCTCTACTGTGCTCCACTGTACTCTACCTCTACTGTACTCCACTGTACTCTACCTCTACTGTGCTCCACTGTACTCTACCTCTACTGTACTCCACTGTACTCTACCTCTACTGTACTCCACTGTACTCTACCTCTACTGTACTCCACTGTATTCTACCTCTACTGTGCTCTACTGTACTCTACCTCTACTGTACTCCACTGTACTCTACCTCTACTGTACTGTACTGTTCTCTACCTCTACTGTACTCTACTGTACTCCACCTCTACTGTGCTCCACTGTACTCCACTCTAATCTACCTCTACTCTGCTCCACTGTACTCTACCTCTACTGTACTCCACTGTACTCTATCTCTACTGTGCTCCACTGTACTCTACCTCTACTGTGCTCCACTGTACTCCACTGTACTCTGTCTCTACTGTGATCCATTGTACTCTACCTCTGCTGTGCTCCACTGTGCTCTATCTCTACTCTACTCCACTGTACTCTATCTCTATTGTACTCCACTGTACTCTACCTTTACTGTACTCTACTGTACTCCACCTCTACTGTGCTCCACTGTACTCCACTGTACTCTTCCTCTACTTCACTCCACTGTACTCTATCTCTACTGTGCTCCACTGTACTCTACCTCTACTGTGCTCTACTGTACTCTACTCTACTGTGCTCCACTGTACTCTATTTCTACTATACCCCACTGTACTCTACCTCTACTGTGCTCCACTGTACACTACCTCTACTGTACTCCACTGTACTCTACCTCTACTGTGCTCCACTGTACTCTACCTCTACTGTGCTCCACTGTACTCTAACTCTACTCTGCTCTACTGTACTCTATCTCTACTGTACTCCACTGTACTCTACCTCTACTGTACTCCACTGTAGTCTACCTCAACTATACTCCACTGTACTCTAACTCAACTATACTCCACTGTACTCTATCTCTACTCTACTCCACTGTACTCTATCTCTACTCTACTCCACTGTACTCTATCTCTACTGTACTCCACTGTACTCTACCTCTACTGTACTCTACTGTACTCCACCTCTACTGTGGGCTCCACTGTACTCCACTGTACTTTACCTCTACTATGCTTCATTGTACTCTACCTCTACTGTACTCCACTGTACTCTACCTCTACTCTGCTCCACTGTACTCTACCTCTACTGTACTCCACTGTACTCTACCTCTACTGCACTCCACTGTACTCTACCTCTACTGTACTCCACTGTATTCTACCTCTACTGTGCTCTACTGTACTCTACCTCTACTGTACTCCACTGTTCTCTACCTCTACTGTACTCTACTGTACTCCACCTCTACTGTGCTCCACTGTACTCCACTGTACTCTACCTCTACTGTGCTCCACTGTACTCTACCTCTACTGTACTCCAATCTACTCTATCTCTACCGTGCTCCACTGTACTCTACCTCTACTGTACTCCAATCTACTCTATCTCTACCGTGCTCCACTGTACTCTACCTCTACTGTACTCCACTGTACTCTACCTCTACTGTACTCTACTGTACTCCACCTCTACTGTGCTCCACTGTACTCCACTGTACTCTACCTCTACTGTGCTCCACTGTACTCTACCTCTACTGTACTCCACTGTACTCTACCTCTACTGTTCTCCACTGTACTCTACCTCTACTGTACTCCACTGTACTCTACCTCTACTGTACTCCACTGTACTCTACCTCTACTGTACTCCACTGTATTCTACCTCTACTGTGCTCTACTGTACTCTACCTCTACTGTACTCCACTGTACTCTACCTCTACTGTACTGTACTGTTCTCTACCTCTACTGTACTCTACTGTACTCCACCTCTACTGTGCTCCACTGTACTCCACTCTATTCTACCTCTACTCTGCTCCACTGTACTCTACCTCTACTGTACTCCACTGTACTCTATCTCTACTGTGCTCCACTGTACTCTACCTCTACTGTGCTCCACTGTACTCCACTGTACTCTGTCTCTACTGTGATCCATTGTACTCTACCTCTGCTGTGCTCCACTGTACTCTATCTCTACTCTACTCCACTGTACTCTATCTCTATTGTACTCCACTGTACTCTACCTTTACTGTACTCTACTGTACTCCACCTCTACTGTGCTCCACTGTACTCCACTGTACTCTTCCTCTACTTCACTCCACTGTACTCTATCTCTACTGTGCTCCACTGTACTCTACCTCTACTGTGCTCTACTGTACTCTACTCTACTGTGCTCCACTGTACTCTATTTCTACTGTACCCCACTGTACTCTACCTCTACTGTGCTCCACTGTACACTACCTCTACTGTACTCCACTGTACTCTACCTCTACTGTGCTCCACTGTACTCTACCTCTACTGTGCTCCACTGTACTCTAACTCTACTGTGCTCCACTGTACTCTATCTCTACTGTACTCCACTGTACTCTACCTCTACTATACTCTACTGTACTCCACCTCTACTGTACTCCACTGTACTCTACCTCAACTATACTCCACTGTACTCTAACTCAACTATACTCCACTGTACTCTATCTCTACTCTACTCCACTGTACTCTATATCTACTCTACTCCACTGTACTCTATCTCTACTGTACTCCACTGTACTCTACCTCTACTGTACTCTACTGTACTCCACCTCTACTGTGCTCCACTGTACTCCACTGTACTTTACCTCTACTGTGCTTCATTGTACTCTACCTCTACTCTACTCCACTGTACTCTACCTCTACTCTGCTCCACTGTACTCTACCTCTACTGTACTCCACTGTACTCTACCTCTACTGCACTCCACTGTACTCTACCTCTACTGTACTCCACTGTATTCTACCTCTACTGTGCTCTACTGTACTCTACCTCTACTGTACTCCACTGTTCTCTACCTCTACTGTACTCTACTGTACTCCACCTCTACTGTGCTCCACTGTACTCCACTGTACTCTACCTCTACTGTGCTCCACTGTACTCTACCTCTACTGTACTCCACTGTACTCTATCTCTACCGTGCTCCACTGTACTCTACCTCTACTGTGCTCCACTGTACTCTACTGTACTCTATCTCTACTGTGCTCCACTGTACTCTATCTCTACTGTACTCCACTGTATTCTACCTCTACTGTGCTCCACTGTACTCTCTCTCTACTGTACTCCACTGTACTCTACCTCTACTGTACTCCACTGTACTCTACCTCTACTGTACTCCACTGTACTCTACCTCTACTGTACTCCACTGTACTCTACCTCTACTGTGCTCCACTGTACTCCACTGTACTCTACCTCTACTGTGCTCCACTGTACTCTACCTCTACTGTACTCCACTGTACTCTACCTCTACTGTGCTCCACTGTACTCTACCTCTACTGTACTCCACTGTACTCTACCTCTACTGTACTCCACTGTACTCTACCTCTACTGTACTCCACTGTATTCTACCTCTACTGTGCTCTACTGTACTCTACCTCTACTGTAATCCACTGTACTCTACCTCTACTGTACTGTACTGTTCTCTACCTCTACTGTACTCTACTGTACTCCACCTCTACTGTGCTCCACTGTACTCCACTCTAATCTACCTCTACTGTGCTCCACTGTACTCTATCTCTACTGTGCTCCACTGTACTCTACCTCTACTGTGCTCCACTGTACTCCACTGTACTCTATCTCTACTGTTATCCACTGTACTCTACCTCCGCTGTGCTCCACTGTACTCTATCTCTACTCTACTCCACTGTACTCTATCTCTATTGTACTCCACTGTACTCTACCTTTACTGTACTCTACTGTACTCCACATCTACTGTGCTCCACTGTACTCCACTGTACTCTTCCTCTACTCTACTCCACTGTACTCTATCTCTACTGTGCCCCACTGTACTCTACCTCTACTGTGCTCTACTGTACTCTACTCTACTGTGCTCCACTGTACTCTATCTCTACTCTACTCCACTGTACTCTATCTCTATTGTACTCCACTGTACTCTACCTTTACTGTACTCTACTGTACTCCACCTCTACTGTGCTCCACTGTACTCCACTGTACTCTTCCTCTACTGTGCTCCACTCTACACTACCTCTACTGTACTCCACTGTACTCTACCTCTACTGTGCTCCACTGTACTCTACCTCTACTGTGCTCCACTGTACTCTAACTCTACTGTGCTCCACTGTACTCTATCTCTACTGTACTCCACTGTACTCTACCTCTACTATACTCTCTTGTACTCCACCTCTACTATACTCTACTGTACTCCACCTCTACTGTACTCCACTGTACTCTACCTCTACAGTGCTCCACTGTGCTCTACCTCTACTGTACTCCACTGTACTCTACCTCTACTCTGCTCTACTGTACTCTATCTCTACTGTACTCCACTGTACTCTACCTCTACTGTACTCCACTGTAGTCTACCTCTACTATACTCCACTGCACTCTACCTCTACTGTGCTCCACTGTACTCTACCTCTACTGTGCTCTACTGTACTCTATCTCTACTGTGCTCCACTGTACTCTTCCTCTACTGTACTCTACTGTACTCCACCTCTACTGTGCTCCACTGTACTCCACTGTACTCTACCTCTACTGTTATCCACTGTAGTCTACCTCAACTATACTCCACTGTACTCTAACTCAACTATACTCCACTGTACTCTATCTCTACTCTACTCCACTGTACTCTATCTCTACTCTACTCCACTGTACTCTATCTCTACTGTACTCCACTGTACTCTACCTCTACTGTACTCTACTGTACTCCACCTCTACTGTGCTCCACTGTACTCCACTGTACTCTACCTCTACTGTGCTTCATTGTACTCTACCTCTACTGTACTCCACTGTACTCTACCTCTACTCTGCTCCACTGTACTCTACCTCTACTGTACTCCACTGTACTCTACCTCTACTGCACTCCACTGTACTCTACATCCACTGTACTCCACTGTATTCTACCTCTACTGTGCTCTACTGTACTCTACCTCTACTGTACTCCACTGTTCTCTACCTCTACTGTACTCTACTGTACTCCACCTCTACTGTGCTCCACTTTACTCCACTGTACTCTACCTCTACTCTGCTCCACTGTACTCTACCTCTACTGTACTCCACTGTACTCTATCTCTACCGTGCTCCACTGTACTCTACCTCTACTGTGCTCCACTGTACTCCACTTTACTCTACCTCTACTGTGCTCCACTGTACTCTATCTCTACTCTACTCCACTGTACTCCACCTCTAATGTGCTCCACTCTACTCTACCTCTACTGTTATCCACTGTACTCTACCTCTACTTGGCTCTACTGTACTCTATCTCTACTGTGCTCCACTGTACTCTATCTCTACTGTACTCCACTGTACTCTATCTCTACTCTACTCCACTGTACTCTATCTCTACTGTACTCCACTGTACTCTACCTCTACTGTACTCTACTGTACTCCACCTCTACTGTGCTCCACTGTACTCCACTGTACTTTACCTCTACTGTGCTTCATTGTACTCTACCTCTACTGTACTCCACTGTACTCTACCTCTACTCTGCTCCACTGTACTCTACCTCTACTGTACTCCACTGTACTCTACCTCTACTGCACTCCACTGTACTCTACCTCTACTGTACTCCACTGTATTCTACCTCTACTGTGCTCTACTGTACTCTACCTCTACTGTACTCCACTGTTCTCTACCTCTACTGTACTCTACTGTACTCCACCTCTACAGTGCTCCACTGTACTCCACTGTACTCTACCTCTACTGTGCTCCACTGTACTCTACCTCTACTGTACTCCAATCTACTCTATCTCTACCGTGCTCCACTGTACTCTACCTCTACTGTACTCCAATCTACTCTATCTCTACCGTGCTCCACTGTACTCTACCTCTACTGTACTCCACTGTACTCTACCTCTACTGTACTCTACTGTACTCCACCTCTACTGTGCTCCACTGTACTCCACTGTACTCTACCTCTACTGTGCTCCACTGTACTCTACCTCTACTGTACTCCACTGTACTCTACCTCTACTGTGCTCCACTGTACTCTACCTCTACTGTACTCCACTGTACTCTACCTCTACTGTACTCCACTGTACTCTATCTCTACTGTGCTCCACTGTACTCTACCTCTACTGTGCTCCACTGTACTCCACTGTACTCTGTCTCTACTGTGATCCATTGTACTCTACCTCTGCTGTGCTCCACTGTACTCTATCTCTACTCTACTCCACTGTACTCTATCTCTATTGTACTCCACTGTACTCTACCTTTACTGTACTCTACTGTACTCCACCTCTACTGTGCTCCACTGTACTCCACTGTACTCTTCCTCTACTTCACTCCACTGTACTCTATCTCTACTGTGCTCCACTGTACTCTACCTCTACTGTGCTCTACTGTACTCTACTCTACTGTGCTCCATTGTACTCTATTTCTACTGTACCCCACTGTACTCTACCTCTACTGTGCTCCACTGTACACTACCTCTACTGTACTCCACTGTACTCTACCTCTACTGTGCTCCACTGTACTCTACCTCTACTGTGCTCCACTGTACTCTAACTCTACTGTGCTCCACTGTACTCTATCTCTACTGTACTCCACTGTACTCTACCTCTACTATACTCTACTGTACTCCACCTCTACTGTACTCCACTGTACTCTACCTCAACTATACTCCACTGTACTCTAACTCAACTATACTCCACTGTACTCTATCTCTACTCTACTCCACTGTACTCTATATCTACTCTACTCCACTGTACTCTATCTCTACTGTACTCCACTGTACTCTACCTCTACTGTACTCTACTGTACTCCACCTCTACTGTGCTCCACTGTACTCCACTGTACTTTACCTCTACTGTGCTTCATTGTACTCTACCTCTACTCTACTCCACTGTACTCTACCTCTACTCTGCTCCACTGTACTCTACCTCTACTGTACTCCACTGTACTCTACCTCTACTGCACTCCACTGTACTCTACCTCTACTGTACTCCACTGTATTCTACCTCTACTGTGCTCTACTGTACTCTACCTCTACTGTACTCCACTGTTCTCTACCTCTACTGTACTCTACTGTACTCCACCTCTACTGTGCTCCACTGTACTCCACTGTACTCTACCTCTACTGTGCTCCACTGTACTCTACCTCTACTGTACTCCACTGTACTCTATCTCTACCGTGCTCCACTGTACTCTACCTCTACTGTGCTCCACTGTACTCTACTGTACTCTATCTCTACTGTGCTCCACTGTACTCTATCTCTACTGTACTCCACTGTATTCTACCTCTACTGTGCTCCACTGTACTCTCTCTCTACTGTACTCCACTGTACTCTACCTCTACTGTACTCCACTGTACTCTACCTCTACTGTACTCCACTGTACTCTACCTCTACTGTACTCCACTGTACTCTACCTCTACTGTGCTCCACTGTACTCCACTGTACTCTACCTCTACTGTGCTCCACTGTACTCTACCTCTACTGTACTCCACTGTACTCTACCTCTACTGTGCTCCACTGTACTCTACCTCTACTGTACTCCACTGTACTCTACCTCTACTGTACTCCACTGTACTCTACCTCTACTGTACTCCACTGTATTCTACCTCTACTGTGCTCTACTGTACTCTACCTCTACTGTAATCCACTGTACTCTACCTCTACTGTACTGTACTGTTCTCTACCTCTACTGTACTCTACTGTACTCCACCTCTACTGTGCTCCACTGTACTCCACTCTAATCTACCTCTACTGTGCTCCACTGTACTCTATCTCTACTGTGCTCCACTGTACTCTACCTCTACTGTGCTCCACTGTACTCCACTGTACTCTATCTCTACTGTTATCCACTGTACTCTACCTCCGCTGTGCTCCACTGTACTCTATCTCTACTCTACTCCACTGTACTCTATCTCTATTGTACTCCACTGTACTCTACCTTTACTGTACTCTACTGTACTCCACATCTACTGTGCTCCACTGTACTCCACTGTACTCTTCCTCTACTGTACTCCACTGTACTCTATCTCTACTGTGCCCCACTGTACTCTACCTCTACTGTGCTCTACTGTACTCTACTCTACTGTGCTCCACTGTACTCTATCTCTACTCTACTCCACTGTACTCTATCTCTATTGTACTCCACTGTACTCTACCTTTACTGTACTCTACTGTACTCCACCTCTACTGTGCTCCACTGTACTCCACTGTACTCTTCCTCTACTGTGCTCCACTCTACACTACCTCTACTGTACTCCACTGTACTCTACCTCTACTGTGCTCCACTGTACTCTACCTCTACTGTGCTCCACTGTACTCTAACTCTACTGTGCTCCACTGTACTCTATCTCTACTGTACTCCACTGTACTCTACCTCTACTATACTCTCTTGTACTCCACCTCTACTATACTCTACTGTACTCCACCTCTACTGTACTCCACTGTACTCTACCTCTACAGTGCTCCACTGTGCTCTACCTCTACTGTACTCCACTGTACTCTACCTCTACTCTGCTCTACTGTACTCTATCTCTACTGTACTCCACTGTACTCTACCTCTACTGTACTCCACTGTAGTCTACCTCTACTATACTCCACTGCACTCTACCTCTACTGTGCTCCACTGTACTCTACCTCTACTGTGCTCTACTGTACTCTATCTCTACTGTGCTCCACTGTACTCTTCCTCTACTGTACTCTACTGTACTCCACCTCTACTGTGCTCCACTGTACTCCACTGTACTCTACCTCTACTGTTATCCACTGTAGTCTACCTCAACTATACTCCACTGTACTCTAACTCAACTATACTCCACTGTACTCTATCTCTACTCTACTCCACTGTACTCTATCTCTACTCTACTCCACTGTACTCTATCTCTACTGTACTCCACTGTACTCTACCTCTACTGTACTCTACTGTACTCCACCTCTACTGTGCTCCACTGTACTCCACTGTACTCTACCTCTACTGTTATCCACTGTAGTCTACCTCAACTATACTCCACTGTACTCTAACTCAACTATACTCCACTGTACTCTATCTCTACTCTACTCCACTGTACTCTATCTCTACTCTACTCCACTGTACTCTATCTCTACTGTACTCCACTGTACTCTACCTCTACTGTACTCTACTGTACTCCACCTCTACTGTGCTCCACTGTACTCCACTGTACTCTACCTCTACTGTGCTTCATTGTACTCTACCTCTAATGTACTCCACTGTACTCTACCTCTACTCTGCTCCACTGTACTCTACCTCTACTGTACTCCACTGTACTCTACCTCTACTGTACTCCACTGTTCTCTACCTCTACTGTACTCTACTGTACTCCACCTCTACTGTGCTCCACTGTACTCCACTGTACTCTACCTCTACTGTGCTCCACTGTACTCTACCTCTACTGTACTCCACTGTACTCTATCTCTACCGTGCTCCACTGTACTCTACCTCTACTGTGCTCCACTGTACTCCACTGTACTCTATCTCTACTGTGATCCACTGTACTCTACCTCTGTTGTGCTCCGCTGTACTCTATCTCTACTCTACTCCACTGTACTCTATCTCTATTGTACTCCACTGTACTCTACATCTACTGTACTCTATTGTACTCCACCTCTACTGTGCTCCACTGTACTCCACTGTACTCTTCCTCTACTGTGCTCCACTGTACTCTACCTCTACTGTTATCCACTGTAGTCTACCTCAACTATACTCCACTGTACTCTGACTCAACTATACTCCACTGTACTCTATCTCAACTCTACTCCACTGTACTCTATCTCTACTCTACTCCACAGTACTCTATCTCTACTGTACACCACTGTACTCTACCTCTACTGTACTCTACTGTACTCCACCTCTACTGTGCTCCACTGTACTCCACTGTACTCTACCTCTACTGTGCTTCATTGTACTCTACCTCTACTGTACTCCACTGTACTCTACCTCTACTGTACTCCACTGTACTCTATCTCTACCGTGCTCCACTGTACTCTACCTCTACTGTGCTCCACTGTACTCTACTGTACTCTATCTCTACTGTGCTCCACTGTACTCTATCTCTACTGTACTCCACTGTATTCTACCTCTACTGTGCTCCACTGTACTCTCTCTCTACTGTACTCCACTGTACTCTACCTCTACTGTACTCCACTGTACTCTACCTCTGCTGTGCTCCACTGTGCTCTATCTCTACTCTACTCCACTGTACTCTATCTCTACTGTACTCCACTGTACTCTACCTCTACTGTACTCTACTGTACTCCACCTCTACTGTGCTCCACTGTACTCCACTGTACTCTACCTCTACTGTGCTCCACTGTACTCTACCTCTACTGTACTCCACTGTACTCTACCTCTACTGTGCTCCACTGTACTCTACCTCTACTGTACTCCACTGTACTCTACCTCTACTGTACTCCACTGTACTCTACCTCTACTGTACTCCACTGTATTCTACCTCTACTGTGCTCTACTGTACTCTACCTCTACTGTACTCCACTGTACTCTACCTCTACTGTACTGTACTGTTCTCTACCTCTACTGTACTCTACTGTACTCCACCTCTACTGTGCTCCACTGTACTCCACTCTACTCTACCTCTACTCTGCTCCACTGTACTCTACCTCTACTGTACTGCACTGTACTCTATCTCTACTGTGCTCCACTGTACTCTACCTCTACTGTGCTCCACTGTACTCCACTGTACTCTATCTCTACTGTGATCCATTGTACTCTACCTCTGCTGTGCTCCACTGTACTCTATCTCTACTCTACTCCACTGTACTCTATCTCTATTGTACTCCACTGTACTCTACCTTTACTGTACTCTACTGTACTCCACCTCTACTGTGCTCCACTGTACTCCACTGTACTCTTCCTCTACTTCACTCCACTGTACTCTATCTCTACTGTGCTCCACTGTACTCTACCTCTACTGTGCTCTACTGTACTCTACTCTACTGTGCTCCACTGTACTCTATTTCTACTGTACCCTGCTGTACTCTACCTCTACTGTGCTCCACTGTACACTACCTCTACTGTACTCCACTGTACTCTACCTCTACTGTGCTCCACTGTACTCTACCTCTACTGTGCTCCACTGTACTCTAACTCTACTGTGCTCCACTGTACTCTATCTCTACTGTACTCCACTGTACTCTACCTCTACTATACTCTACTGTACTCCACCTCTACTGTACTCCACTGTACTCTACCTCTACAGTGCTCCACTGTGCTCTACCTCTACTGTACTCCACTGTACTCTACCTCTACTCTGCTCTACTGTACACTATCTCTACTGTACTCCACTGTACTCTACCTCTACTGTACTCCACTGTAGTCTACCTCTACTATACTCCACTGCACTCTACCTCTACTGTGCTCCACTGTACTCTACCTCTACAGTGCTCTACTTTAATCTATCTCTACTGTGCTCCACTGTACTCTTCCTCTACTGTACTCTACTGTACTCCACCTCTACTGTGCTCCACTGTACTCTTCCTCTACTGTACTCTACTGTACTCCACCTCTACTGTGCTCCACTGTACTCCACTGTACTCTACCTCTACTGTTATCCACTGTAGTCTACCTCAACTATACTCCACTGTACTCTAACTCAACTATACTCCACTGTACTCTATCTCTACTCTACTCCACTGTACTCTATCTCTACTCTACTCCAATGTACTCTATCTCTACTGTACTCCACTGTACTCTACCTCTACTGTACTCTACTGTACTCCACCTCTACTGTGCTCCACTGTACTCCACTGTACTCTACCTCTACTGTGCTTCATTGTACTCTACCTCTAATGTACTCCACTGTACTCTACCTCTACTCTGCTCCACTGTACTCTACCTCTACTGTACTCCACTGTACTCTACCTCTACTGCACTCCACTGTACTCTACCTCTACTGTACTCCACTGTATTCTACCTCTACTGTGCTCTACTGTACTCTACCTCTACTGTACTCCACTGTTCTCTACCTCTACTGTACTCTACTGTACTCCACCTCTACTGTGCTCCACTGTACTCCACTGTACTCTACCTCTACTGTGCTCCACTGTACTCTACCTCTACTGTACTCCACTGTACTCTATCTCTACCGTGCTCCACTGTACTCTACCTCTACTGTGCTCCACTGTACTCCACTGTACTCTATCTCTACTGTGATCCACTGTACTCTACCTCTGTTGTGCTCCGCTGTACTCTATCTCTACTCTACTCCACTGTACTCTATCTCTATTGTACTCCACTGTACTCTACATCTACTGTACTCTATTGTACTCCACCTCTACTGTGCTCCACTGTACTCCACTGTACTCTTCCTCTACTGTGCTCCACTGTACTCCACTGTACTCTACCTCTACTGTTATCCACTGTAGTCTACCTCAACTATACTCCACTGTACTCTGACTCAACTATACTCCACTGTACTCTATCTCTACTCTACTCCACTGTACTCTATCTCTACTCTACTCCACAGTACTCTATCTCTACTGTACTCCACTGTACTCTACCTCTACTGTACTCTACTGTACTCCACCTCTACTGTGCTCCACTGTACTCCACTGTACTCTACCTCTACTGTGCTTCATTGTACTCTACCTCTACTGTACTCCACTGTACTCTACCTCTACTGTACTCCACTGTACTCTATCTCTACCGTGCTCCACTGTACTCTACCTCTACTGTGCTCCACTGTACTCTACTGTACTCTATCTCTACTGTGCTCCACTGTACTCTATCTCTACTGTACTCCACTGTATTCTACCTCTACTGTGCTCCACTGTACTCTCTCTCTACTGTACTCCACTGTACTCTACCTCTACTGTACTCCACTGTACTCTACCTCTGCTGTGCTCCACTGTGCTCTATCTCTACTCTACTCCACTGTACTCTATCTCTACTGTACTCCACTGTACTCTACCTCTACTGTACTCTACTGTACTCCACCTCTACTGTGCTCCACTGTACTCCACTGTACTCTACCTCTACTGTGCTCCACTGTACTCTACCTCTACTGTACTCCACTGTACTCTACCTCTACTGTACTCCACTGTACTCTATCTCTACCGTGCTCCACTGTACTCTACCTCTACTGTGCTCCACTGTACTCTACTGTACTCTATCTCTACTGTGCTCCACTGTACTCTATCTCTACTGTACTCCACTGTAATCTATCTCTACTGTGCTCCACTGTACACTACCTCTACTGTACTCCACTGTACTCTACCTCTACTGTGCTCCACTGTACTCTACCTCTACTGTGCTCCACTGTACTCTAACTCTACTGTGCTCCACTGTACTCTATCTCTACTGTACTCCACTGTACTCTACCTCTACAGTGCTCCACTGTACTCTACCTCTACTGTACTCCACTGTACTCTACCTCTACTCTGCTCTACTGTACTCTATCTCTACTGTACTCCACTGTACTCTACCTCTACTGTACTCCACTGTAGTCTACCTCAACTATACTCCACTGTACTCTAACTCAACTATACTCCACTGTACTCTATCTCTACTCTACTCCACTGTACTCTATCTCTACTCTACTACACTGTACTCTATCTCTACTGTACTCCACTGTACTCTACCTCTACTGTACTCTACTGTACTCCACCTCTACTGTGCTCCACTGTACTCCACTGTACTTTACCTCTACTGTGCTTCATTGTACTCTACCTCTACTGTACTCCACTGTACTCTACCTCTACTCTGCTCCACTGTACTCTACCTCTACTGTACTCCACTGTACTCTACCTCTACTGCACTCCACTGTACTCTACCTCTACTGTACTCCACTGTATTCTACCTCTACTATGCTCTACTGTACTCTACCTCTACTGTACTCCACTGTTCTCTACCTCTACTGTACTCTACTGTACTCCACCTCTACTGTGCTCCACTGTACTCCACTGTACTCTACCTCTACTGTGCTCCACTGTACTCTACCTCTACTGTACTCCAATCTACTCTATCTCTACCGTGCTCCACTGTACTCTACCTCTACTGTGCTCCACTGTACTCTACTGTACTCTATCTCTACTGTGCTCCACTGTACTCTATCTCTACTGTACTCCACTGTATTCTACCTCTACTGTGCTCCACTGTACTCTCTCTCTACTGTACTCCACTGTACTCTACCTCTACTGTACTCCACTGTACTCTACCTCTGCTGTGCTCCACTGTGCTCTATCTCTACTCTACTCCACTGTACTCTATCTAAACTGTACTCCACTGTACTCTACCTCTACTGTACTCTACTGTACTCCACCTCTACTGTGCTCCACTGTACTCCACTGTACTCTACCTCTACTGTGCTCCACTGTACTCTATCTCTACTGTACTCCAATGTACTCTACCTCTACTGTGCTCCACTGTACTCTACCTCTACTGTACTCCACTGTACTCTACCTCTACTGTACTCCACTGTACTCTACCTCTACTGTACTCCACTGTATTCTACCTCTACTGTGCTCTACTGTACTCTACCTCTACTGTACTCCACTGTACTCTACCTCTACTGTACTGTACTGTTCTCTACCTCTACTGTACTCTACTGTACTCCATCTCTACTGTGCTCCACTGTACTCCACTCTAATCTACCTCTACTGTGCTCCACTGTACTCTATCTCTACTGTGCTCCACTGTACTCTACCTCTACTGTGCTCCACTGTACTCCACTGTACTCTATCTCTACTGTTATCCACTGTACTCTACCTCCGCTGTGCTCCACTGTACTCTATCTCTACTCTACTCCACTGTACTCTATCTCTATTGTACTCCACTGTACTCTACCTTTACTGTACTCTACTGTACTCCACATCTACTGTGCTCCACTGTACTCCACTGTACTCTTCCTCTACTGTACTCCACTGTACTCTATCTCTACTGTGCTCCACTGTACTCTACCTCTACTGTGCTCTACTGTACTCTACTCTACTGTGCTCCACTGTACTCTATCTCTACTCTACTCCACTGTACTCTATCTCTATTGTACTCCACTGTACTCTACCTTTACTGTACTCTACTGTACTCCACCTCTACTGTGCTCCACTGTACTCCACTGTACTCTTCCTCTACTGTGCTCCACTGTACACTACCTCTACTGTACTCCACTGTACTCTACCTCTACTGTGCTCCACTGTACTCTACCTCTACTGTGATCCACTGTACTCTAACTCTACTGTGCTCCACTGTACTCTATCTCTACTGTACTCCACTGTACTGTACCTCTACTATACTCTACTGTACTCCACCTCTACTATACTCTACTGTACTCCACCTCTACTGTACTCCACTGTACTCTACCTCTACAGTGCTCCACTGTGCTCTACCTCTACTGTACTCCACTGTACTCTACCTCTACTCTGCTCTACTGTACTCTATCTCTACTGTACTCCACTGTACTCTACCTCTACTGTACTCCAATTTAGTCTACCTCTACTATACTCCACTGCACTCTACCTCTACTGTGCTCCACTGTACTCTACCTCTACTGTGCTCTACTGTACTCTATCTCTACTGTGCTCCACTGTACTCTTCCTCTACTGTACTCTACTGTACTCCACCTCTACTCTGCTCCACTGTACTCCACTGTACTCTACCTCTACTGTTATCTACTGTAGTCTACCGCAACTATACTCCACTGTACTCTAACTCAACTATACTCCACTGTACTCTATCTCTACTCTACTCCACTGTACTCTATCTCTACTCTACTCCACTGTACTCTATCTCTACTGTACTCCACTGTACTCTACCTCTACTGTACTCCACTGTACTCTACCTCTACTGTACTCCACTGTATTCTACCTCTACTGTGCTCTACTGTACTCTACCTCTACTCTACTCCACTGTACTCTATCTCTACAGTGCTCCACTGTGCTCTACCTCTACTGTACTCCACTGTACTCTACCTCTACTCTGCTCTACTGTACTCTATCTCTACTGTACTCCACTGTACTCTACCTCTACTGTACTCCACTGTAGTCTACCTCTAATATACTCCACTGCACTCTACCTCTACTGTGCTCCACTGTACTCTACCTCTACTGTGCTCTACTGTACTCTATCTCTACTGTGCTCCACTGTACTCTTCCTCTACTGTACTCTACTGTACTCCACCTCTACTTTGCTCCACTGTACTCCACTGTACTCTACCTCTACTGTTATCCACTGTAGTCTACCTCAACTATACTCCACTGTACTCTAACTCAACTATACTCCACTGTACTCTATCTCTACTCTACTCCACTGTACTCTATCTCTACTCTACTCCACTGTACTCTATCTCTACTGTACTCCACTGTACTCTACCTCTACTGTACTCTACTGTACTCCACCTCTACTGTGCTCCACTGTACTCCACTGTACTCTACCTCTACTGTTATCCACTGTAGTCTACCTCAACTATACTCCACTGTACTCTAACTCAACTATACTCCACTGTACTCTATCTCTACTCTACTCCACTGTACTCTATCTCTACTCTACTCCACTGTACTCTATCTCTACTGTACTCCACTGTACTCTACCTCTACTGTACTCTACTGTACTCCACCTCTACTGTGCTCCACTGTACTCCACTGTACTCTACCTCTACTGTGCTTCATTGTACTCTACCTCTACTGTACTCCACTGTACTCTACCTCTACTCTGCTCCACTGTACTCTACCTCTACTGTACTCCACTGTACTCTACCTCTACTGCACTCCACTGTACTCTACCTCTACTGTACTCCACTGTATTCTACCTCTACTGTGCTCTACTGTACTCTACCTCTACTGTACTCCACAGTTCTCTACCTCTACTGTACTCTACTGTACTCCACCTCTACTGTGCTCCACTGTACTCCACTGTACTCTACCTCTACTGTGCTCCACTGTACTCTACCTCTACTGTACTCCACTGTACTCCACCTCTACTATACTCTACTGTACTCCACCTCTACTGTACTCCACTGTACTCTACCTCTACAGTGCTCCACTGTGCTCTACCTCTACTGTACTCCACTGTACTCTACCTCTACTCTGCTCTACTGTACTCTATCTCTACTGTACTCCACTGAACTCTACCTCTACTGTACTCCACTGTAGTCTACCTCTACTATACTCCACTGCACTCTACCTCTACTGTGCTCCACTGTACTCTACCTCTACTGTGCTCTACTTTACTCTATCTCTACTGTGCTCCACTGTACTCTTCCTCTACTGTACTCTACTGTACTCCACCTCTACTGTGCTCCACTGTACTCTTCCTCTACTGTACTCTACTGTACTCCACCTCTACTGTGCTCCACTGTACTCCACTGTACTCTACCTCTACTGTTATCCACTGTAGTCTACCTCAACTATACTCCACTGTACTCTAACTCAACTATACTCCACTGTACTCTATCTCTACTCTACTCCACTGTACTCTATCTCTACTGTACTCCACTGTACTCTACCTCTACTGTACTCTACTGTACTCCACCTCTACTGTGCTCCACTGTACTCCACTGTACTCTACCTCTACTGTGCTTCATTGTACTCTACCTCTAATGTACTCCACTGTACTCTACCTCTACTCTGCTCCACTGTACTCTACCTCTACTGTACTCCACTGTACTCTACCTCTACTGTACTCCACTGTTCTCTACCTCTACTGTACTCTACTGTACTCCACCTCTACTGTGCTCCACTGTACTCCACTGTACTCTACCTCTACTGTGCTCCACTGTACTCTACCTCTACTGTACTCCACTGTACTCTATCTCTACTGTGCTCCACTGTACTCTCTCTCTACTGTACTCCACTGTACTCTACCTCTACTGTACTCCACTGTACTCTACCTCTGCTGTGCTCCACTGTGCTCTATCTCTACTCTACTCCACTGTACTCTATCTCTACTGTACTCCACTGTACTCTACCTCTACTGTACTCTACTGTACTCCACCTCTACTGTGCTCCACTGTACTCCACTGTACTCTACCTCTACTGTGCTCCACTGTACTCTACCTCTACTGTACTCCACTGTACTCTACCTCTACTGTGCTCCACTGTACTCTACCTCTACTGTACTCCACTGTACTCTACCTCTACTGTACTCCACTGTACTCTACCTCTACTGTACTCCACTGTATTCTACCTCTACTGTGCTCTACTGTACTCTACCTCTACTGTACTCCACTGTACTCTACCTCTACTGTACTGTACTGTTCTCTACCTCTACTGTACTCTACTGTACTCCACCTCTACTGTGCTCCACTGTACTCCACTCTACTCTACCTCTACTCTGCTCCACTGTACTCTACCTCTACTGTACTGCACTGTACTCTATCTCTACTGTGCTCCACTGTACTCTACCTCTACTGTGCTCCACTGTACTCCACTGTACTCTATCTCTACTGTGATCCATTGTACTCTACCTCTGCTGTGCTCCACTGTACTCTATCTCTACTCTACTCCACTGTACTCTATCTCTATTGTACTCCACTGTACTCTACCTTTACTGTACTCTACTGTACTCCACCTCTACTGTGCTCCACTGTACTCCACTGTACTCTTCCTCTACTTCACTCCACTGTACTCTATCTCTACTGTGCTCCACTGTACTCTACCTCTACTGTGCTCTACTGTACTCTACTCTTCTGTGCTCCACTGTACTCTATTTCTACTGTACCCTGCTGTACTCTACCTCTACTGTGCTCCACTGTACACTACCTCTACTGTACTCCACTGTACTCTACCTCTACTGTGCTCCACTGTACTCTACCTCTACTGTGCTCCACTGTACTCTAACTCTACTGTGCTCCACTGTACTCTATCTCTACTGTACTCCACTGTACTCTACCTCTACTATACTCTACTGTACTCCACCTCTACTGTACTCCACTGTACTCTACCTCTACAGTGCTCCACTGTGCTCTACCTCTACTGTACTCCACTGTACTCTACCTCTACTCTGCTCTACTGTACACTATCTCTACTGTACTCCACTGTACTCTACCTCTACTGTACTCCACTGTAGTCTACCTCTACTATACTCCACTGCACTCTACCTCTACTGTGCTCCACTGTACTCTACCTCTACAGTGCTCTACTTTAATCTATCTCTACTGTGCTCCACTGTACTCTTCCTCTACTGTACTCTACTGTACTCCACCTCTACTGTGCTCCACTGTACTCTTCCTCTACTGTACTCTACTGTACTCCACCTCTACTGTGCTCCACTGTACTCCACTGTACTCTACCTCTACTGTTATCCACTGTAGTCTACCTCAACTATACTCCACTGTACTCTAACTCAACTATACTCCACTGTACTCTATCTCTACTCTACTCCACTGTACTCTATCTCTACTCTACTCCAATGTACTCTATCTCTACTGTACTCCACTGTACTCTACCTCTACTGTACTCTACTGTACTCCACCTCTACTGTGCTCCACTGTACTCCACTGTACTCTACCTCTACTGTGCTTCATTGTACTCTACCTCTAATGTACTCCACTGTACTCTACCTCTACTCTGCTCCACTGTACTCTACCTCTACTGTACTCCACTGTACTCTACCTCTACTGCACTCCACTGTACTCTACCTCTACTGTACTCCACTGTATTCTACCTCTACTGTGCTCTACTGTACTCTACCTCTACTGTACTCCACTGTTCTCTACCTCTACTGTACTCTACTGTACTCCACCTCTACTGTGCTCCACTGTACTCCACTGTACTCTACCTCTACTGTGCTCCACTGTACTCTACCTCTACTGTACTCCACTGTACTCTATCTCTACCGTGCTCCACTGTACTCTACCTCTACTGTGCTCCACTGTACTCCACTGTACTCTATCTCTACTGTGATCCACTGTACTCTACCTCTGTTGTGCTCCGCTGTACTCTATCTCTACTCTACTCCACTGTACTCTATCTCTATTGTACTCCACTGTACTCTACATCTACTGTACTCTATTGTACTCCACCTCTACTGTGCTCCACTGTACTCCACTGTACTCTTCCTCTACTGTGCTCCACTGTACTCCACTGTACTCTACCTCTACTGTTATCCACTGTAGTCTACCTCAACTATACTCCACTGTACTCTGACTCAACTATACTCCACTGTACTCTATCTCTACTCTACTCCACTGTACTCTATCTCTACTCTACTCCACAGTACTCTATCTCTACTGTACTCCACTGTACTCTACCTCTACTGTACTCTACTGTACTCCACCTCTACTGTGCTCCACTGTACTCCACTGTACTCTACCTCTACTGTGCTTCATTGTACTCTACCTCTACTGTACTCCACTGTACTCTACCTCTACTGTACTCCACTGTACTCTATCTCTACCGTGCTCCACTGTACTCTACCTCTACTGTGCTCCACTGTACTCTACTGTACTCTATCTCTACTGTGCTCCACTGTACTCTATCTCTACTGTACTCCACTGTATTCTACCTCTACTGTGCTCCACTGTACTCTCTCTCTACTGTACTCCACTGTACTCTACCTCTACTGTACTCCACTGTACTCTACCTCTGCTGTGCTCCACTGTGCTCTATCTCTACTCTACTCCACTGTACTCTATCTCTACTGTACTCCACTGTACTCTACCTCTACTGTACTCTACTGTACTCCACCTCTACTGTGCTCCACTGTACTCCACTGTACTCTACCTCTACTGTGCTCCACTGTACTCTACCTCTACTGTACTCCACTGTACTCTACCTCTACTGTACTCCACTGTACTCTATCTCTACCGTGCTCCACTGTACTCTACCTCTACTGTGCTCCACTGTACTCTACTGTACTCTATCTCTACTGTGCTCCACTGTACTCTATCTCTACTGTACTCCACTGTAATCTATCTCTACTGTGCTCCACTGTACACTACCTCTACTGTACTCCACTGTACTCTACCTCTACTGTGCTCCACTGTACTCTACCTCTACTGTGCTCCACTGTACTCTAACTCTACTGTGCTCCACTGTACTCTATCTCTACTGTACTCCACTGTACTCTACCTCTACAGTGCTCCACTGTACTCTACCTCTACTGTACTCCACTGTACTCTACCTCTACTCTGCTCTACTGTACTCTATCTCTACTGTACTCCACTGTACTCTACCTCTACTGTACTCCACTGTAGTCTACCTCAACTATACTCCACTGTACTCTAACTCAACTATACTCCACTGTACTCTATCTCTACTCTACTCCACTGTACTCTATCTCTACTCTACTACACTGTACTCTATCTCTACTGTACTCCACTGTACTCTACCTCTACTGTACTCTACTGTACTCCACCTCTACTGTGCTCCACTGTACTCCACTGTACTTTACCTCTACTGTGCTTCATTGTACTCTACCTCTACTGTACTCCACTGTACTCTACCTCTACTCTGCTCCACTGTACTCTACCTCTACTGTACTCCACTGTACTCTACCTCTACTGCACTCCACTGTACTCTACCTCTACTGTACTCCACTGTATTCTACCTCTACTATGCTCTACTGTACTCTACCTCTACTGTACTCCACTGTTCTCTACCTCTACTGTACTCTACTGTACTCCACCTCTACTGTGCTCCACTGTACTCCACTGTACTCTACCTCTACTGTGCTCCACTGTACTCTACCTCTACTGTACTCCAATCTACTCTATCTCTACCGTGCTCCACTGTACTCTACCTCTACTGTGCTCCATTGTACTCTACTGTACTCTATCTCTACTGTGCTCCACTGTACTCTATCTCTACTGTACTCCACTGTATTCTACCTCTACTGTGCTCCACTGTACTCTCTCTCTACTGTACTCCACTGTACTCTACCTCTACTGTACTCCACTGTACTCTACCTCTGCTGTGCTCCACTGTGCTCTATCTCTACTCTACTCCACTGTACTCTATCTAAACTGTACTCCACTGTACTCTACCTCTACTGTACTCTACTGTACTCCACCTCTACTGTGCTCCACTGTACTCCACTGTACTCTACCTCTACTGTGCTCCACTGTACTCTATCTCTACTGTACTCCAATGTACTCTACCTCTACTGTGCTCCACTGTACTCTACCTCTACTGTACTCCACTGTACTCTACCTCTACTGTACTCCACTGTACTCTACCTCTACTGTACTCCACTGTATTCTACCTCTACTGTGCTCTACTGTACTCTACCTCTACTGTACTCCACTGTACTCTACCTCTACTGTACTGTACTGTTCTCTACCTCTACTGTACTCTACTGTACTCCATCTCTACTGTGCTCCACTGTACTCCACTCTAATCTACCTCTACTGTGCTCCACTGTACTCTATCTCTACTGTGCTCCACTGTACTCTACCTCTACTGTGCTCCACTGTACTCCACTGTACTCTATCTCTACTGTTATCCACTGTACTCTACCTCCGCTGTGCTCCACTGTACTCTATCTCTACTCTACTCCACTGTACTCTATCTCTATTGTACTCCACTGTACTCTACCTTTACTGTACTCTACTGTACTCCACATCTACTGTGCTCCACTGTACTCCACTGTACTCTTCCTCTACTGTACTCCACTGTACTCTATCTCTACTGTGCTCCACTGTACTCTACCTCTACTGTGCTCTACTGTACTCTACTCTACTGTGCTCCACTGTACTCTATCTCTACTCTACTCCACTGTACTCTATCTCTATTGTACTCCACTGTACTCTACCTTTACTGTACTCTACTGTACTCCACCTCTACTGTGCTCCACTGTACTCCACTGTACTCTTCCTCTACTGTGCTCCACTGTACACTACCTCTACTGTACTCCACTGTACTCTACCTCTACTGTGCTCCACTGTACTCTACCTCTACTGTGATCCACTGTACTCTAACTCTACTGTGCTCCACTGTACTCTATCTCTACTGTACTCCACTGTACTGTACCTCTACTATACTCTACTGTACTCCACCTCTACTATACTCTACTGTACTCCACCTCTACTGTACTCCACTGTACTCTACCTCTACAGTGCTCCACTGTGCTCTACCTCTACTGTACTCCACTGTACTCTACCTCTACTCTGCTCTACTGTACTCTATCTCTACTGTACTCCACTGTACTCTACCTCTACTGTACTCCAATTTAGTCTACCTCTACTATACTCCACTGCACTCTACCTCTACTGTGCTCCACTGTACTCTACCTCTACTGTGCTCTACTGTACTCTATCTCTACTGTGCTCCACTGTACTCTTCCTCTACTGTACTCTACTGTACTCCACCTCTACTCTGCTCCACTGTACTCCACTGTACTCTACCTCTACTGTTATCTACTGTAGTCTACCGCAACTATACTCCACTGTACTCTAACTCAACTATACTCCACTGTACTCTATCTCTACTCTACTCCACTGTACTCTATCTCTACTCTACTCCACTGTACTCTATCTCTACTGTACTCCACTGTACTCTACCTCTACTGTACTCCACTGTACTCTACCTCTACTGTACTCCACTGTATTCTACCTCTACTGTGCTCTACTGTACTCTACCTCTACTCTACTCCACTGTACTCTATCTCTACAGTGCTCCACTGTGCTCTACCTCTACTGTACTCCACTGTACTCTACCTCTACTCTGCTCTACTGTACTCTATCTCTACTGTACTCCACTGTACTCTACCTCTACTGTACTCCACTGTAGTCTACCTCTAATATACTCCACTGCACTCTACCTCTACTGTGCTCCACTGTACTCTACCTCTACTGTGCTCTACTGTACTCTATCTCTACTGTGCTCCACTGTACTCTTCCTCTACTGTACTCTACTGTACTCCACCTCTACTTTGCTCCACTGTACTCCACTGTACTCTACCTCTACTGTTATCCACTATAGTCTACCTCAACTATACTCCACTGTACTCTAACTCAACTATACTCCACTGTACTCTATCTCTACTCTACTCCACTGTACTCTATCTCTACTCTACTCCACTGTACTCTATCTCTACTGTACTCCACTGTACTCTACCTCTACTGTACTCTACTGTACTCCACCTCTACTGTGCTCCACTGTACTCCACTGTACTCTACCTCTACTGTTATCCACTGTAGTCTACCTCAACTATACTCCACTGTACTCTAACTCAACTATACTCCACTGTACTCTATCTCTACTCTACTCCACTGTACTCTATCTCTACTCTACTCCACTGTACTCTATCTCTACTGTACTCCACTGTACTCTACCTCTACTGTACTCTACTGTACTCCACCTCTACTGTGCTCCACTGTACTCCACTGTACTCTACCTCTACTGTGCTTCATTGTACTCTACCTCTACTGTACTCCACTGTACTCTACCTCTACTCTGCTCCACTGTACTCTACCTCTACTGTACTCCACTGTACTCTACCTCTACTGCACTCCACTGTACTCTACCTCTACTGTACTCCACTGTATTCTACCTCTACTGTGCTCTACTGTACTCTACCTCTACTGTACTCCACAGTTCTCTACCTCTACTGTACTCTACTGTACTCCACCTCTACTGTGCTCCACTGTACTCCACTGTACTCTACCTCTACTGTGCTCCACTGTACTCTACCTCTACTGTACTCCACTGTACTCCACCTCTACTATACTCTACTGTACTCCACCTCTACTGTACTCCACTGTACTCTACCTCTACAGTGCTCCACTGTGCTCTACCTCTACTGTACTCCACTGTACTCTACCTCTACTCTCCTCTACTGTACTCTATCTCTACTGTACTCCACTGTACTCTACCTCTACTGTACTCCACTGTAGTCTACCTCTACTATACTCCACTGCACTCTACCTCTACTGTGCTCCACTGTACTCTACCTCTACTGTGCTCTACTTTACTCTATCTCTACTGTGCTCCACTGTACTCTTCCTCTACTGTACTCTACTGTACTCCACCTCTACTGTGCTCCACTGTACTCTTCCTCTACTGTACTCTACTGTACTCCACCTCTACTGTGCTCCACTGTACTCCACTGTACTCTACCTCTACTGTTATCCACTGTAGTCTACCTCAACTATACTCCACTGTACTCTAACTCAACTATACTCCACTGTACTCTATCTCTACTCTACTCCACTGTACTCTATCTCTACTCTACTCCACTGTACTCTATCTCTACTGTACTCCACTGTACTCTACCTCTACTGTACTCTACTGTACTCCACCTCTACTGTGCTCCACTGTACTCCACTGTACTCTACCTCTACTGTGCTTCATTGTACTCTACCTCTAATGTACTCCACTGTACTCTACCTCTACTCTGCTCCACTGTACTCTACCTCTACTGTACTCCACTGTACTCTACCTCTACTGTACTCCACTGTTCTCTACCTCTACTGTACTCTACTGTACTCCACCTCTACTGTGCTCCACTGTACTCCACTGTACTCTACCTCTACTGTGCTCCACTGTACTCTACCTCTACTGTACTCCACTGTACTCTATCTCTACCGTGCTCCACTGTACTCTACCTCTACTGTGCTCCACTGTACTCCACTGTACTCTATCTCTACTGTGATCCACTGTACTCTACCTCTGTTGTGCTCCGCTGTACTCTATCTCTACTCTACTCCACTGTACTCTATCTCTATTGTACTCCACTGTACTCTACATCTACTGTACTCTATTGTACTCCACCTCTACTGTGCTCCACTGTACTCCACTGTACTCTTCCTCTACTGTGCTCCACTGTACTCTACCTCTACTGTTATCCACTGTAGTCTACCTCAACTATACTCCACTGTACTCTGACTCAACTATACTCCACTGTACTCTATCTCTACTCTACTCCACTGTACTCTATCTCTACTCTACTCCAAAGTACTCTATCTCTACTGTACACCACTGTACTCTACCTCTACTGTACTCTACTGTACTCCACCTCTACTGTGCTCCACTGTACTCCACTGTACTCTACCTCTACTGTGCTTCATTGTACTCTACCTCTACTGTACTCCACTGTACTCTACCTCTACTGTACTCCACTGTAATCTATCTCTACCGTGCTCCACTGTACTCTACCTCTACTGTGCTCCACTGTACTCTACTGTAGTCTATCTCTACTGTGCTCCACTGTACTCTATCTCTACTGTACTCCACTGTATTCTACCTCTACTGTGCTCCACTGTATTCTCTCTCTACTGTACTCCACTGTACTCTACCTCTACTGTACTCCACTGTACTCTACCTCTGCTGTGCTCCACTGTGCTCTATCTCTACTCTACTCCACTGTACTCTATCTCTACTGTACTCCACTGTACTCTACCTCTACTGTACTCTACTGTACTCCACCTCTACTGTGCTCCACTGTACTCCACTGTACTCTACCTCTACTGTGCTCCACTGTACTCTACCTCTACTGTACTCCACTGTACTCTACCTCTACTGTGCTCCACTGTACTCTACCTCTACTGTACTCCACTGTACTCTACCTCTACTGTACTCCACTGTACTCTACCTCTACTGTACTCCACTGTATTCTACCTCTACTGTGCTCTACTGTACTCTACCTCTACTGTACTCCACTGTACTCTACCTCTACTGTACTGTACTGTTCTCTACCTCTACTGTACTCTACTGTACTCCACCTCTACTGTGCTCCACTGTACTCCACTCTACTCTACCTCTACTCTGCTCCACTGTACTCTACCTCTACTGTACTCCACTGTACTCTATCTCTACTGTGCTCCACTGTACTCTACCTCTACTGTGCTCCACTGTACTCCACTGTACTCTATCTCTACTGTGATCCATTGTACTCTACCTCTGCTGTGCTCCACTGTACTCTATCTCTACTCTACTCCACTGTACTCTATCTCTATTGTACTCCACTGTACTCTACCTTTACTGTACTCTACTGTACTCCACCTCTACTGTGCTCCACTGTACTCCACTGTACTCTTCCTCTACTTCACTCCACTGTACTCTATCTCTACTGTGCTCCACTGTACTCTACCTCTACTGTGCTCTACTGTACTCTACTCTACTGTGCTCCACTGTACTCTATTTCTACTGTACCCCGCTGTACTCTACCTCTACTGTGCTCCACTGTACACTACCTCTACTGTACTCCACTGTACTCTACCTCTACTGTGCTCCACTGTACTCTACCTCTACTGTGCTCCACTGTACTCTAACTCTACTGTGCTCCACTGTACTCTATCTCTACTGTACTCCACTGTACTCTACCTCTACTATACTCTACTGTACTCCACCTCTACTGTACTCCACTGTACTCTACCTCTACAGTGCTCCACTGTGCTCTACCTCTACTGTACTCCACTGTACTCTACCTCTACTCTGCTCTACTGTACTCTATCTCTACTGTACTCCACTGTACTCTACCTCTACTGTACTCCACTGTAGTCTACCTCTACTATACTCCACTGCACTCTACCTCTACTGTGCTCCACTGTACTCTACCTCTACAGTGCTCTACTTTAATCTATCTCTACTGTGCTCCACTGTACTCTTCCTCTACTGTACTCTACTGTACTCCACCTCTTCTGTGCTCCACTGTACTCTTCCTCTACTGTACTCTACTGTACTCCACCTCTACTGTGCTCCACTGTACTCCACTGTACTCTACCTCTACTGTTATCCACTGTAGTCTACCTCAACTATACTCCACTGTACTCTAACTCAACTATACTCCACTGTACTCTATCTCTACTCTACTCCACTGTACTCTATCTCTACTCTACTCCAATGTACTCTATCTCTACTGTACTCCACTGTACTCTACCTCTACTGTACTCTACTGTACTCCACCTCTACTGTGCTCCACTGTACTCCACTGTACTCTACCTCTACTGTGCTTCATTGTACTCTACCTCTAATGTACTCCACTGTACTCTACCTCTACTCTGCTCCACTGTACTCTACCTCTACTGTACTCCACTGTACTCTACCTCTACTGCACTCCACTGTACTCTACCTCTACTGTACTCCACTGTATTCTACCTCTACTGTGCTCTACTGTACTCTACCTCTACTGTACTCCACTGTTCTCTACCTCTACTGTACTCTACTGTACTCCACCTCTACTGTGCTCCACTGTACTCCACTGTACTCTACCTCTACTGTGCTCCACTGTACTCTACCTCTACTGTACTCTACTGTACTCCACCTCTACTGTGCTCCACTGTACTCCACTCTACTCTACCTCTACTCTGCTCCACTGTACTCTACCTCTACTGTACTCCACTGTACTCTATCTCTACTGTGCTCCACTGTACTCTACCTCTACTGTGCTCCACTGTACTCCACTGTACTCTATCTCTACTGTGATCCATTGTACTCTACCTCTGCTGTGCTCCACTGTACTCTATCTCTACTCTACTCCACTGTACTCTATCTCTATTGTACTCCACTGTACTCTACCTTTACTGTACTCTACTGTACTCCACCTCTACTGTGCTCCACTGTACTCCACTGTACTCTTCCTCTACTTCACTCCACTGTACTCTATCTCTACTGTGCTCCACTGTACTCTACCTCTACTGTGCTCTACTGTACTCTACTCTACTGTGCTCCACTGTACTCTATTTCTACTGTACCCCGCTGTACTCTACCTCTACTGTGCTCCACTGTACACTACCTCTACTGTACTCCACTGTACTCTACCTCTACTGTGCTCCACTGTACTCTACCTCTACTGTGCTCCACTGTACTCTAACTCTACTGTGCTCCACTGTACTCTATCTCTACTGTACTCCACTGTACTCTACCTCTACTATACTCTACTGTACTCCACCTCTACTGTACTCCACTGTACTCTACCTCTACAGTGCTCCACTGTGCTCTACCTCTACTGTACTCCACTGTACTCTACCTCTACTCTGCTCTACTGTACTCTATCTCTACTGTACTCCACTGTACTCTACCTCTACTGTACTCCACTGTAGTCTACCTCTACTATACTCCACTGCACTCTACCTCTACTGTGCTCCACTGTACTCTACCTCTACAGTGCTCTACTTTAATCTATCTCTACTGTGCTCCACTGTACTCTTCCTCTACTGTACTCTACTGTACTCCACCTCTTCTGTGCTCCACTGTACTCTTCCTCTACTGTACTCTACTGTACTCCACCTCTACTGTGCTCCACTGTACTCCACTGTACTCTACCTCTACTGTTATCCACTGTAGTCTACCTCAACTATACTCCACTGTACTCTAACTCAACTATACTCCACTGTACTCTATCTCTACTCTACTCCACTGTACTCTATCTCTACTCTACTCCAATGTACTCTATCTCTACTGTACTCCACTGTACTCTACCTCTACTGTACTCTACTGTACTCCACCTCTACTGTGCTCCACTGTACTCCACTGTACTCTACCTCTACTGTGCTTCATTGTACTCTACCTCTAATGTACTCCACTGTACTCTACCTCTACTCTGCTCCACTGTACTCTACCTCTACTGTACTCCACTGTACTCTACCTCTACTGCACTCCACTGTACTCTACCTCTACTGTACTCCACTGTATTCTACCTCTACTGTGCTCTACTGTACTCTACCTCTACTGTACTCCACTGTTCTCTACCTCTACTGTACTCTACTGTACTCCACCTCTACTGTGCTCCACTGTACTCCACTGTACTCTACCTCTACTGTGCTCCACTGTACTCTACCTCTACTGTACTCCACTGTACTCTATCTCTACCGTGCTCCACTGTACTCTACCTCTACTGTGCTCCACTGTACTCCACTGTACTCTATCTCTACTGTGATCCACTGTACTCTACCTCTGTTGTGCTCCGCTGTACTCTATCTCTACTCTACTCCACTGTACTCTATCTCTATTGTACTCCACTGTACTCTACATCTACTGTACTCTATTGTACTCCACCTCTACTGTGCTCCACTGTACTCCACTGTACTCTTCCTCTACTGTGCTCCACTGTACTCCACTGTACTCTACCTCTACTGTTATCCACTGTAGTCTACCTCAACTATACTCCACTGTACTCTGACTCAACTATACTCCACTGTACTCTATCTCTACTCTACTCCACTGTACTCTATCTCTACTCTACTCCACAGTACTCTATCTCTACTGTACTCCACTGTACTCTACCTCTACTGTACTCTACTGTACTCCACCTCTACTGTGCTCCACTGTACTCCACTGTACTCTACCTCTACTGTGCTTCATTGTACTCTACCTCTACTGTACTCCACTGTACTCTACCTCTACTGTACTCCACTGTACTCTATCTCTACCGTGCTCCACTGTACTCTACCTCTACTGTGCTCCACTGTACTCTACTGTACTCTATCTCTACTGTGCTCCACTGTACTCTATCTCTACTGTACTCCACTGTATTCTACCTCTACTGTGCTCCACTGTACTCTCTCTCTACTGTACTCCACTGTACTCTACCTCTACTGTACTCCACTGTACTCTACCTCTGCTGTGCTCCACTGTGCTCTATCTCTACTCTACTCCACTGTACTCTATCTCTACTGTACTCCACTGTACTCTACCTCTACTGTACTCTACTGTACTCCACCTCTACTGTGCTCCACTGTACTCCACTGTACTCTACCTCTACTGTGCTCCACTGTACTCTACCTCTACTGTACTCCACTGTACTCTACCTCTACTGTGCTCCACTGTACTCTACCTCTACTGTACTCCACTGTACTCTACCTCTACTGTACTCCAATGTACTCTACCTCTACTGTACTCCACTGTATTCTACCTCTACTGTGCTCTACTTTACTCTACCTCTACTGTACTCCACTGTACTCTACCTCTACTGTACTGTACTGTTCTCTACCTCTACTGTACTCTACTGTACTCCACCTCTACTGTGCTCCACTGTACTCCACTCTACTCTACCTCTACTCTGCTCCACTGTACTCTACCTCTACTGTACTCCACTGTACTCTATCTCTACTGTGCTCCACTGTACTCTACCTCTACTGTGCTCCACTGTACTCCACTGTACTCTATCTCTACTGTGATCCATTGTACTCTACCTCTGCTGTGCTCCACTGTACTCTATCTCTACTCTACTCCACTGTACTCTATCTCTATTGTACTCCACTGTACTCTACCTTTACTGTACTCTACTGTACTCCACCTCTACTGTGCTCCACTGTACTCCACTGTACTCTTCCTCTACTTCACTCCACTGTACTCTATCTCTACTGTGCTCCACTGTACTCTACCTCTACTGTGCTCTACTGTACTCTACTCTACTGTGCTCCACTGTACTCTATTTCTACTGTACCCCGCTGTACTCTACCTCTACTGTGCTCCATTGTACACTACCTCTACTGTACTCCACTGTACTCTACCTCTACTGTGCTCCACTGTACTCTACCTCTACTGTGCTCCACTGTACTCTAACTCTACTGTGCTCCACTGTACTCTATCTCTACTGTACTCCACTGTAATCTACCTCTACTATACTCTACTGTACTCCACCTCTACTGTACTCCACTGTACTCTACCTCTACAGTGATCCACTGTGCTCTACCTCTACTGTACTCCACTGTACTCTACCTCTACTCTGCTCTACTGTACTCTATCTCTACTGTACTCCACTGTAGTCTACCTCAACTATACTCCACTGTACTCTAACTCAACTATACTACACTGTACTCTATCTCTACTCTACTCCACTGTACTCTATCTCTACTCTACTCCACTGTACTCTATCTCTACTCTACTCCACTGTACTATACCTCTACTGTACTCTACTGTACTCCACCTCTACTGTGCTCCACTGTACTCCACTGTACTTTACCTCTACTGTGCTTCATTGTACTCTACCTCTACTGTACTCCACTGTACTCTACCTCTACTCTGCTCCACTGTACTCTACCTCTACTGTACTCCACTGTACTCTACCTCTACTGCACTCCACTGTACTCTACCTCTACTGTACTCCACTGTATTCTACCTCTACTGTGCTCTACTGTACTCTACCTCTACTGTACTCCACTGTTCTCTACCTCTACTGTACTCTACTGTACTCCACCTCTACTGTGCTCCACTGTACTCCACTGTACTCTACCTCTACTGTACTCCACTGTACTCTACCTCTACTGTACTCCACTGTACTCTACCTCTACTGTGCTCTACTGTACTCTACCTCTACTGTACTCCACTGTACTCTACCTCTACTGTACTGTACTGTTCTCTACCTCTACTGTACTCTACTGTACTCCACCTCTACTGTGCTCCACTGTACTCCACTGTACTCTAACTCAACTATACTCCACTGTACTCTATCTCTACTCTACTCCACTGTACTCTATCTCTACTCTACTCCACTGTACTCTATCTCTACTGTACTCCACTGTACTCTACCTCTACTGTACTCCACTGTACTCTACCTCTACTGTACTCCACTGTATTCTACCTCTACTGTGCTCTACTGTACTCTACCTCTACTCTACTCCACTGTACTCTATCTCTACAGTGCTCCACTGTGCTCTACCTCTACTGTACTCCACTGTACTCTACCTCTACTCTGCTCTACTGTACTCTATCTCTACTGTACTCCACTGTACTCTACCTCTACTGTACTCCACTGTAGTCTACCTCTAATATACTCCACTGCACTCTACCTCTACTGTGCTCCACTGTACTCTACCTCTACTGTGCTCTACTGTACTCTATCTCTACTGTGCTCCACTGTACTCTTCCTCTACTGTACTCTACTGTACTCCACCTCTACTTTGCTCCACTGTACTCCACTGTACTCTACCTCTACTGTTATCCACTGTAGTCTACCTCAACTATACTCCACTGTACTCTAACTCAACTATACTCCACTGTACTCTATCTCTACTCTACTCCACTGTACTCTATCTCTACTCTACTCCACTGTACTCTATCTCTACTGTACTCCACTGTACTCTACCTCTACTGTACTCTACTGTACTCCACCTCTACTGTGCTCCACTGTACTCCACTGTACTCTACCTCTACTGTTATCCACTGTAGTCTACCTCAACTATACTCCACTGTACTCTAACTCAACTATACTCCACTGTACTCTATCTCTACTCTACTCCACTGTACTCTATCTCTACTCTACTCCACTGTACTCTATCTCTACTGTACTCCACTGTACTCTACCTCTACTGTACTCTACTGTACTCCACCTCTACTGTGCTCCACTGTACTCCACTGTACTCTACCTCTACTGTGCTTCATTGTACTCTACCTCTACTGTACTCCACTGTACTCTACCTCTACTCTGCTCCACTGTACTCTACCTCTACTGTACTCCACTGTACTCTACCTCTACTGCACTCCACTGTACTCTACCTCTACTGTACTCCACTGTATTCTACCTCTACTGTGCTCTACTGTACTCTACCTCTACTGTACTCCACAGTTCTCTACCTCTACTGTACTCTACTGTACTCCACCTCTACTGTGCTCCACTGTACTCCACTGTACTCTACCTCTACTGTGCTCCACTGTACTCTACCTCTACTGTACTCCACTGTACTCCACCTCTACTATACTCTACTGTACTCCACCTCTACTGTACTCCACTGTACTCTACCTCTACAGTGCTCCACTGTGCTCTACCTCTACTGTACTCCACTGTACTCTACCTCTACTCTCCTCTACTGTACTCTATCTCTACTGTACTCCACTGTACTCTACCTCTACTGTACTCCACTGTAGTCTACCTCTACTATACTCCACTGCACTCTACCTCTACTGTGCTCCACTGTACTCTACCTCTACTGTGCTCTACTTTACTCTATCTCTACTGTGCTCCACTGTACTCTTCCTCTACTGTACTCTACTGTACTCCACCTCTACTGTGCTCCACTGTACTCTTCCTCTACTGTACTCTACTGTACTCCACCTCTACTGTGCTCCACTGTACTCCACTGTACTCTACCTCTACTGTTATCCACTGTAGTCTACCTCAACTATACTCCACTGTACTCTAACTCAACTATACTCCACTGTACTCTATCTCTACTCTACTCCACTGTACTCTATCTCTACTCTACTCCACTGTACTCTATCTCTACTGTACTCCACTGTACTCTACCTCTACTGTACTCTACTGTACTCCACCTCTACTGTGCTCCACTGTACTCCACTGTACTCTACCTCTACTGTGCTTCATTGTACTCTACCTCTAATGTACTCCACTGTACTCTACCTCTACTCTGCTCCACTGTACTCTACCTCTACTGTACTCCACTGTACTCTACCTCTACTGTACTCCACTGTTCTCTACCTCTACTGTACTCTACTGTACTCCACCTCTACTGTGCTCCACTGTACTCCACTGTACTCTACCTCTACTGTGCTCCACTGTACTCTACCTCTACTGTACTCCACTGTACTCTATCTCTACCGTGCTCCACTGTACTCTACCTCTACTGTGCTCCACTGTACTCCACTGTACTCTATCTCTACTGTGATCCACTGTACTCTACCTCTGTTGTGCTCCGCTGTACTCTATCTCTACTCTACTCCACTGTACTCTATCTCTATTGTACTCCACTGTACTCTACATCTACTGTACTCTATTGTACTCCACCTCTACTGTGCTCCACTGTACTCCACTGTACTCTTCCTCTACTGTGCTCCACTGTACTCTACCTCTACTGTTATCCACTGTAGTCTACCTCAACTATACTCCACTGTACTCTGACTCAACTATACTCCACTGTACTCTATCTCTACTCTACTCCACTGTACTCTATCTCTACTCTACTCCAAAGTACTCTATCTCTACTGTACACCACTGTACTCTACCTCTACTGTACTCTACTGTACTCCACCTCTACTGTGCTCCACTGTACTCCACTGTACTCTACCTCTACTGTGCTTCATTGTACTCTACCTCTACTGTACTCCACTGTACTCTACCTCTACTGTACTCCACTGTAATCTATCTCTACCGTGCTCCACTGTACTCTACCTCTACTGTGCTCCACTGTACTCTACTGTAGTCTATCTCTACTGTGCTCCACTGTACTCTATCTCTACTGTACTCCACTGTATTCTACCTCTACTGTGCTCCACTGTATTCTCTCTCTACTGTACTCCACTGTACTCTACCTCTACTGTACTCCACTGTACTCTACCTCTGCTGTGCTCCACTGTGCTCTATCTCTACTCTACTCCACTGTACTCTATCTCTACTGTACTCCACTGTACTCTACCTCTACTGTACTCTACTGTACTCCACCTCTACTGTGCTCCACTGTACTCCACTGTACTCTACCTCTACTGTGCTCCACTGTACTCTACCTCTACTGTACTCCACTGTACTCTACCTCTACTGTGCTCCACTGTACTCTACCTCTACTGTACTCCACTGTACTCTACCTCTACTGTACTCCACTGTACTCTACCTCTACTGTACTCCACTGTATTCTACCTCTACTGTGCTCTACTGTACTCTACCTCTACTGTACTCCACTGTACTCTACCTCTACTGTACTGTACTGTTCTCTACCTCTACTGTACTCTACTGTACTCCACCTCTACTGTGCTCCACTGTACTCCACTCTACTCTACCTCTACTCTGCTCCACTGTACTCTACCTCTACTGTACTCCACTGTACTCTATCTCTACTGTGCTCCACTGTACTCTACCTCTACTGTGCTCCACTGTACTCCACTGTACTCTATCTCTACTGTGATCCATTGTACTCTACCTCTGCTGTGCTCCACTGTACTCTATCTCTACTCTACTCCACTGTACTCTATCTCTATTGTACTCCACTGTACTCTACCTTTACTGTACTCTACTGTACTCCACCTCTACTGTGCTCCACTGTACTCCACTGTACTCTTCCTCTACTTCACTCCACTGTACTCTATCTCTACTGTGCTCCACTGTACTCTACCTCTACTGTGCTCTACTGTACTCTACTCTACTGTGCTCCACTGTACTCTATTTCTACTGTACCCCGCTGTACTCTACCTCTACTGTGCTCCACTGTACACTACCTCTACTGTACTCCACTGTACTCTACCTCTACTGTGCTCCACTGTACTCTACCTCTACTGTGCTCCACTGTACTCTAACTCTACTGTGCTCCACTGTACTCTATCTCTACTGTACTCCACTGTACTCTACCTCTACTATACTCTACTGTACTCCACCTCTACTGTACTCCACTGTACTCTACCTCTACAGTGCTCCACTGTGCTCTACCTCTACTGTACTCCACTGTACTCTACCTCTACTCTGCTCTACTGTACTCTATCTCTACTGTACTCCACTGTACTCTACCTCTACTGTACTCCACTGTAGTCTACCTCTACTATACTCCACTGCACTCTACCTCTACTGTGCTCCACTGTACTCTACCTCTACAGTGCTCTACTTTAATCTATCTCTACTGTGCTCCACTGTACTCTTCCTCTACTGTACTCTACTGTACTCCACCTCTTCTGTGCTCCACTGTACTCTTCCTCTACTGTACTCTACTGTACTCCACCTCTACTGTGCTCCACTGTACTCCACTGTACTCTACCTCTACTGTTATCCACTGTAGTCTACCTCAACTATACTCCACTGTACTCTAACTCAACTATACTCCACTGTACTCTATCTCTACTCTACTCCACTGTACTCTATCTCTACTCTACTCCAATGTACTCTATCTCTACTGTACTCCACTGTACTCTACCTCTACTGTACTCTACTGTACTCCACCTCTACTGTGCTCCACTGTACTCCACTGTACTCTACCTCTACTGTGCTTCATTGTACTCTACCTCTAATGTACTCCACTGTACTCTACCTCTACTCTGCTCCACTGTACTCTACCTCTACTGTACTCCACTGTACTCTACCTCTACTGCACTCCACTGTACTCTACCTCTACTGTACTCCACTGTATTCTACCTCTACTGTGCTCTACTGTACTCTACCTCTACTGTACTCCACTGTTCTCTACCTCTACTGTACTCTACTGTACTCCACCTCTACTGTGCTCCACTGTACTCCACTGTACTCTACCTCTACTGTGCTCCACTGTACTCTACCTCTACTGTACTCTACTGTACTCCACCTCTACTGTGCTCCACTGTACTCCACTCTACTCTACCTCTACTCTGCTCCACTGTACTCTACCTCTACTGTACTCCACTGTACTCTATCTCTACTGTGCTCCACTGTACTCTACCTCTACTGTGCTCCACTGTACTCCACTGTACTCTATCTCTACTGTGATCCATTGTACTCTACCTCTGCTGTGCTCCACTGTACTCTATCTCTACTCTACTCCACTGTACTCTATCTCTATTGTACTCCACTGTACTCTACCTTTACTGTACTCTACTGTACTCCACCTCTACTGTGCTCCACTGTACTCCACTGTACTCTTCCTCTACTTCACTCCACTGTACTCTATCTCTACTGTGCTCCACTGTACTCTACCTCTACTGTGCTCTACTGTACTCTACTCTACTGTGCTCCACTGTACTCTATTTCTACTGTACCCCGCTGTACTCTACCTCTACTGTGCTCCACTGTACACTACCTCTACTGTACTCCACTGTACTCTACCTCTACTGTGCTCCACTGTACTCTACCTCTACTGTGCTCCACTGTACTCTAACTCTACTGTGCTCCACTGTACTCTATCTCTACTGTACTCCACTGTACTCTACCTCTACTATACTCTACTGTACTCCACCTCTACTGTACTCCACTGTACTCTACCTCTACAGTGCTCCACTGTGCTCTACCTCTACTGTACTCCACTGTACTCTACCTCTACTCTGCTCTACTGTACTCTATCTCTACTGTACTCCACTGTACTCTACCTCTACTGTACTCCACTGTAGTCTACCTCTACTATACTCCACTGCACTCTACCTCTACTGTGCTCCACTGTACTCTACCTCTACAGTGCTCTACTTTAATCTATCTCTACTGTGCTCCACTGTACTCTTCCTCTACTGTACTCTACTGTACTCCACCTCTTCTGTGCTCCACTGTACTCTTCCTCTACTGTACTCTACTGTACTCCACCTCTACTGTGCTCCACTGTACTCCACTGTACTCTACCTCTACTGTTATCCACTGTAGTCTACCTCAACTATACTCCACTGTACTCTAACTCAACTATACTCCACTGTACTCTATCTCTACTCTACTCCACTGTACTCTATCTCTACTCTACTCCAATGTACTCTATCTCTACTGTACTCCACTGTACTCTACCTCTACTGTACTCTACTGTACTCCACCTCTACTGTGCTCCACTGTACTCCACTGTACTCTACCTCTACTGTGCTTCATTGTACTCTACCTCTAATGTACTCCACTGTACTCTACCTCTACTCTGCTCCACTGTACTCTACCTCTACTGTACTCCACTGTACTCTACCTCTACTGCACTCCACTGTACTCTACCTCTACTGTACTCCACTGTATTCTACCTCTACTGTGCTCTACTGTACTCTACCTCTACTGTACTCCACTGTTCTCTACCTCTACTGTACTCTACTGTACTCCACCTCTACTGTGCTCCACTGTACTCCACTGTACTCTACCTCTACTGTGCTCCACTGTACTCTACCTCTACTGTACTCCACTGTACTCTATCTCTACCGTGCTCCACTGTACTCTACCTCTACTGTGCTCCACTGTACTCCACTGTACTCTATCTCTACTGTGATCCACTGTACTCTACCTCTGTTGTGCTCCGCTGTACTCTATCTCTACTCTACTCCACTGTACTCTATCTCTATTGTACTCCACTGTACTCTACATCTACTGTACTCTATTGTACTCCACCTCTACTGTGCTCCACTGTACTCCACTGTACTCTTCCTCTACTGTGCTCCACTGTACTCCACTGTACTCTACCTCTACTGTTATCCACTGTAGTCTACCTCAACTATACTCCACTGTACTCTGACTCAACTATACTCCACTGTACTCTATCTCTACTCTACTCCACTGTACTCTATCTCTACTCTACTCCACAGTACTCTATCTCTACTGTACTCCACTGTACTCTACCTCTACTGTACTCTACTGTACTCCACCTCTACTGTGCTCCACTGTACTCCACTGTACTCTACCTCTACTGTGCTTCATTGTACTCTACCTCTACTGTACTCCACTGTACTCTACCTCTACTGTACTCCACTGTACTCTATCTCTACCGTGCTCCACTGTACTCTACCTCTACTGTGCTCCACTGTACTCTACTGTACTCTATCTCTACTGTGCTCCACTGTACTCTATCTCTACTGTACTCCACTGTATTCTACCTCTACTGTGCTCCACTGTACTCTCTCTCTACTGTACTCCACTGTACTCTACCTCTACTGTACTCCACTGTACTCTACCTCTGCTGTGCTCCACTGTGCTCTATCTCTACTCTACTCCACTGTACTCTATCTCTACTGTACTCCACTGTACTCTACCTCTACTGTACTCTACTGTACTCCACCTCTACTGTGCTCCACTGTACTCCACTGTACTCTACCTCTACTGTGCTCCACTGTACTCTACCTCTACTGTACTCCACTGTACTCTACCTCTACTGTGCTCCACTGTACTCTACCTCTACTGTACTCCACTGTACTCTACCTCTACTGTACTCCAATGTACTCTACCTCTACTGTACTCCACTGTATTCTACCTCTACTGTGCTCTACTTTACTCTACCTCTACTGTACTCCACTGTACTCTACCTCTACTGTACTGTACTGTTCTCTACCTCTACTGTACTCTACTGTACTCCACCTCTACTGTGCTCCACTGTACTCCACTCTACTCTACCTCTACTCTGCTCCACTGTACTCTACCTCTACTGTACTCCACTGTACTCTATCTCTACTGTGCTCCACTGTACTCTACCTCTACTGTGCTCCACTGTACTCCACTGTACTCTATCTCTACTGTGATCCATTGTACTCTACCTCTGCTGTGCTCCACTGTACTCTATCTCTACTCTACTCCACTGTACTCTATCTCTATTGTACTCCACTGTACTCTACCTTTACTGTACTCTACTGTACTCCACCTCTACTGTGCTCCACTGTACTCCACTGTACTCTTCCTCTACTTCACTCCACTGTACTCTATCTCTACTGTGCTCCACTGTACTCTACCTCTACTGTGCTCTACTGTACTCTACTCTACTGTGCTCCACTGTACTCTATTTCTACTGTACCCCGCTGTACTCTACCTCTACTGTGCTCCATTGTACACTACCTCTACTGTACTCCACTGTACTCTACCTCTACTGTGCTCCACTGTACTCTACCTCTACTGTGCTCCACTGTACTCTAACTCTACTGTGCTCCACTGTACTCTATCTCTACTGTACTCCACTGTAATCTACCTCTACTATACTCTACTGTACTCCACCTCTACTGTACTCCACTGTACTCTACCTCTACAGTGATCCACTGTGCTCTACCTCTACTGTACTCCACTGTACTCTACCTCTACTCTGCTCTACTGTACTCTATCTCTACTGTACTCCACTGTAGTCTACCTCAACTATACTCCACTGTACTCTAACTCAACTATACTACACTGTACTCTATCTCTACTCTACTCCACTGTACTCTATCTCTACTCTACTCCACTGTACTCTATCTCTACTCTACTCCACTGTACTATACCTCTACTGTACTCTACTGTACTCCACCTCTACTGTGCTCCACTGTACTCCACTGTACTTTACCTCTACTGTGCTTCATTGTACTCTACCTCTACTGTACTCCACTGTACTCTACCTCTACTCTGCTCCACTGTACTCTACCTCTACTGTACTCCACTGTACTCTACCTCTACTGCACTCCACTGTACTCTACCTCTACTGTACTCCACTGTATTCTACCTCTACTGTGCTCTACTGTACTCTACCTCTACTGTACTCCACTGTTCTCTACCTCTACTGTACTCTACTGTACTCCACCTCTACTGTGCTCCACTGTACTCCACTGTACTCTACCTCTACTGTACTCCACTGTACTCTACCTCTACTGTACTCCACTGTACTCTACCTCTACTGTGCTCTACTGTACTCTACCTCTACTGTACTCCACTGTACTCTACCTCTACTGTACTGTACTGTTCTCTACCTCTACTGTACTCTACTGTACTCCACCTCTACTGTGCTCCACTGTACTCCACTGTACTCTACCTCTACTGTGCTCCACTGTACTCTATCTCTACTCTACTCCACTGTACTCCACCTCTAATGTGCTCCACTCTACTCTACCTCTACTGTTATCCACTATACTCTACCTCTACTTGGCTCTACTGTACTCTATCTCTACTGTGCTCCACTGTACTCTATCTCTACTGTACTCCACTGTACTCTATCTCTACTCTACTCCACTGTACTCTATCTCTACTGTACTCCACTGTACTCTACCTCTACTGTACTCTACTGTACTCCACCTCTACTGTGCTCCACTGTACTCCACTGTACTTTACCTCTACTGTGCTTCATTGTACTCTACCTCTACTGTACTCCACTGTACTCTACCTCTACTCTGCTCCACTTTACTCTACCTCTACTGTACTCCACTGTACTCTACCTCTACTGCACTCCACTGTACTCTACCTCTACTGTACTCCACTGTATTCTACCTCTACTGTGCTCTACTGTACTCTACCTCTACTGTACTCCACTGTTCTCTACCTCTACTGTACTCTACTGTACTCCACCTCTACTGTGCTCCACTGTACTCCACTGTACTCTACCTCTACTGTGCTCCACTGTACTCTACCTCTACTGTACTCCAATCTACTCTATCTCTACCGTGCTCCACTGTACTCTACCTCTACTGTACTCCAATCTACTCTATCTCTACCGTGCTCCACTGTACTCTACCTCTACTGTACTCCACTGTATTCTACCTCTACTGTGCTCTACTGTACTCTACCTCTACTGTACTCCACTGTTCTCTACCTCTACTGTACTCTACTGTACTCCACCTCTACTGTGCTCCACTGTACTCCACTGTACTCTACCTCTACTGTGCTCCACTTTACTCTACCTCTACTGTACTCCAATCTACTCTATCTCTACCGTGCTCCACTGTACTCTACCTCTACTGTACTCCAATCTACTCTATCTCTACCGTGCTCCACTGTACTCTACCTCTACTGTACTCCACTGTACTCTACCTCTACTGTACTCTACTGTACTCCACCTCTACTGTGCTCCACTGTACTCCACTGTACTCTACCTCTACTGTGCTCCACTGTACTCTACCTCTACTGTACTCCACTGTACTCTACCTCTACTGTGCTCCACTGTACTCTACCTCTACTGTACTCCACTGTACTCTACCTCTACTGTACTCCACTGTACTCTACCTCTACTGTACTCCACTGTATTCTACCTCTACTGTGCTCTACTGTACTCTACCTCTACTGTACTCCACTGTACTCTACCTCTACTGTACTGTACTGTTCTCTACCTCTACTGTACTCTACTGTACTCCACCTCTACTGTGCTCCACTGTACTCCACTCTAATCTACCTCTACTCTGCTCCACTGTACTCTACCTCTACTGTACTCCACTGTACTCTATCTCTACTGTGCTCCACTGTACTCTACCTCTACTGTGCTCCACTGTACTCCACTGTACTCTGTCTCTACTGTGATCCATTGTACTCTACCTCTGCTGTGCTCCACTGTACTCTATCTCTACTCTACTCCACTGTACTCTATCTCTATTGTACTCCACTGTACTCTACATTTACTGTACTCTACTGTACTCCACCTCTACTGTGCTCCACTGTACTCCACTGTACTCTTCCTCTACTTCACTCCACTGTACTCTATCTCTACTGTGCTCCACTGTACTCTACCTCTACTGTGCTCCACTGTACTCTACCTCTACTGTGCTCCACTGTACTCCACTGTACTCTATCTCTACTGTGCTCCACTGTACTCTACCTCTACTGTGCTCCACTGTACTCCACTGTACTCTATCACTACTGTGCTCCACTGTACTCTACCTCTACTGTGCTCCACTGTACTCCACTGTACTCTACCTCTACTGTGCTCCACTGTACTCTATCTCTACTCTACTCCACTGTACTCCACCTCTAATGTGCTCCACTCTACTCTACCTCTACTGTTATCCACTATACTCTACCTCTACTTGGCTCTACTGTACTCTATCTCTACTGTGCTCCACTGTACTCTATCTCTACTGTACTCCACTGTACTCTATCTCTACTCTACTCCACTGTACTCTATCTCTACTGTACTCCACTGTACTCTACCTCTACTGTACTCTACTGTACTCCACCTCTACTGTGCTCCACTGTACTCCACTGTACTTTACCTCTACTGTGCTTCATTGTACTCTACCTCTACTGTACTCCACTGTACTCTACCTCTACTCTGCTCCACTGTACTCTACCTTTACTGTGCTCCACTTTACTCTACCTCTACTGTACTCCAATCTACTCTATCTCTACCGTGCTCCACTGTACTCTACCTCTACTGTACTCCAATCTACTCTATCTCTACCGTGCTCCACTGTACTCTACCTCTACTGTACTCCACTGTACTCTACCTCTACTGTACTCTACTGTACTCCACCTCTACTGTGCTCCACTGTACTCCACTGTACTCTACCTCTACTGTGCTCCACTGTACTCTACCTCTACTGTACTCCACTGTACTCTACCTCTACTGTGCTCCACTGTACTCTACCTCTACTGTACTCCACTGTACTCTACCTCTACTGTACTCCACTGTACTCTACCTCTACTGTACTCCACTGTATTCTACCTCTACTGTGCTCTACTGTACTCTACCTCTACTGTACTCCACTGTACTCTACCTCTACTGTACTGTACTGTTCTCTACCTCTACTGTACTCTACTGTACTCCACCTCTACTGTGCTCCACTGTACTCCACTCTAATCTACCTCTACTCTGCTCCACTGTACTCTACCTCTACTGTACTCCACTGTACTCTATCTCTACTGTGCTCCACTGTACTCTACCTCTACTGTGCTCCACTGTACTCTACCTCTACTGTGCTCCACTGTACTCTATCTCTACTCTACTCCACTGTACTCCACCTCTAATGTGCTCCACTCTACTCTACCTCTACTGTTATCCACTATACTCTACCTCTACTTGGCTCTACTGTACTCTATCTCTACTGTGCTCCACTGTACTCTATCTCTACTGTACTCCACTGTACTCTATCTCTACTCTACTCCACTGTACTCTATCTCTACTGTACTCCACTGTACTCTACCTCTACTGTACTCTACTGTACTCCACCTCTACTGTGCTCCACTGTACTCCACTGTACTTTACCTCTACTGTGCTTCATTGTACTCTACCTCTACTGTACTCCACTGTACTCTACCTCTACTCTGCTCCACTTTACTCTACCTCTACTGTACTCCACTGTACTCTACCTCTACTGCACTCCACTGTACTCTACCTCTACTGTACTCCACTGTATTCTACCTCTACTGTGCTCTACTGTACTCTACCTCTACTGTACTCCACTGTTCTCTACCTCTACTGTACTCTACTGTACTCCACCTCTACTGTGCTCCACTGTACTCCACTGTACTCTACCTCTACTGTGCTCCACTGTACTCTACCTCTACTGTACTCCAATCTACTCTATCTCTACCGTGCTCCACTGTACTCTACCTCTACTGTACTCCAATCTACTCTATCTCTACCGTGCTCCACTGTACTCTACCTCTACTGTACTCCACTGTATTCTACCTCTACTGTGCTCTACTGTACTCTACCTCTACTGTACTCCACTGTTCTCTACCTCTACTGTACTCTACTGTACTCCACCTCTACTGTGCTCCACTGTACTCCACTGTACTCTACCTCTACTGTGCTCCACTTTACTCTACCTCTACTGTACTCCAATCTACTCTATCTCTACCGTGCTCCACTGTACTCTACCTCTACTGTACTCCAATCTACTCTATCTCTACCGTGCTCCACTGTACTCTACCTCTACTGTACTCCACTGTACTCTACCTCTACTGTACTCTACTGTACTCCACCTCTACTGTGCTCCACTGTACTCCACTGTACTCTACCTCTACTGTGCTCCACTGTACTCTACCTCTACTGTACTCCACTGTACTCTACCTCTACTGTGCTCCACTGTACTCTACCTCTACTGTACTCCACTGTACTCTACCTCTACTGTACTCCAATCTACTCTATCTCTACTGTACTCCACTGTACTCTACCTCTACTGTACTGTACTGTTCTCTACCTCTACTGTACTCTACTGTACTCCACCTCTACTGTGCTCCACTGTACTCCACTGTACTCTACCTCTACTGTGCTCCACTGTACTCTATCTCTACTCTACTCCACTGTACTCCACCTCTAATGTGCTCCACTCTACTCTACCTCTACTGTTATCCACTATACTCTACCTCTACTTGGCTCTACTGTACTCTATCTCTACTGTGCTCCACTGTACTCTATCTCTACTGTACTCCACTGTACTCTATCTCTACTCTACTCCACTGTACTCTATCTCTACTGTACTCCACTGTACTCTACCTCTACTGTACTCTACTGTACTCCACCTCTACTGTGCTCCACTGTACTCCACTGTACTTTACCTCTACTGTGCTTCATTGTACTCTACCTCTACTGTACTCCACTGTACTCTACCTCTACTCTGCTCCACTTTACTCTACCTCTACTGTACTCCACTGTACTCTACCTCTACTGCACTCCACTGTACTCTACCTCTACTGTACTCCACTGTATTCTACCTCTACTGTGCTCTACTGTACTCTACCTCTACTGTACTCCACTGTTCTCTACCTCTACTGTACTCTACTGTACTCCACCTCTACTGTGCTCCACTGTACTCCACTGTACTCTACCTCTACTGTGCTCCACTGTACTCTACCTCTACTGTACTCCAATCTACTCTATCTCTACCGTGCTCCACTGTACTCTACCTCTACTGTACTCCAATCTACTCTATCTCTACCGTGCTCCACTGTACTCTACCTCTACTGTACTCCACTGTATTCTACCTCTACTGTGCTCTACTGTACTCTACCTCTACTGTACTCCACTGTTCTCTACCTCTACTGTACTCTACTGTACTCCACCTCTACTGTGCTCCACTGTACTCCACTGTACTCTACCTCTACTGTGCTCCACTTTACTCTACCTCTACTGTACTCCAATCTACTCTATCTCTACCGTGCTCCACTGTACTCTACCTCTACTGTACTCCAATCTACTCTATCTCTACCGTGCTCCACTGTACTCTACCTCTACTGTACTCCACTGTACTCTACCTCTACTGTACTCTACTGTACTCCACCTCTACTGTGCTCCACTGTACTCCACTGTACTCTACCTCTACTGTGCTCCACTGTACTCTACCTCTACTGTACTCCACTGTACTCTACCTCTACTGTGCTCCACTGTACTCTACCTCTACTGTACTCCACTGTACTCTACCTCTACTGTACTCCACTGTACTCTACCTCTACTGTACTCCACTGTATTCTACCTCTACTGTGCTCTACTGTACTCTACCTCTACTGTACTCCACTGTACTCTACCTCTACTGTACTGTACTGTTCTCTACCTCTACTGTACTCTACTGTACTCCACCTCTACTGTGCTCCACTGTACTCCACTCTAATCTACCTCTACTCTGCTCCACTGTACTCTACCTCTACTGTACTCCACTGTACTCTATCTCTACTGTGCTCCACTGTACTCTACCTCTACTGTGCTCCACTGTACTCCACTGTACTCTGTCTCTACTGTGATCCATTGTACTCTACCTCTGCTGTGCTCCACTGTACTCTATCTCTACTCTACTCCACTGTACTCTATCTCTATTGTACTCCACTGTACTCTACATTTACTGTACTCTACTGTACTCCACCTCTACTGTGCTCCACTGTACTCCACTGTACTCTTCCTCTACTTCACTCCACTGTACTCTATCTCTACTGTGCTCCACTGTACTCTACCTCTACTGTGCTCCACTGTACTCTACCTCTACTGTGCTCCACTGTACTCCACTGTACTCTATCTCTACTGTGCTCCACTGTACTCTACCTCTACTGTGCTCCACTGTACTCCACTGTACTCTATCACTACTGTGCTCCACTGTACTCTACCTCTACTGTGCTCCACTGTACTCCACTGTACTCTACCTCTACTGTGCTCCACTGTACTCTATCTCTACTCTACTCCACTGTACTCCACCTCTAATGTGCTCCACTCTACTCTACCTCTACTGTTATCCACTATACTCTACCTCTACTTGGCTCTACTGTACTCTATCTCTACTGTGCTCCACTGTACTCTATCTCTACTGTACTCCACTGTACTCTATCTCTACTCTACTCCACTGTACTCTATCTCTACTGTACTCCACTGTACTCTACCTCTACTGTACTCTACTGTACTCCACCTCTACTGTGCTCCACTGTACTCCACTGTACTTTACCTCTACTGTGCTTCATTGTACTCTACCTCTACTGTACTCCACTGTACTCTACCTCTACTCTGCTCCACTGTACTCTACCTTTACTGTGCTCCACTTTACTCTACCTCTACTGTACTCCAATCTACTCTATCTCTACCGTGCTCCACTGTACTCTACCTCTACTGTACTCCAATCTACTCTATCTCTACCGTGCTCCACTGTACTCTACCTCTACTGTACTCCACTGTACTCTACCTCTACTGTACTCTACTGTACTCCACCTCTACTGTGCTCCACTGTACTCCACTGTACTCTACCTCTACTGTGCTCCACTGTACTCTACCTCTACTGTACTCCACTGTACTCTACCTCTACTGTGCTCCACTGTACTCTACCTCTACTGTACTCCACTGTACTCTACCTCTACTGTACTCCACTGTACTCTACCTCTACTGTACTCCACTGTATTCTACCTCTACTGTGCTCTACTGTACTCTACCTCTACTGTACTCCACTGTACTCTACCTCTACTGTACTGTACTGTTCTCTACCTCTACTGTACTCTACTGTACTCCACCTCTACTGTGCTCCACTGTACTCCACTCTAATCTACCTCTACTCTGCTCCACTGTACTCTACCTCTACTGTACTCCACTGTACTCTATCTCTACTGTGCTCCACTGTACTCTACCTCTACTGTGCTCCACTGTACTCTACCTCTACTGTGCTCCACTGTACTCTATCTCTACTCTACTCCACTGTACTCCACCTCTAATGTGCTCCACTCTACTCTACCTCTACTGTTATCCACTATACTCTACCTCTACTTGGCTCTACTGTACTCTATCTCTACTGTGCTCCACTGTACTCTATCTCTACTGTACTCCACTGTACTCTATCTCTACTCTACTCCACTGTACTCTATCTCTACTGTACTCCACTGTACTCTACCTCTACTGTACTCTACTGTACTCCACCTCTACTGTGCTCCACTGTACTCCACTGTACTTTACCTCTACTGTGCTTCATTGTACTCTACCTCTACTGTACTCCACTGTACTCTACCTCTACTCTGCTCCACTTTACTCTACCTCTACTGTACTCCACTGTACTCTACCTCTACTGCACTCCACTGTACTCTACCTCTACTGTACTCCACTGTATTCTACCTCTACTGTGCTCTACTGTACTCTACCTCTACTGTACTCCACTGTTCTCTACCTCTACTGTACTCTACTGTACTCCACCTCTACTGTGCTCCACTGTACTCCACTGTACTCTACCTCTACTGTGCTCCACTGTACTCTACCTCTACTGTACTCCAATCTACTCTATCTCTACCGTGCTCCACTGTACTCTACCTCTACTGTACTCCAATCTACTCTATCTCTACCGTGCTCCACTGTACTCTACCTCTACTGTACTCCACTGTATTCTACCTCTACTGTGCTCTACTGTACTCTACCTCTACTGTACTCCACTGTTCTCTACCTCTACTGTACTCTACTGTACTCCACCTCTACTGTGCTCCACTGTACTCCACTGTACTCTACCTCTACTGTGCTCCACTTTACTCTACCTCTACTGTACTCCAATCTACTCTATCTCTACCGTGCTCCACTGTACTCTACCTCTACTGTACTCCAATCTACTCTATCTCTACCGTGCTCCACTGTACTCTACCTCTACTGTACTCCACTGTACTCTACCTCTACTGTACTCTACTGTACTCCACCTCTACTGTGCTCCACTGTACTCCACTGTACTCTACCTCTACTGTGCTCCACTGTACTCTACCTCTACTGTACTCCACTGTACTCTACCTCTACTGTGCTCCACTGTACTCTACCTCTACTGTACTCCACTGTACTCTACCTCTACTGTACTCCACTGTACTCTACCTCTACTGTACTCCACTGTATTCTACCTCTACTGTGCTCTACTGTACTCTACCTCTACTGTACTCCACTGTACTCTACCTCTACTGTACTGTACTGTTCTCTACCTCTACTGTACTCTACTGTACTCCACCTCTACTGTGCTCCACTGTACTCCACTCTAATCTACCTCTACTCTGCTCCACTGTACTCTACCTCTACTGTACTCCACTGTACTCTATCTCTACTGTGCTCCACTGTACTCTACCTCTACTGTGCTCCACTGTACTCCACTGTACTCTGTCTCTACTGTGATCCATTGTACTCTACCTCTGCTGTGCTCCACTGTACTCTATCTCTACTCTACTCCACTGTACTCTATCTCTATTGTACTCCACTGTACTCTACATTTACTGTACTCTACTGTACTCCACCTCTACTGTGCTCCACTGTACTCCACTGTACTCTTCCTCTACTTCACTCCACTGTACTCTATCTCTACTGTGCTCCACTGTACTCTACCTCTACTGTGCTCCACTGTACTCTACCTCTACTGTGCTCCACTGTACTCCACTGTACTCTATCTCTACTGTGCTCCACTGTACTCTACCTCTACTGTGCTCCACTGTACTCCACTGTACTCTATCTCTACTGTGCTCCACTGTACTCTACCTCTACTGTGCTCCACTGTACTCCACTGTACTCTACCTCTACTGTGCTCCACTGTACTCTATCTCTACTCTACTCCACTGTACTCCACCTCTAATGTGCTCCACTCTACTCTACCTCTACTGTTATCCACTATACTCTACCTCTACTTGGCTCTACTGTACTCTATCTCTACTGTGCTCCACTGTACTCTATCTCTACTGTACTCCACTGTACTCTATCTCTACTCTACTCCACTGTACTCTATCTCTACTGTACTCCACTGTACTCTACCTCTACTGTACTCTACTGTACTCCACCTCTACTGTGCTCCACTGTACTCCACTGTACTTTACCTCTACTGTGCTTCATTGTACTCTACCTCTACTGTACTCCACTGTACTCTACCTCTACTCTGCTCCACTTTACTCTACCTCTACTGTACTCCACTGTACTCTACCTCTACTGCACTCCACTGTACTCTACCTCTACTGTACTCCACTGTATTCTACCTCTACTGTGCTCTACTGTACTCTACCTCTACTGTACTCCACTGTTCTCTACCTCTACTGTACTCTACTGTACTCCACCTCTACTGTGCTCCACTGTACTCCACTGTACTCTACCTCTACTGTGCTCCACTGTACTCTACCTCTACTGTACTCCAATCTACTCTATCTCTACCGTGCTCCACTGTACTCTACCTCTACTGTACTCCAATCTACTCTATCTCTACCGTGCTCCACTGTACTCTACCTCTACTGTACTCCACTGTATTCTACCTCTACTGTGCTCTACTGTACTCTACCTCTACTGTACTCCACTGTTCTCTACCTCTACTGTACTCTACTGTACTCCACCTCTACTGTGCTCCACTGTACTCCACTGTACTCTACCTTTACTGTGCTCCACTTTACTCTACCTCTACTGTACTCCAATCTACTCTATCTCTACCGTGCTCCACTGTACTCTACCTCTACTGTACTCCAATCTACTCTATCTCTACCGTGCTCCACTGTACTCTACCTCTACTGTACTCCACTGTACTCTACCTCTACTGTACTCTACTGTACTCCACCTCTACTGTGCTCCACTGTACTCCACTGTACTCTACCTCTACTGTGCTCCACTGTACTCTACCTCTACTGTACTCCACTGTACTCTACCTCTACTGTGCTCCACTGTACTCTACCTCTACTGTACTCCACTGTACTCTACCTCTACTGTACTCCACTGTACTCTACCTCTACTGTACTCCACTGTATTCTACCTCTACTGTGCTCTACTGTACTCTACCTCTACTGTACTCCACTGTACTCTACCTCTACTGTACTGTACTGTTCTCTACCTCTACTGTACTCTACTGTACTCCACCTCTACTGTGCTCCACTGTACTCCACTCTAATCTACCTCTACTCTGCTCCACTGTACTCTACCTCTACTGTACTCCACTGTACTCTATCTCTACTGTGCTCCACTGTACTCTACCTCTACTGTGCTCCACTGTACTCCACTGTACTCTGTCTCTACTGTGATCCATTGTACTCTACCTCTGCTGTGCTCCACTGTGCTCTATCTCTACTCTACTCCACTGTACTCTATCTCTATTGTACTCCACTGTACTCTACCTTTACTGTACTCTACTGTACTCCACCTCTACTGTGCTCCACTGTACTCCACTGTACTCTTCCTCTACTTCACTCCACTGTACTCTATCTCTACTGTGCTCCACTGTACTCTACCTCTACTGTGCTCTACTGTACTCTACTCTACTGTGCTCCACTGTACTCTATTTCTACTATACCCCACTGTACTCTACCTCTACTGTGCTCCACTGTACACTACCTCTACTGTACTCCACTGTACTCTACCTCTACTGTGCTCCACTGTACTCTACCTCTACTGTGCTCCACTGTACTCTAACTCTACTCTGCTCTACTGTACTCTATCTCTACTGTACTCCACTGTACTCTACCTCTACTGTACTCCACTGTAGTCTACCTCAACTATACTCCACTGTACTCTAACTCAACTATACTCCACTGTACTCTATCTCTACTCTACTCCACTGTACTCTATCTCTACTCTACTCCACTGTACTCTATCTCTACTGTACTCCACTGTACTCTACCTCTACTGTACTCTACTGTACTCCACCTCTACTGTGGGCTCCACTGTACTCCACTGTACTTTACCTCTACTATGCTTCATTGTACTCTACCTCTACTGTACTCCACTGTACTCTACCTCTACTCTGCTCCACTGTACTCTACCTCTACTGTACTCCACTGTACTCTACCTCTACTGCACTCCACTGTACTCTACCTCTACTGTACTCCACTGTATTCTACCTCTACTGTGCTCTACTGTACTCTACCTCTACTGTACTCCACTGTTCTCTACCTCTACTGTACTCTACTGTACTCCACCTCTACTGTGCTCCACTGTACTCCACTGTACTCTACCTCTACTGTGCTCCACTGTACTCTACCTCTACTGTACTCCAATCTACTCTATCTCTACCGTGCTCCACTGTACTCTACCTCTACTGTACTCCAATCTACTCTATCTCTACCGTGCTCCACTGTACTCTACCTCTACTGTACTCCACTGTACTCTACCTCTACTGTACTCTACTGTACTCCACCTCTACTGTGCTCCACTGTACTCCACTGTACTCTACCTCTACTGTGCTCCACTGTACTCTACCTCTACTGTACTCCACTGTACTCTACCTCTACTGTTCTCCACTGTACTCTACCTCTACTGTACTCCACTGTACTCTACCTCTACTGTACTCCACTGTACTCTACCTCTACTGTACTCCACTGTATTCTACCTCTACTGTGCTCTACTGTACTCTACCTCTACTGTACTCCACTGTACTCTACCTCTACTGTACTGTACTGTTCTCTACCTCTACTGTACTCTACTGTACTCCACCTCTACTGTGCTCCACTGTACTCCACTCTATTCTACCTCTACTCTGCTCCACTGTACTCTACCTCTACTGTACTCCACTGTACTCTATCTCTACTGTGCTCCACTGTACTCTACCTCTACTGTGCTCCACTGTACTCCACTGTACTCTGTCTCTACTGTGATCCATTGTACTCTACCTCTGCTGTGCTCCACTGTACTCTATCTCTACTCTACTCCACTGTACTCTATCTCTATTGTACTCCACTGTACTCTACCTTTACTGTACTCTACTGTACTCCACCTCTACTGTGCTCCACTGTACTCCACTGTACTCTTCCTCTACTTCACTCCACTGTACTCTATCTCTACTGTGCTCCACTGTACTCTACCTCTACTGTGCTCTACTGTACTCTACTCTACTGTGCTCCACTGTACTCTATTTCTACTGTACCCCACTGTACTCTACCTCTACTGTGCTCCACTGTACACTACCTCTACTGTACTCCACTGTACTCTACCTCTACTGTGCTCCACTGTACTCTACCTCTACTGTGCTCCACTGTACTCTAACTCTACTGTGCTCCACTGTACTCTATCTCTACTGTACTCCACTGTACTCTACCTCTACTATACTCTACTGTACTCCACCTCTACTGTACTCCACTGTACTCTACCTCAACTATACTCCACTGTACTCTAACTCAACTATACTCCACTGTACTCTATCTCTACTCTACTCCACTGTACTCTATATCTACTCTACTCCACTGTACTCTATCTCTACTGTACTCCACTGTACTCTACCTCTACTGTACTCTACTGTACTCCACCTCTACTGTGCTCCACTGTACTCCACTGTACTTTACCTCTACTGTGCTTCATTGTACTCTACCTCTACTCTACTCCACTGTACTCTACCTCTACTCTGCTCCACTGTACTCTACCTCTACTGTACTCCACTGTACTCTACCTCTACTGCACTCCACTGTACTCTACCTCTACTGTACTCCACTGTATTCTACCTCTACTGTGCTCTACTGTACTCTACCTCTACTGCACTCCACTGTTCTCTACCTCTACTGTACTCTACTGTACTCCACCTCTACTGTGCTCCACTGTACTCCACTGTACTCTACCTCTACTGTGCTCCACTGTACTCTACCTCTACTGTACTCCACTGTACTCTATCTCTACCGTGCTCCACTGTACTCTACCTCTACTGTGCTCCACTGTACTCTACTGTACTCTATCTCTACTGTGCTCCACTGTACTCTATCTCTACTGTACTCCACTGTATTCTACCTCTACTGTGCTCCACTGTACTCTCTCTCTACTGTACTCCACTGTACTCTACCTCTACTGTACTCCACTGTACTCTACCTCTACTGTACTCCACTGTACTCTACCTCTACTGTACTCCACTGTACTCTACCTCTACTGTGCTCCACTGTACTCCACTGTACTCTACCTCTACTGTGCTCCACTGTACTCTACCTCTACTGTACTCCACTGTACTCTACCTCTACTGTGCTCCACTGTACTCTACCTCTACTGTACTCCACTGTACTCTACCTCTACTGTACTCCACTGTACTCTACCTCTACTGTACTCCACTGTATTCTACCTCTACTGTGCTCTACTGTACTCTACCTCTACTGTAATCCACTGTACTCTACCTCTACTGTACTGTACTGTTCTCTACCTCTACTGTACTCTACTGTACTCCACCTCTACTGTGCTCCACTGTACTCCACTCTAATCTACCTCTACTGTGCTCCACTGTACTCTATCTCTACTGTGCTCCACTGTACTCTACCTCTACTGTGCTCCACTGTACTCCACTGTACTCTATCTCTACTGTTATCCACTGTACTCTACCTCCGCTGTGCTCCACTGTACTCTATCTCTACTCTACTCCACTGTACTCTATCTCTATTGTACTCCACTGTACTCTACCTTTACTGTACTCTACTGTACTCCACATCTACTGTGCTCCACTGTACTCCACTGTACTCTTCCTCTACTCTACTCCACTGTACTCTATCTCTACTGTGCCCCACTGTACTCTACCTCTACTGTGCTCTACTGTACTCTACTCTACTGTGCTCCACTGTACTCTATCTCTACTCTACTCCACTGTACTCTATCTCTATTGTACTCCACTGTACTCTACCTTTACTGTACTCTACTGTACTCCACCTCTACTGTGCTCCACTGTACTCCACTGTACTCTTCCTCTACTGTGCTCCACTCTACACTACCTCTACTGTACTCCACTGTACTCTACCTCTACTGTGCTCCACTGTACTCTACCTCTACTGTGCTCCACTGTACTCTAACTCTACTGTGCTCCACTGTACTCTATCTCTACTGTACTCCACTGTACTCTACCTCTACTATACTCTCTTGTACTCCACCTCTACTATACTCTACTGTACTCCACCTCTACTGTACTCCACTGTACTCTACCTCTACAGTGCTCCACTGTGCTCTACCTCTACTGTACTCCACTGTACTCTACCTCTACTCTGCTCTACTGTACTCTATCTCTACTGTACTCCACTGTACTCTACCTCTACTGTACTCCACTGTAGTCTACCTCTACTATACTCCACTGCACTCTACCTCTACTGTGCTCCACTGTACTCTACCTCTACTGTGCTCTACTGTACTCTATCTCTACTGTGCTCCACTGTACTCTTCCTCTACTGTACTCTACTGTACTCCACCTCTACTGTGCTCCACTGTACTCCACTGTACTCTACCTCTACTGTTATCCACTGTAGTCTACCTCAACTATACTCCACTGTACTCTAACTCAACTATACTCCACTGTACTCTATCTCTACTCTACTCCACTGTACTCTATCTCTACTCTACTCCACTGTACTCTATCTCTACTGTACTCCACTGTACTCTACCTCTACTGTACTCTACTGTACTCCACCTCTACTGTGCTCCACTGTACTCCACTGTACTCTACCTCTACTGTGCTTCATTGTACTCTACCTCTACTGTACTCCACTGTACTCTACCTCTACTCTGCTCCACTGTACTCTACCTCTACTGTACTCCACTGTACTCTACCTCTACTGCACTCCACTGTACTCTACATCCACTGTACTCCACTGTATTCTACCTCTACTGTGCTCTACTGTACTCTACCTCTACTGTACTCCACTGTTCTCTACCTCTACTGTACTCTACTGTACTCCACCTCTACTGTGCTCCACTTTACTCCACTGTACTCTACCTCTACTCTGCTCCACTGTACTCTACCTCTACTGTACTCCACTGTACTCTATCTCTACCGTGCTCCACTGTACTCTACCTCTACTGTGCTCCACTGTACTCCACTTTACTCTACCTCTACTGTGCTCCACTGTACTCTATCTCTACTCTACTCCACTGTACTCCACCTCTAATGTGCTCCACTCTACTCTACCTCTACTGTTATCCACTGTACTCTACCTCTACTTGGCTCTACTGTACTCTATCTCTACTGTGCTCCACTGTACTCTATCTCTACTGTACTCCACTGTACTCTATCTCTACTCTACTCCACTGTACTCTATCTCTACTGTACTCCACTGTACTCTACCTCTACTGTACTCTACTGTACTCCACCTCTACTGTGCTCCACTGTACTCCACTGTACTTTACCTCTACTGTGCTTCATTGTACTCTACCTCTACTGTACTCCACTGTACTCTACCTCTACTCTGCTCCACTGTACTCTACCTCTACTGTACTCCACTGTACTCTACCTCTACTGCACTCCACTGTACTCTACCTCTACTGTACTCCACTGTATTCTACCTCTACTGTGCTCTACTGTACTCTACCTCTACTGTACTCCACTGTTCTCTACCTCTACTGTACTCTACTGTACTCCACCTCTACAGTGCTCCACTGTACTCCACTGTACTCTACCTCTACTGTGCTCCACTGTACTCTACCTCTACTGTACTCCAATCTACTCTATCTCTACCGTGCTCCACTGTACTCTACCTCTACTGTACTCCAATCTACTCTATCTCTACCGTGCTCCACTGTACTCTACCTCTACTGTACTCCACTGTACTCTACCTCTACTGTACTCTACTGTACTCCACCTCTACTGTGCTCCACTGTACTCCACTGTACTCTACCTCTACTGTGCTCCACTGTACTCTACCTCTACTGTACTCCACTGTACTCTACCTCTACTGTGCTCCACTGTACTCTACCTCTACTGTACTCCACTGTACTCTACCTCTACTGTACTCCACTGTACTCTATCTCTACTGTGCTCCACTGTACTCTACCTCTACTGTGCTCCACTGTACTCCACTGTACTCTGTCTCTACTGTGATCCATTGTACTCTACCTCTGCTGTGCTCCACTGTACTCTATCTCTACTCTACTCCACTGTACTCTATCTCTATTGTACTCCACTGTACTCTACCTTTACTGTACTCTACTGTACTCCACCTCTACTGTGCTCCACTGTACTCCACTGTACTCTTCCTCTACTTCACTCCACTGTACTCTATCTCTACTGTGCTCCACTGTACTCTACCTCTACTGTGCTCTACTGTACTCTACTCTACTGTGCTCCATTGTACTCTATTTCTACTGTACCCCACTGTACTCTACCTCTACTGTGCTCCACTGTACACTACCTCTACTGTACTCCACTGTACTCTACCTCTACTCTGCTCCACTGTACTCTACCTCTACTGTACTCCACTGTACTCTACCTCTACTGCACTCCACTGTACTCTACCTCTACTGTACTCCACTGTATTCTACCTCTACTGTGCTCTACTGTACTCTACCTCTACTGTACTCCACTGTTCTCTACCTCTACTGTACTCTACTGTACTCCACCTCTACTGTGCTCCACTGTACTCCACTGTACTCTACCTCTACTGTGCTCCACTGTACTCTACCTCTACTGTACTCCACTGTACTCTATCTCTACCGTGCTCCACTGTACTCTACCTCTACTGTGCTCCACTGTACTCTACTGTACTCTATCTCTACTGTGCTCCACTGTACTCTATCTCTACTGTACTCCACTGTATTCTACCTCTACTGTGCTCCACTGTACTCTCTCTCTACTGTACTCCACTGTACTCTACCTCTACTGTACTCCACTGTACTCTACCTCTACTGTACTCCACTGTACTCTACCTCTACTGTACTCCACTGTACTCTACCTCTACTGTGCTCCACTGTACTCCACTGTACTCTACCTCTACTGTGCTCCACTGTACTCTACCTCTACTGTACTCCACTGTACTCTACCTCTACTGTGCTCCACTGTACTCTACCTCTACTGTACTCCACTGTACTCTACCTCTACTGTACTCCACTGTACTCTACCTCTACTGTACTCCACTGTATTCTACCTCTACTGTGCTCTACTGTACTCTACCTCTACTGTAATCCACTGTACTCTACCTCTACTGTACTGTACTGTTCTCTACCTCTACTGTACTCTACTGTACTCCACCTCTACTGTGCTCCACTGTACTCCACTCTAATCTACCTCTACTGTGCTCCACTGTACTCTATCTCTACTGTGCTCCACTGTACTCTACCTCTACTGTGCTCCACTGTACTCCACTGTACTCTATCTCTACTGTTATCCACTGTACTCTACCTCCGCTGTGCTCCACTGTACTCTATCTCTACTCTACTCCACTGTACTCTATCTCTATTGTACTCCACTGTACTCTACCTTTACTGTACTCTACTGTACTCCACATCTACTGTGCTCCACTGTACTCCACTGTACTCTTCCTCTACTCTACTCCACTGTACTCTATCTCTACTGTGCCCCACTGTACTCTACCTCTACTGTGCTCTACTGTACTCTACTCTACTGTGCTCCACTGTACTCTATCTCTACTCTACTCCACTGTACTCTATCTCTATTGTACTCCACTGTACTCTACCTTTACTGTACTCTACTGTACTCCACCTCTACTGTGCTCCACTGTACTCCACTGTACTCTTCCTCTACTGTGCTCCACTCTACACTACCTCTACTGTACTCCACTGTACTCTACCTCTACTGTGCTCCACTGTACTCTACCTCTACTGTGCTCCACTGTACTCTAACTCTACTGTGCTCCACTGTACTCTATCTCTACTGTACTCCACTGTACTCTACCTCTACTATACTCTCTTGTACTCCACCTCTACTATACTCTACTGTACTCCACCTCTACTGTACTCCACTGTACTCTACCTCTACAGTGCTCCACTGTGCTCTACCTCTACTGTACTCCACTGTACTCTACCTCTACTCTGCTCTACTGTACTCTATCTCTACTGTACTCCACTGTACTCTACCTCTACTGTACTCCACTGTAGTCTACCTCTACTATACTCCACTGCACTCTACCTCTACTGTGCTCCACTGTACTCTACCTCTACTGTGCTCTACTGTACTCTATCTCTACTGTGCTCCACTGTACTCTTCCTCTACTGTACTCTACTGTACTCCACCTCTACTGTGCTCCACTGTACTCCACTGTACTCTACCTCTACTGTTATCCACTGTAGTCTACCTCAACTATACTCCACTGTACTCTAACTCAACTATACTCCACTGTACTCTATCTCTACTCTACTCCACTGTACTCTATCTCTACTCTACTCCACTGTACTCTATCTCTACTGTACTCCACTGTACTCTACCTCTACTGTACTCTACTGTACTCCACCTCTACTGTGCTCCACTGTACTCCACTGTACTCTACCTCTACTGTGCTTCATTGTACTCTACCTCTACTGTACTCCACTGTACTCTACCTCTACTCTGCTCCACTGTACTCTACCTCTACTGTACTCCACTGTACTCTACCTCTACTGCACTCCACTGTACTCTACATCCACTGTACTCCACTGTATTCTACCTCTACTGTGCTCTACTGTACTCTACCTCTACTGTACTCCACTGTTCTCTACCTCTACTGTACTCTACTGTACTCCACCTCTACTGTGCTCCACTTTACTCCACTGTACTCTACCTCTACTCTGCTCCACTGTACTCTACCTCTACTGTACTCCACTGTACTCTATCTCTACCGTGCTCCACTGTACTCTACCTCTACTGTGCTCCACTGTACTCCACTTTACTCTACCTCTACTGTGCTCCACTGTACTCTATCTCTACTCTACTCCACTGTACTCCACCTCTAATGTGCTCCACTCTACTCTACCTCTACTGTTATCCACTGTACTCTACCTCTACTTGGCTCTACTGTACTCTATCTCTACTGTGCTCCACTGTACTCTATCTCTACTGTACTCCACTGTACTCTATCTCTACTCTACTCCACTGTACTCTATCTCTACTGTACTCCACTGTACTCTACCTCTACTGTACTCTACTGTACTCCACCTCTACTGTGCTCCACTGTACTCCACTGTACTTTACCTCTACTGTGCTTCATTGTACTCTACCTCTACTGTACTCCACTGTACTCTACCTCTACTCTGCTCCACTGTACTCTACCTCTACTGTACTCCACTGTACTCTACCTCTACTGCACTCCACTGTACTCTACCTCTACTGTACTCCACTGTATTCTACCTCTACTGTGCTCTACTGTACTCTACCTCTACTGTACTCCACTGTTCTCTACCTCTACTGTACTCTACTGTACTCCACCTCTACAGTGCTCCACTGTACTCCACTGTACTCTACCTCTACTGTGCTCCACTGTACTCTACCTCTACTGTACTCCAATCTACTCTATCTCTACCGTGCTCCACTGTACTCTACCTCTACTGTACTCCAATCTACTCTATCTCTACCGTGCTCCACTGTACTCTACCTCTACTGTACTCCACTGTACTCTACCTCTACTGTACTCTACTGTACTCCACCTCTACTGTGCTCCACTGTACTCCACTGTACTCTACCTCTACTGTGCTCCACTGTACTCTACCTCTACTGTACTCCACTGTACTCTACCTCTACTGTGCTCCACTGTACTCTACCTCTACTGTACTCCACTGTACTCTACCTCTACTGTACTCCACTGTACTCTATCTCTACTGTGCTCCACTGTACTCTACCTCTACTGTGCTCCACTGTACTCCACTGTACTCTGTCTCTACTGTGATCCATTGTACTCTACCTCTGCTGTGCTCCACTGTACTCTATCTCTACTCTACTCCACTGTACTCTATCTCTATTGTACTCCACTGTACTCTACCTTTACTGTACTCTACTGTACTCCACCTCTACTGTGCTCCACTGTACTCCACTGTACTCTTCCTCTACTTCACTCCACTGTACTCTATCTCTACTGTGCTCCACTGTACTCTACCTCTACTGTGCTCTACTGTACTCTACTCTACTGTGCTCCATTGTACTCTATTTCTACTGTACCCCACTGTACTCTACCTCTACTGTGCTCCACTGTACACTACCTCTACTGTACTCCACTGTACTCTACCTCTACTGTGCTCCACTGTACTCTACCTCTACTGTGCTCCACTGTACTCTAACTCTACTGTGCTCCACTGTACTCTATCTCTACTGTACTCCACTGTACTCTACCTCTACTATACTCTACTGTACTCCACCTCTACTGTACTCCACTGTACTCTACCTCAACTATACTCCACTGTACTCTAACTCAACTATACTCCACTGTACTCTATCTCTACTCTACTCCACTGTACTCTATATCTACTCTACTCCACTGTACTCTATCTCTACTGTACTCCACTGTACTCTACCTCTACTGTACTCTACTGTACTCCACCTCTACTGTGCTCCACTGTACTCCACTGTACTTTACCTCTACTGTGCTTCATTGTACTCTACCTCTACTCTACTCCACTGTACTCTACCTCTACTCTGCTCCACTGTACTCTACCTCTACTGTACTCCACTGTACTCTACCTCTACTGCACTCCACTGTACTCTACCTCTACTGTACTCCACTGTATTCTACCTCTACTGTGCTCTACTGTACTCTACCTCTACTGTACTCCACTGTTCTCTACCTCTACTGTACTCTACTGTACTCCACCTCTACTGTGCTCCACTGTACTCCACTGTACTCTACCTCTACTGTGCTCCACTGTACTCTACCTCTACTGTACTCCACTGTACTCTATCTCTACCGTGCTCCACTGTACTCTACCTCTACTGTGCTCCACTGTACTCTACTGTACTCTATCTCTACTGTGCTCCACTGTACTCTATCTCTACTGTACTCCACTGTATTCTACCTCTACTGTGCTCCACTGTACTCTCTCTCTACTGTACTCCACTGTACTCTACCTCTACTGTACTCCACTGTACTCTACCTCTACTGTACTCCACTGTACTCTACCTCTACTGTACTCCACTGTACTCTACCTCTACTGTGCTCCACTGTACTCCACTGTACTCTACCTCTACTGTGCTCCACTGTACTCTACCTCTACTGTACTCCACTGTACTCTACCTCTACTGTGCTCCACTGTACTCTACCTCTACTGTACTCCACTGTACTCTACCTCTACTGTACTCCACTGTACTCTACCTCTACTGTACTCCACTGTATTCTACCTCTACTGTGCTCTACTGTACTCTACCTCTACTGTAATCCACTGTACTCTACCTCTACTGTACTGTACTGTTCTCTACCTCTACTGTACTCTACTGTACTCCACCTCTACTGTGCTCCACTGTACTCCACTCTAATCTACCTCTACTGTGCTCCACTGTACTCTATCTCTACTGTGCTCCACTGTACTCTACCTCTACTGTGCTCCACTGTACTCCACTGTACTCTATCTCTACTGTTATCCACTGTACTCTACCTCCGCTGTGCTCCACTGTACTCTATCTCTACTCTACTCCACTGTACTCTATCTCTATTGTACTCCACTGTACTCTACCTTTACTGTACTCTACTGTACTCCACATCTACTGTGCTCCACTGTACTCCACTGTACTCTTCCTCTACTGTACTCCACTGTACTCTATCTCTACTGTGCCCCACTGTACTCTACCTCTACTGTGCTCTACTGTACTCTACTCTACTGTGCTCCACTGTACTCTATCTCTACTCTACTCCACTGTACTCTATCTCTATTGTACTCCACTGTACTCTACCTTTACTGTACTCTACTGTACTCCACCTCTACTGTGCTCCACTGTACTCCACTGTACTCTTCCTCTACTGTGCTCCACTCTACACTACCTCTACTGTACTCCACTGTACTCTACCTCTACTGTGCTCCACTGTACTCTACCTCTACTGTGCTCCACTGTACTCTAACTCTACTGTGCTCCACTGTACTCTATCTCTACTGTACTCCACTGTACTCTACCTCTACTATACTCTCTTGTACTCCACCTCTACTATACTCTACTGTACTCCACCTCTACTGTACTCCACTGTACTCTACCTCTACAGTGCTCCACTGTGCTCTACCTCTACTGTACTCCACTGTACTCTACCTCTACTCTGCTCTACTGTACTCTATCTCTACTGTACTCCACTGTACTCTACCTCTACTGTACTCCACTGTAGTCTACCTCTACTATACTCCACTGCACTCTACCTCTACTGTGCTCCACTGTACTCTACCTCTACTGTGCTCTACTGTACTCTATCTCTACTGTGCTCCACTGTACTCTTCCTCTACTGTACTCTACTGTACTCCACCTCTACTGTGCTCCACTGTACTCCACTGTACTCTACCTCTACTGTTATCCACTGTAGTCTACCTCAACTATACTCCACTGTACTCTAACTCAACTATACTCCACTGTACTCTATCTCTACTCTACTCCACTGTACTCTATCTCTACTCTACTCCACTGTACTCTATCTCTACTGTACTCCACTGTACTCTACCTCTACTGTACTCTACTGTACTCCACCTCTACTGTGCTCCACTGTACTCCACTGTACTCTACCTCTACTGTTATCCACTGTAGTCTACCTCAACTATACTCCACTGTACTCTAACTCAACTATACTCCACTGTACTCTATCTCTACTCTACTCCACTGTACTCTATCTCTACTCTACTCCACTGTACTCTATCTCTACTGTACTCCACTGTACTCTACCTCTACTGTACTCTACTGTACTCCACCTCTACTGTGCTCCACTGTACTCCACTGTACTCTACCTCTACTGTGCTTCATTGTACTCTACCTCTAATGTACTCCACTGTACTCTACCTCTACTCTGCTCCACTGTACTCTACCTCTACTGTACTCCACTGTACTCTACCTCTACTGTACTCCACTGTTCTCTACCTCTACTGTACTCTACTGTACTCCACCTCTACTGTGCTCCACTGTACTCCACTGTACTCTACCTCTACTGTGCTCCACTGTACTCTACCTCTACTGTACTCCACTGTACTCTATCTCTACCGTGCTCCACTGTACTCTACCTCTACTGTGCTCCACTGTACTCCACTGTACTCTATCTCTACTGTGATCCACTGTACTCTACCTCTGTTGTGCTCCGCTGTACTCTATCTCTACTCTACTCCACTGTACTCTATCTCTATTGTACTCCACTGTACTCTACATCTACTGTACTCTATTGTACTCCACCTCTACTGTGCTCCACTGTACTCCACTGTACTCTTCCTCTACTGTGCTCCACTGTACTCTACCTCTACTGTTATCCACTGTAGTCTACCTCAACTATACTCCACTGTACTCTGACTCAACTATACTCCACTGTACTCTATCTCAACTCTACTCCACTGTACTCTATCTCTACTCTACTCCACAGTACTCTATCTCTACTGTACACCACTGTACTCTACCTCTACTGTACTCTACTGTACTCCACCTCTACTGTGCTCCACTGTACTCCACTGTACTCTACCTCTACTGTGCTTCATTGTACTCTACCTCTACTGTACTCCACTGTACTCTACCTCTACTGTACTCCACTGTACTCTATCTCTACCGTGCTCCACTGTACTCTACCTCTACTGTGCTCCACTGTACTCTACTGTACTCTATCTCTACTGTGCTCCACTGTACTCTATCTCTACTGTACTCCACTGTATTCTACCTCTACTGTGCTCCACTGTACTCTCTCTCTACTGTACTCCACTGTACTCTACCTCTACTGTACTCCACTGTACTCTACCTCTGCTGTGCTCCACTGTGCTCTATCTCTACTCTACTCCACTGTACTCTATCTCTACTGTACTCCACTGTACTCTACCTCTACTGTACTCTACTGTACTCCACCTCTACTGTGCTCCACTGTACTCCACTGTACTCTACCTCTACTGTGCTCCACTGTACTCTACCTCTACTGTACTCCACTGTACTCTACCTCTACTGTGCTCCACTGTACTCTACCTCTACTGTACTCCACTGTACTCTACCTCTACTGTACTCCACTGTACTCTACCTCTACTGTACTCCACTGTATTCTACCTCTACTGTGCTCTACTGTACTCTACCTCTACTGTACTCCACTGTACTCTACCTCTACTGTACTGTACTGTTCTCTACCTCTACTGTACTCTACTGTACTCCACCTCTACTGTGCTCCACTGTACTCCACTCTACTCTACCTCTACTCTGCTCCACTGTACTCTACCTCTACTGTACTGCACTGTACTCTATCTCTACTGTGCTCCACTGTACTCTACCTCTACTGTGCTCCACTGTACTCCACTGTACTCTATCTCTACTGTGATCCATTGTACTCTACCTCTGCTGTGCTCCACTGTACTCTATCTCTACTCTACTCCACTGTACTCTATCTCTATTGTACTCCACTGTACTCTACCTTTACTGTACTCTACTGTACTCCACCTCTACTGTGCTCCACTGTACTCCACTGTACTCTTCCTCTACTTCACTCCACTGTACTCTATCTCTACTGTGCTCCACTGTACTCTACCTCTACTGTGCTCTACTGTACTCTACTCTACTGTGCTCCACTGTACTCTATTTCTACTGTACCCTGCTGTACTCTACCTCTACTGTGCTCCACTGTACACTACCTCTACTGTACTCCACTGTACTCTACCTCTACTGTGCTCCACTGTACTCTACCTCTACTGTGCTCCACTGTACTCTAACTCTACTGTGCTCCACTGTACTCTATCTCTACTGTACTCCACTGTACTCTACCTCTACTATACTCTACTGTACTCCACCTCTACTGTACTCCACTGTACTCTACCTCTACAGTGCTCCACTGTGCTCTACCTCTACTGTACTCCACTGTACTCTACCTCTACTCTGCTCTACTGTACACTATCTCTACTGTACTCCACTGTACTCTACCTCTACTGTACTCCACTGTAGTCTACCTCTACTATACTCCACTGCACTCTACCTCTACTGTGCTCCACTGTACTCTACCTCTACAGTGCTCTACTTTAATCTATCTCTACTGTGCTCCACTGTACTCTTCCTCTACTGTACTCTACTGTACTCCACCTCTACTGTGCTCCACTGTACTCTTCCTCTACTGTACTCTACTGTACTCCACCTCTACTGTGCTCCACTGTACTCCACTGTACTCTACCTCTACTGTTATCCACTGTAGTCTACCTCAACTATACTCCACTGTACTCTAACTCAACTATACTCCACTGTACTCTATCTCTACTCTACTCCACTGTACTCTATCTCTACTCTACTCCAATGTATTCTATCTCTACTGTACTCCACTGTACTCTACCTCTACTGTACTCTACTGTACTCCACCTCTACTGTGCTCCACTGTACTCCACTGTACTCTACCTCTACTGTGCTTCATTGTACTCTACCTCTAATGTACTCCACTGTACTCTACCTCTACTCTGCTCCACTGTACTCTACCTCTACTGTACTCCACTGTACTCTACCTCTACTGCACTCCACTGTACTCTACCTCTACTGTACTCCACTGTATTCTACCTCTACTGTGCTCTACTGTACTCTACCTCTACTGTACTCCACTGTTCTCTACCTCTACTGTACTCTACTGTACTCCACCTCTACTGTGCTCCACTGTACTCCACTGTACTCTACCTCTACTGTGCTCCACTGTACTCTACCTCTACTGTACTCCACTGTACTCTATCTCTACCGTGCTCCACTGTACTCTACCTCTACTGTGCTCCACTGTACTCCACTGTACTCTATCTCTACTGTGATCCACTGTACTCTACCTCTGTTGTGCTCCGCTGTACTCTATCTCTACTCTACTCCACTGTACTCTATCTCTATTGTACTCCACTGTACTCTACATCTACTGTACTCTATTGTACTCCACCTCTACTGTGCTCCACTGTACTCCACTGTACTCTTCCTCTACTGTGCTCCACTGTACTCCACTGTACTCTACCTCTACTGTTATCCACTGTAGTCTACCTCAACTATACTCCACTGTACTCTGACTCAACTATACTCCACTGTACTCTATCTCTACTCTACTCCACTGTACTCTATCTCTACTCTACTCCACAGTACTCTATCTCTACTGTACTCCACTGTACTCTACCTCTACTGTACTCTACTGTACTCCACCTCTACTGTGCTCCACTGTACTCCACTGTACTCTACCTCTACTGTGCTTCATTGTACTCTACCTCTACTGTACTCCACTGTACTCTACCTCTACTGTACTCCACTGTACTCTATCTCTACCGTGCTCCACTGTACTCTACCTCTACTGTGCTCCACTGTACTCTACTGTACTCTATCTCTACTGTGCTCCACTGTACTCTATCTCTACTGTACTCCACTGTATTCTACCTCTACTGTGCTCCACTGTACTCTCTCTCTACTGTACTCCACTGTACTCTACCTCTACTGTACTCCACTGTACTCTACCTCTGCTGTGCTCCACTGTGCTCTATCTCTACTCTACTCCACTGTACTCTATCTCTACTGTACTCCACTGTACTCTACCTCTACTGTACTCTACTGTACTCCACCTCTACTGTGCTCCACTGTACTCCACTGTACTCTACCTCTACTGTGCTCCACTGTACTCTACCTCTACTGTACTCCACTGTACTCTACCTCTACTGTACTCCACTGTACTCTATCTCTACCGTGCTCCACTGTACTCTACCTCTACTGTGCTCCACTGTACTCTACTGTACTCTATCTCTACCTCTACTGTGCTCCACTGTACTCTATCTCTACTGTACTCCACTGTAATCTATCTCTACTGTGCTCCACTGTACACTACCTCTACTGTACTCCACTGTACTCTACCTCTACTGTGCTCCACTGTACTCTACCTCTACTGTGCTCCACTGTACTCTAACTCTACTGTGCTCCACTGTACTCTATCTCTACTGTACTCCACTGTACTCTACCTCTACAGTGCTCCACTGTACTCTACCTCTACTGTACTCCACTGTACTCTACCTCTACTCTGCTCTACTGTACTCTATCTCTACTGTACTCCACTGTACTCTACCTCTACTGTACTCCACTGTAGTCTACCTCAACTATACTCCACTGTACTCTAACTCAACTATACTCCACTGTACTCTATCTCTACTCTACTCCACTGTACTCTATCTCTACTCTACTACACTGTACTCTATCTCTACTGTACTCCACTGTACTCTACCTCTACTGTACTCTACTGTACTCCACCTCTACTGTGCTCCACTGTACTCCACTGTACTTTACCTCTACTGTGCTTCATTGTACTCTACCTCTACTGTACTCCACTGTACTCTACCTCTACTCTGCTCCACTGTACTCTACCTCTACTGTACTCCACTGTACTCTACCTCTACTGCACTCCACTGTACTCTACCTCTACTGTACTCCACTGTATTCTACCTCTACTATGCTCTACTGTACTCTACCTCTACTGTACTCCACTGTTCTCTACCTCTACTGTACTCTACTGTACTCCACCTCTACTGTGCTCCACTGTACTCCACTGTACTCTACCTCTACTGTGCTCCACTGTACTCTACCTCTACTGTACTCCAATCTACTCTATCTCTACCGTGCTCCACTGTACTCTACCTCTACTGTGCTCCACTGTACTCTACTGTACTCTATCTCTACTGTGCTCCACTGTACTCTATCTCTACTGTACTCCACTGTATTCTACCTCTACTGTGCTCCACTGTACTCTCTCTCTACTGTACTCCACTGTACTCTACCTCTACTGTACTCCACTGTACTCTACCTCTGCTGTGCTCCACTGTGCTCTATCTCTACTCTACTCCACTGTACTCTATCTAAACTGTACTCCACTGTACTCTACCTCTACTGTACTCTACTGTACTCCACCTCTACTGTGCTCCACTGTACTCCACTGTACTCTACCTCTACTGTGCTCCACTGTACTCTATCTCTACTGTACTCCAATGTACTCTACCTCTACTGTGCTCCACTGTACTCTACCTCTACTGTACTCCACTGTACTCTACCTCTACTGTACTCCACTGTACTCTACCTCTACTGTACTCCACTGTATTCTACCTCTACTGTGCTCTACTGTACTCTACCTCTACTGTACTCCACTGTACTCTACCTCTACTGTACTGTACTGTTCTCTACCTCTACTGTACTCTACTGTACTCCATCTCTACTGTGCTCCACTGTACTCCACTCTAATCTACCTCTACTGTGCTCCACTGTACTCTATCTCTACTGTGCTCCACTGTACTCTACCTCTACTGTGCTCCACTGTACTCCACTGTACTCTATCTCTACTGTTATCCACTGTACTCTACCTCCGCTGTGCTCCACTGTACTCTATCTCTACTCTACTCCACTGTACTCTATCTCTATTGTACTCCACTGTACTCTACCTTTACTGTACTCTACTGTACTCCACATCTACTGTGCTCCACTGTACTCCACTGTACTCTTCCTCTACTGTACTCCACTGTACTCTATCTCTACTGTGCTCCACTGTACTCTACCTCTACTGTGCTCTACTGTACTCTACTCTACTGTGCTCCACTGTACTCTATCTCTACTCTACTCCACTGTACTCTATCTCTATTGTACTCCACTGTACTCTACCTTTACTGTACTCTACTGTACTCCACCTCTACTGTGCTCCACTGTACTCCACTGTACTCTTCCTCTACTGTGCTCCACTGTACACTACCTCTACTGTACTCCACTGTACTCTACCTCTACTGTGCTCCACTGTACTCTACCTCTACTGTGATCCACTGTACTCTAACTCTACTGTGCTCCACTGTACTCTATCTCTACTGTACTCCACTGTACTGTACCTCTACTATACTCTACTGTACTCCACCTCTACTATACTCTACTGTACTCCACCTCTACTGTACTCCACTGTACTCTACCTCTACAGTGCTCCACTGTGCTCTACCTCTACTGTACTCCACTGTACTCTACCTCTACTCTGCTCTACTGTACTCTATCTCTACTGTACTCCACTGTACTCTACCTCTACTGTACTCCAATTTAGTCTACCTCTACTATACTCCACTGCACTCTACCTCTACTGTGCTCCACTGTACTCTACCTCTACTGTGCTCTACTGTACTCTATCTCTACTGTGCTCCACTGTACTCTTCCTCTACTGTACTCTACTGTACTCCACCTCTACTCTGCTCCACTGTACTCCACTGTACTCTACCTCTACTGTTATCTACTGTAGTCTACCGCAACTATACTCCACTGTACTCTAACTCAACTATACTCCACTGTACTCTATCTCTACTCTACTCCACTGTACTCTATCTCTACTCTACTCCACTGTACTCTATCTCTACTGTACTCCACTGTACTCTACCTCTACTGTACTCCACTGTACTCTACCTCTACTGTACTCCACTGTATTCTACCTCTACTGTGCTCTACTGTACTCTACCTCTACTCTACTCCACTGTACTCTATCTCTACAGTGCTCCACTGTGCTCTACCTCTACTGTACTCCACTGTACTCTACCTCTACTCTGCTCTACTGTACTCTATCTCTACTGTACTCCACTGTACTCTACCTCTACTGTACTCCACTGTAGTCTACCTCTAATATACTCCACTGCACTCTACCTCTACTGTGCTCCACTGTACTCTACCTCTACTGTGCTCTACTGTACTCTATCTCTACTGTGCTCCACTGTACTCTTCCTCTACTGTACTCTACTGTACTCCACCTCTACTTTGCTCCACTGTACTCCACTGTACTCTACCTCTACTGTTATCCACTGTAGTCTACCTCAACTATACTCCACTGTACTCTAACTCAACTATACTCCACTGTACTCTATCTCTACTCTACTCCACTGTACTCTATCTCTACTCTACTCCACTGTACTCTATCTCTACTGTACTCCACTGTACTCTACCTCTACTGTACTCTACTGTACTCCACCTCTACTGTGCTCCACTGTACTCCACTGTACTCTACCTCTACTGTTATCCACTGTAGTCTACCTCAACTATACTCCACTGTACTCTAACTCAACTATACTCCACTGTACTCTATCTCTACTCTACTCCACTGTACTCTATCTCTACTCTACTCCACTGTACTCTATCTCTACTGTACTCCACTGTACTCTACCTCTACTGTACTCTACTGTACTCCACCTCTACTGTGCTCCACTGTACTCCACTGTACTCTACCTCTACTGTGCTTCATTGTACTCTACCTCTACTGTACTCCACTGTACTCTACCTCTACTCTGCTCCACTGTACTCTACCTCTACTGTACTCCACTGTACTCTACCTCTACTGCACTCCACTGTACTCTACCTCTACTGTACTCCACTGTATTCTACCTCTACTGTGCTCTACTGTACTCTACCTCTACTGTACTCCACAGTTCTCTACCTCTACTGTACTCTACTGTACTCCACCTCTACTGTGCTCCACTGTACTCCACTGTACTCTACCTCTACTGTGCTCCACTGTACTCTACCTCTACTGTACTCCACTGTACTCCACCTCTACTATACTCTACTGTACTCCACCTCTACTGTACTCCACTGTACTCTACCTCTACAGTGCTCCACTGTGCTCTACCTCTACTGTACTCCACTGTACTCTACCTCTACTCTGCTCTACTGTACTCTATCTCTACTGTACTCCACTGTACTCTACCTCTACTGTACTCCACTGTAGTCTACCTCTACTATACTCCACTGCACTCTACCTCTACTGTGCTCCACTGTACTCTACCTCTACTGTGCTCTACTTTACTCTATCTCTACTGTGCTCCACTGTACTCTTCCTCTACTGTACTCTACTGTACTCCACCTCTACTGTGCTCCACTGTACTCTTCCTCTACTGTACTCTACTGTACTCCACCTCTACTGTGCTCCACTGTACTCCACTGTACTCTACCTCTACTGTTATCCACTGTAGTCTACCTCAACTATACTCCACTGTACTCTAACTCAACTATACTCCACTGTACTCTATCTCTACTCTACTCCACTGTACTCTATCTCTACTGTACTCCACTGTACTCTACCTCTACTGTACTCTACTGTACTCCACCTCTACTGTGCTCCACTGTACTCCACTGTACTCTACCTCTACTGTGCTTCATTGTACTCTACCTCTAATGTACTCCACTGTACTCTACCTCTACTCTGCTCCACTGTACTCTACCTCTACTGTACTCCACTGTACTCTACCTCTACTGTACTCCACTGTTCTCTACCTCTACTGTACTCTACTGTACTCCACCTCTACTGTGCTCCACTGTACTCCACTGTACTCTACCTCTACTGTGCTCCACTGTACTCTACCTCTACTGTACTCCACTGTACTCTATCTCTACTGTGCTCCACTGTACTCTCTCTCTACTGTACTCCACTGTACTCTACCTCTACTGTACTCCACTGTACTCTACCTCTGCTGTGCTCCACTGTGCTCTATCTCTACTCTACTCCACTGTACTCTATCTCTACTGTACTCCACTGTACTCTACCTCTACTGTACTCTACTGTACTCCACCTCTACTGTGCTCCACTGTACTCCACTGTACTCTACCTCTACTGTGCTCCACTGTACTCTACCTCTACTGTACTCCACTGTACTCTACCTCTACTGTGCTCCACTGTACTCTACCTCTACTGTACTCCACTGTACTCTACCTCTACTGTACTCCACTGTACTCTACCTCTACTGTACTCCACTGTATTCTACCTCTACTGTGCTCTACTGTACTCTACCTCTACTGTACTCCACTGTACTCTACCTCTACTGTACTGTACTGTTCTCTACCTCTACTGTACTCTACTGTACTCCACCTCTACTGTGCTCCACTGTACTCCACTCTACTCTACCTCTACTCTGCTCCACTGTACTCTACCTCTACTGTACTGCACTGTACTCTATCTCTACTGTGCTCCACTGTACTCTACCTCTACTGTGCTCCACTGTACTCCACTGTACTCTATCTCTACTGTGATCCATTGTACTCTACCTCTGCTGTGCTCCACTGTACTCTATCTCTACTCTACTCCACTGTACTCTATCTCTATTGTACTCCACTGTACTCTACCTTTACTGTACTCTACTGTACTCCACCTCTACTGTGCTCCACTGTACTCCACTGTACTCTTCCTCTACTTCACTCCACTGTACTCTATCTCTACTGTGCTCCACTGTACTCTACCTCTACTGTGCTCTACTGTACTCTACTCTTCTGTGCTCCACTGTACTCTATTTCTACTGTACCCTGCTGTACTCTACCTCTACTGTGCTCCACTGTACACTACCTCTACTGTACTCCACTGTACTCTACCTCTACTGTGCTCCACTGTACTCTACCTCTACTGTGCTCCACTGTACTCTAACTCTACTGTGCTCCACTGTACTCTATCTCTACTGTACTCCACTGTACTCTACCTCTACTATACTCTACTGTACTCCACCTCTACTGTACTCCACTGTACTCTACCTCTACAGTGCTCCACTGTGCTCTACCTCTACTGTACTCCACTGTACTCTACCTCTACTCTGCTCTACTGTACACTATCTCTACTGTACTCCACTGTACTCTACCTCTACTGTACTCCACTGTAGTCTACCTCTACTATACTCCACTGCACTCTACCTCTACTGTGCTCCACTGTACTCTACCTCTACAGTGCTCTACTTTAATCTATCTCTACTGTGCTCCACTGTACTCTTCCTCTACTGTACTCTACTGTACTCCACCTCTACTGTGCTCCACTGTACTCTTCCTCTACTGTACTCTACTGTACTCCACCTCTACTGTGCTCCACTGTACTCCACTGTACTCTACCTCTACTGTTATCCACTGTAGTCTACCTCAACTATACTCCACTGTACTCTAACTCAACTATACTCCACTGTACTCTATCTCTACTCTACTCCACTGTACTCTATCTCTACTCTACTCCAATGTACTCTATCTCTACTGTACTCCACTGTACTCTACCTCTACTGTACTCTACTGTACTCCACCTCTACTGTGCTCCACTGTACTCCACTGTACTCTACCTCTACTGTGCTTCATTGTACTCTACCTCTAATGTACTCCACTGTACTCTACCTCTACTCTGCTCCACTGTACTCTACCTCTACTGTACTCCACTGTACTCTACCTCTACTGCACTCCACTGTACTCTACCTCTACTGTACTCCACTGTATTCTACCTCTACTGTGCTCTACTGTACTCTACCTCTACTGTACTCCACTGTTCTCTACCTCTACTGTACTCTACTGTACTCCACCTCTACTGTGCTCCACTGTACTCCACTGTACTCTACCTCTACTGTGCTCCACTGTACTCTACCTCTACTGTACTCCACTGTACTCTATCTCTACCGTGCTCCACTGTACTCTACCTCTACTGTGCTCCACTGTACTCCACTGTACTCTATCTCTACTGTGATCCACTGTACTCTACCTCTGTTGTGCTCCGCTGTACTCTATCTCTACTCTACTCCACTGTACTCTATCTCTATTGTACTCCACTGTACTCTACATCTACTGTACTCTATTGTACTCCACCTCTACTGTGCTCCACTGTACTCCACTGTACTCTTCCTCTACTGTGCTCCACTGTACTCCACTGTACTCTACCTCTACTGTTATCCACTGTAGTCTACCTCAACTATACTCCACTGTACTCTGACTCAACTATACTCCACTGTACTCTATCTCTACTCTACTCCACTGTACTCTATCTCTACTCTACTCCACAGTACTCTATCTCTACTGTACTCCACTGTACTCTACCTCTACTGTACTCTACTGTACTCCACCTCTACTGTGCTCCACTGTACTCCACTGTACTCTACCTCTACTGTGCTTCATTGTACTCTACCTCTACTGTACTCCACTGTACTCTACCTCTACTGTACTCCACTGTACTCTATCTCTACCGTGCTCCACTGTACTCTACCTCTACTGTGCTCCACTGTACTCTACTGTACTCTATCTCTACTGTGCTCCACTGTACTCTATCTCTACTGTACTCCACTGTATTCTACCTCTACTGTGCTCCACTGTACTCTCTCTCTACTGTACTCCACTGTACTCTACCTCTACTGTACTCCACTGTACTCTACCTCTGCTGTGCTCCACTGTGCTCTATCTCTACTCTACTCCACTGTACTCTATCTCTACTGTACTCCACTGTACTCTACCTCTACTGTACTCTACTGTACTCCACCTCTACTGTGCTCCACTGTACTCCACTGTACTCTACCTCTACTGTGCTCCACTGTACTCTACCTCTACTGTACTCCACTGTACTCTACCTCTACTGTACTCCACTGTACTCTATCTCTACCGTGCTCCACTGTACTCTACCTCTACTGTGCTCCACTGTACTCTACTGTACTCTATCTCTACTGTGCTCCACTGTACTCTATCTCTACTGTACTCCACTGTAATCTATCTCTACTGTGCTCCACTGTACACTACCTCTACTGTACTCCACTGTACTCTACCTCTACTGTGCTCCACTGTACTCTACCTCTACTGTGCTCCACTGTACTCTAACTCTACTGTGCTCCACTGTACTCTATCTCTACTGTACTCCACTGTACTCTACCTCTACAGTGCTCCACTGTACTCTACCTCTACTGTACTCCACTGTACTCTACCTCTACTCTGCTCTACTGTACTCTATCTCTACTGTACTCCACTGTACTCTACCTCTACTGTACTCCACTGTAGTCTACCTCAACTATACTCCACTGTACTCTAACTCAACTATACTCCACTGTACTCTATCTCTACTCTACTCCACTGTACTCTATCTCTACTCTACTACACTGTACTCTATCTCTACTGTACTCCACTGTACTCTACCTCTACTGTACTCTACTGTACTCCACCTCTACTGTGCTCCACTGTACTCCACTGTACTTTACCTCTACTGTGCTTCATTGTACTCTACCTCTACTGTACTCCACTGTACTCTACCTCTACTCTGCTCCACTGTACTCTACCTCTACTGTACTCCACTGTACTCTACCTCTACTGCACTCCACTGTACTCTACCTCTACTGTACTCCACTGTATTCTACCTCTACTATGCTCTACTGTACTCTACCTCTACTGTACTCCACTGTTCTCTACCTCTACTGTACTCTACTGTACTCCACCTCTACTGTGCTCCACTGTACTCCACTGTACTCTACCTCTACTGTGCTCCACTGTACTCTACCTCTACTGTACTCCAATCTACTCTATCTCTACCGTGCTCCACTGTACTCTACCTCTACTGTGCTCCATTGTACTCTACTGTACTCTATCTCTACTGTGCTCCACTGTACTCTATCTCTACTGTACTCCACTGTATTCTACCTCTACTGTGCTCCACTGTACTCTCTCTCTACTGTACTCCACTGTACTCTACCTCTACTGTACTCCACTGTACTCTACCTCTGCTGTGCTCCACTGTGCTCTATCTCTACTCTACTCCACTGTACTCTATCTAAACTGTACTCCACTGTACTCTACCTCTACTGTACTCTACTGTACTCCACCTCTACTGTGCTCCACTGTACTCCACTGTACTCTACCTCTACTGTGCTCCACTGTACTCTATCTCTACTGTACTCCAATGTACTCTACCTCTACTGTGCTCCACTGTACTCTACCTCTACTGTACTCCACTGTACTCTACCTCTACTGTACTCCACTGTACTCTACCTCTACTGTACTCCACTGTATTCTACCTCTACTGTGCTCTACTGTACTCTACCTCTACTGTACTCCACTGTACTCTACCTCTACTGTACTGTACTGTTCTCTACCTCTACTGTACTCTACTGTACTCCATCTCTACTGTGCTCCACTGTACTCCACTCTAATCTACCTCTACTGTGCTCCACTGTACTCTATCTCTACTGTGCTCCACTGTACTCTACCTCTACTGTGCTCCACTGTACTCCACTGTACTCTATCTCTACTGTTATCCACTGTACTCTACCTCCGCTGTGCTCCACTGTACTCTATCTCTACTCTACTCCACTGTACTCTATCTCTATTGTACTCCACTGTACTCTACCTTTACTGTACTCTACTGTACTCCACATCTACTGTGCTCCACTGTACTCCACTGTACTCTTCCTCTACTGTACTCCACTGTACTCTATCTCTACTGTGCTCCACTGTACTCTACCTCTACTGTGCTCTACTGTACTCTACTCTACTGTGCTCCACTGTACTCTATCTCTACTCTACTCCACTGTACTCTATCTCTATTGTACTCCACTGTACTCTACCTTTACTGTACTCTACTGTACTCCACCTCTACTGTGCTCCACTGTACTCCACTGTACTCTTCCTCTACTGTGCTCCACTGTACACTACCTCTACTGTACTCCACTGTACTCTACCTCTACTGTGCTCCACTGTACTCTACCTCTACTGTGCTCCACTGTACTCTAACTCTACTGTGCTCCACTGTACTCTATCTCTACTGTACTCCACTGTACTCTACCTCTACTGTACTCCACTGTTCTCTACCTCTACTGTACTCTACTGTACTCCACCTCTACTGTGCTCCACTGTACTCCACTGTACTCTACCTCTACTGTGCTCCACTGTACTCTACCTCTACTGTACTCCACTGTACTCTATCTCTACCGTGCTCCACTGTACTCTACCTCTACTGTGCTCCACTGTACTCCACTGTACTCTATCTCTACTGTGATCCACTGTACTCTACCTCTGTTGTGCTCCGCTGTACTCTATCTCTACTCTACTCCACTGTACTCTATCTCTATTGTACTCCACTGTACTCTACATCTACTGTACTCTATTGTACTCCACCTCTACTGTGCTCCACTGTACTCCACTGTACTCTTCCTCTACTGTGCTCCACTGTACTCTACCTCTACTGTTATCCACTGTAGTCTACCTCAACTATACTCCACTGTACTCTGACTCAACTATACTCCACTGTACTCTATCTCTACTCTACTCCACTGTACTCTATCTCTACTCTACTCCACAGTACTCTATCTCTACTGTACACCACTGTACTCTACCTCTACTGTACTCTACTGTACTCCACCTCTAGTGTGCTCCACTGTACTCCACTGTACTCTACCTCTACTGTGCTTCATTGTACTCTACCTCTACTGTACTCCACTGTACTCTACCTCTACTGTACTCCACTGTACTCTATCTCTACCGTGCTCCACTGTACTCTACCTCTACTGTGCTCCACTGTACTCTACTGTACTCTATCTCTACTGTGCTCCACTGTACTCTATCTCTACTGTACTCCACTGTATTCTACCTCTACTGTGCTCCACTGTACTCTCTCTCTACTGTACTCCACTGTACTCTACCTCTACTGTACTCCACTGTACTCTACCTCTGCTGTGCTCCACTGTGCTCTATCTCTACTCTACTCCACTGTACTCTATCTCTACTGTACTCCACTGTACTCTACCTCTACTGTACTCTACTGTACTCCACCTCTACTGTGCTCCACTGTACTCCACTGTACTCTACCTCTACTGTGCTCCACTGTACTCTACCTCTACTGTACTCCACTGTACTCTACCTCTACTGTGCTCCACTGTACTCTACCTCTACTGTACTCCACTGTACTCTACCTCTACTGTACTCCACTGTACTCTACCTCTACTGTACTCCACTGTATTCTACCTCTACTGTGCTCTACTGTACTCTACCTCTACTGTACTCCACTGTACTCTACCTCTACTGTACTGTACTGTTCTCTACCTCTACTGTACTCTACTGTACTCCACCTCTACTGTGCTCCACTGTACTCCACTCTACTCTACCTCTACTCTGCTCCACTGTACTCTACCTCTACTGTACTGCACTGTACTCTATCTCTACTGTGCTCCACTGTACTCTACCTCTACTGTGCTCCACTGTACTCCACTGTACTCTATCTCTACTGTGATCCATTGTACTCTACCTCTGCTGTGCTCCACTGTACTCTATCTCTACTCTACTCCACTGTACTCTATCTCTATTGTACTCCACTGTACTCTACCTTTACTGTACTCTACTGTACTCCACCTCTACTGTGCTCCACTGTACTCCACTGTACTCTTCCTCTACTTCACTCCACTGTACTCTATCTCTACTGTGCTCCACTGTACTCTACCTCTACTGTGCTCTACTGTACTCTACTCTACTGTGCTCCACTGTACTCTATTTCTACTGTACCCCGCTGTACTCTACCTCTACTGTGCTCCACTGTACACTACCTCTACTGTACTCCACTGTACTCTACCTCTACTGTGCTCCACTGTACTCTACCTCTACTGTGCTCCACTGTACTCTAACTCTACTGTGCTCCACTGTACTCTATCTCTACTGTACTCCACTGTACTCTACCTCTACTATACTCTACTGTACTCCACCTCTACTGTACTCCACTGTACTCTACCTCTACAGTGCTCCACTGTGCTCTACCTCTACTGTACTCCACTGTACTCTACCTCTACTCTGCTCTACTGTACACTATCTCTACTGTACTCCACTGTACTCTACCTCTACTGTACTCCACTGTAGTCTACCTCTACTATACTCCACTGCACTCTACCTCTACTGTGCTCCACTGTACTCTACCTCTACAGTGCTCTACTTTAATCTATCTCTACTGTGCTCCACTGTACTCTTCCTCTACTGTACTCTACTGTACTCCACCTCTACTGTGCTCCACTGTACTCTTCCTCTACTGTACTCTACTGTACTCCACCTCTACTGTGCTCCACTGTACTCCACTGTACTCTACCTCTACTGTTATCCACTGTAGTCTACCTCAACTATACTCCACTGTACTCTAACTCAACTATACTCCACTGTACTCTATCTCTACTCTACTCCACTGTACTCTATCTCTACTCTACTCCAATGTACTCTATCTCTACTGTACTCCACTGTACTCTACCTCTACTGTACTCTACTGTACTCCACCTTTACTGTGCTCCACTGTACTCCACTGTACTCTACCTCTACTGTGCTTCATTGTACTCTACCTCTAATGTACTCCACTGTACTCTACCTCTACTCTGCTCCACTGTACTCTACCTCTACTGTACTCCACTGTACTCTACCTCTACTGCACTCCACTGTACTCTACCTCTACTGTACTCCACTGTATTCTACCTCTACTGTGCTCTACTGTACTCTACCTCTACTGTACTCCACTGTTCTCTACCTCTACTGTACTCTACTGTACTCCACCTCTACTGTGCTCCACTGTATTCCACTGTACTCTACCTCTACTGTGCTCCACTGTACTCTACCTCTACTGTACTCCACTGTACTCTATCTCTACCGTGCTCCACTGTACTCTACCTCTACTGTGCTCCACTGTACTCCACTGTACTCTATCTCTACTGTGATCCACTGTACTCTACCTCTGTTGTGCTCCGCTGTACTCTATCTCTACTCTACTCCACTGTACTCTATCTCTATTGTACTCCACTGTACTCTACATCTACTGTACTCTATTGTACTCCACCTCTACTGTGCTCCACTGTACTCCACTGTACTCTTCCTCTACTGTGCTCCACTGTACTCCACTGTACTCTACCTCTACTGTTATCCACTGTAGTCTACCTCAACTATACTCCACTGTACTCTGACTCAACTATACTCCACTGTACTCTATCTCTATTCTACTCCACTGTACTCTATCTCTACTCTACTCCACAGTACTCTATCTCTACTGTACTCCACTGTACTCTACCTCTACTGTACTCTACTGTACTCCACCTCTACTGTGCTCCACTGTACTCCACTGTACTCTACCTCTACTGTGCTTCATTGTACTCTACCTCTACTGTACTCCACTGTACTCTACCTCTACTGTACTCCACTGTACTCTATCTCTACCGTGCTCCACTGTACTCTACCTCTACTGTGCTCCACTGTACTCTACTGTACTCTATCTCTACTGTGCTCCACTGTACTCTATCTCTACTGTACTCCACTGTATTCTACCTCTACTGTGCTCCACTGTACTCTCTCTCTACTGTACTCCACTGTACTCTACCTCTACTGTACTCCACTGTACTCTACCTCTGCTGTGCTCCACTGTGCTCTATCTCTACTCTACTCCACTGTACTCTATCTCTACTGTACTCCACTGTACTCTACCTCTACTGTACTCTACTGTACTCCACCTCTACTGTGCTCCACTGTACTCCACTGTACTCTACCTCTACTGTGCTCCACTGTACTCTACCTCTACTGTACTCCACTGTACTCTACCTCTACTGTACTCCACTGTACTCTATCTCTACCGTGCTCCACTGTACTCTACCTCTACTGTGCTCCACTGTACTCTACTGTACTCTATCTCTACTGTGCTCCACTGTACTCTATCTCTACTGTACTCCACTGTAATCTATCTCTACTGTGCTCCACTGTACACTACCTCTACTGTACTCCACTGTACTCTACCTCTACTGTGCTCCACTGTACTCTACCTCTACTGTGCTCCACTGTACTCTAACTCTACTGTGCTCCACTGTACTCTATCTCTACTGTACTCCACTGTACTCTACCTCTACAGTGCTCCACTGTACTCTACCTCTACTGTACTCCACTGTACTCTACCTCTACTCTGCTCTACTGTACTCTATCTCTACTGTACTCCACTGTACTCTACCTCTACTGTACTCCACTGTAGTCTACCTCAACTATACTCCACTGTACTCTAACTCAACTATACTCCACTGTACTCTATCTCTACTCTACTCCACTGTACTCTATCTCTACTCTACTACACTGTACTCTATCTCTACTGTACTCCACTGTACTCTACCTCTACTGTACTCTACTGTACTCCACCTCTACTGTGCTCCACTGTACTCCACTGTACTTTACCTCTACTGTGCTTCATTGTACTCTACCTCTACTGTACTCCACTGTACTCTACCTCTACTCTGCTCCACTGTACTCTACCTCTACTGTACTCCACTGTACTCTACCTCTACTGCACTCCACTGTACTCTACCTCTACTGTACTCCACTGTATTCTACCTCTACTATGCTCTACTGTACTCTACCTCTACTGTACTCCACTGTTCTCTACCTCTACTGTACTCTACTGTACTCCACCTCTACTGTGCTCCACTGTACTCCACTGTACTCTACCTCTACTGTGCTCCACTGTACTCTACCTCTACTGTACTCCAATCTACTCTATCTCTACCGTGCTCCACTGTACTCTACCTCTACTGTGCTCCACTGTACTCTACTGTACTCTATCTCTACTGTGCTCCACTGTACTCTATCTCTACTGTACTCCACTGTATTCTACCTCTACTGTGCTCCACTGTACTCTCTCTCTACTGTACTCCACTGTACTCTACCTCTACTGTACTCCACTGTACTCTACCTCTGCTGTGCTCCACTGTGCTCTATCTCTACTCTACTCCACTGTACTCTATCTAAACTGTACTCCACTGTACTCTACCTCTACTGTACTCTACTGTACTCCACCTCTACTGTGCTCCACTGTACTCCACTGTACTCTACCTCTACTGTGCTCCACTGTACTCTATCTCTACTGTACTCCAATGTACTCTACCTCTACTGTGCTCCACTGTACTCTACCTCTACTGTACTCCACTGTACTCTACCTCTACTGTACTCCACTGTACTCTACCTCTACTGTACTCCACTGTATTCTACCTCTACTGTGCTCTACTGTACTCTACCTCTACTGTACTCCACTGTACTCTACCTCTACTGTACTGTACTGTTCTCTACCTCTACTGTACTCTACTGTACTCCACCTCTACTGTGCTCCACTGTACTCCACTCTAATCTACCTCTACTGTGCTCCACTGTACTCTATCTCTACTGTGCTCCACTGTACTCTACCTCTACTGTGCTCCACTGTACTCCACTGTACTCTATCTCTACTGTTATCCACTGTACTCTACCTCCGCTGTGCTCCACTGTACTCTATCTCTACTCTACTCCACTGTACTCTATCTCTATTGTACTCCACTGTACTCTACCTTTACTGTACTCTACTGTACTCCACATCTACTGTGCTCCACTGTACTCCACTGTACTCTTCCTCTACTGTACTCCACTGTACTCTATCTCTACTGTGCTCCACTGTACTCTACCTCTACTGTGCTCTACTGTACTCTACTCTACTGTGCTCCACTGTACTCTATCTCTACTCTACTCCACTGTACTCTATCTCTATTGTACTCCACTGTACTCTACCTTTACTGTACTCTACTGTACTCCACCTCTACTGTGCTCCACTGTACTCCACTGTACTCTTCCTCTACTGTGCTCCACTGTACACTACCTCTACTGTACTCCACTGTACTCTACCTCTACTGTGCTCCACTGTACTCTACCTCTACTGTGATCCACTGTACTCTAACTCTACTGTGCTCCACTGTACTCTATCTCTACTGTACTCCACTGTACTGTACCTCTACTATACTCTACTGTACTCCACCTCTACTGTACTCCACTGTACTCTACCTCTACAGTGCTCCACTGTGCTCTACCTCTACTGTACTCCACTGTACTCTACCTCTACTCTGCTCTACTGTACTCTATCTCTACTGTACTCCACTGTACTCTACCTCTACTGTACTCCACTTTAGTCTACCTCTACTATACTCCACTGCACTCTACCTCTACTGTGCTCCACTGTACTCTACCTCTACTGTGCTCTACTGTACTCTATCTCTACTGTGCTCCACTGTACTCTTCCTCTACTGTACTCTACTGTACTCCACCTCTACTCTGCTCCACTGTACTCCACTGTACTCTACCTCTACTGTTATCTACTGTAGTCTACCGCAACTATACTCCACTGTACTCTAACTCAACTATACTCCACTGTACTCTATCTCTACTCTACTCCACTGTACTCTATCTCTACTCTACTCCACTGTACTCTATCTCTACTGTACTCCACTGTACTCTACCTCTACTGTACTCCACTGTACTCTACCTCTACTGTACTCCACTGTATTCTACCTCTACTGTGCTCTACTGTACTCTACCTCTACTCTACTCCACTGTACTCTATCTCTACAGTGCTCCACTGTGCTCTACCTCTACTGTACTCCACTGTACTCTACCTCTACTCTGCTCTACTGTACTCTATCTCTACTGTACTCCACTGTACTCTACCTCTACTGTACTCCACTGTAGTCTACCTCTAATATACTCCACTGCACTCTACCTCTACTGTGCTCCACTGTACTCTACCTCTACTGTGCTCTACTGTACTCTATCTCTACTGTGCTCCACTGTACTCTTCCTCTACTGTACTCTACTGTACTCCACCTCTACTTTGCTCCACTGTACTCCACTGTACTCTACCTCTACTGTTATCCACTGTAGTCTACCTCAACTATACTCCACTGTACTCTAACTCAACTATACTCCACTGTACTCTATCTCTACTCTACTCCACTGTACTCTATCTCTACTCTACTCCACTGTACTCTATCTCTACTGTACTCCACTGTACTCTACCTCTACTGTACTCTACTGTACTCCACCTCTACTGTGCTCCACTGTACTCCACTGTACTCTACCTCTACTGTTATCCACTGTAGTCTACCTCAACTATACTCCACTGTACTCTAACTCAACTATACTCCACTGTACTCTATCTCTACTCTACTCCACTGTACTCTATCTCTACTCTACTCCACTGTACTCTATCTCTACTGTACTCCACTGTACTCTACCTCTACTGTACTCTACTGTACTCCACCTCTACTGTGCTCCACTGTACTCCACTGTACTCTACCTCTACTGTGCTTCATTGTACTCTACCTCTACTGTACTCCACTGTACTCTACCTCTACTCTGCTCCACTGTACTCTACCTCTACTGTACTCCACTGTACTCTACCTCTACTGCACTCCACTGTACTCTACCTCTACTGTACTCCACTGTATTCTACCTCTACTGTGCTCTACTGTACTCTACCTCTACTGTACTCCACAGTTCTCTACCTCTACTGTACTCTACTGTACTCCACCTCTACTGTGCTCCACTGTACTCCACTGTACTCTACCTCTACTGTGCTCCACTGTACTCTACCTCTACTGTACTCCACTGTACTCCACCTCTACTATACTCTACTGTACTCCACCTCTACTGTACTCCACTGTACTCTACCTCTACAGTGCTCCACTGTGCTCTACCTCTACTGTACTCCACTGTACTCTACCTCTACTCTCCTCTACTGTACTCTATCTCTACTGTACTCCACTGTACTCTACCTCTACTGTACTCCACTGTAGTCTACCTCTACTATACTCCACTGCACTCTACCTCTACTGTGCTCCACTGTACTCTACCTCTACTGTGCTCTACTTTACTCTATCTCTACTGTGCTCCACTGTACTCTTCCTCTACTGTACTCTACTGTACTCCACCTCTACTGTGCTCCACTGTACTCTTCCTCTACTGTACTCTACTGTACTCCACCTCTACTGTGCTCCACTGTACTCCACTGTACTCTACCTCTACTGTTATCCACTGTAGTCTACCTCAACTATACTCCACTGTACTCTAACTCAACTATACTCCACTGTACTCTATCTCTACTCTACTCCACTGTACTCTATCTCTACTCTACTCCACTGTACTCTATCTCTACTGTACTCCACTGTACTCTACCTCTACTGTACTCTACTGTACTCCACCTCTACTGTGCTCCACTGTACTCCACTGTACTCTACCTCTACTGTGCTTCATTGTACTCTACCTCTAATGTACTCCACTGTACTCTACCTCTACTCTGCTCCACTGTACTCTACCTCTACTGTACTCCACTGTACTCTACCTCTACTGTACTCCACTGTTCTCTACCTCTACTGTACTCTACTGTACTCCACCTCTACTGTGCTCCACTGTACTCCACTGTACTCTACCTCTACTGTGCTCCACTGTACTCTACCTCTACTGTACTCCACTGTACTCTATCTCTACCGTGCTCCACTGTACTCTACCTCTACTGTGCTCCACTGTACTCCACTGTACTCTATCTCTACTGTGATCCACTGTACTCTACCTCTGTTGTGCTCCGCTGTACTCTATCTCTACTCTACTCCACTGTACTCTATCTCTATTGTACTCCACTGTACTCTACATCTACTGTACTCTATTGTACTCCACCTCTACTGTGCTCCACTGTACTCCACTGTACTCTTCCTCTACTGTGCTCCACTGTACTCTACCTCTACTGTTATCCACTGTAGTCTACCTCAACTATACTCCACTGTACTCTGACTCAACTATACTCCACTGTACTCTATCTCTACTCTACTCCACTGTACTCTATCTCTACTCTACTCCAAAGTACTCTATCTCTACTGTACACCACTGTACTCTACCTCTACTGTACTCTACTGTACTCCACCTCTACTGTGCTCCACTGTACTCCACTGTACTCTACCTCTACTGTGCTTCATTGTACTCTACCTCTACTGTACTCCACTGTACTCTACCTCTACTGTACTCCACTGTAATCTATCTCTACCGTGCTCCACTGTACTCTACCTCTACTGTGCTCCACTGTACTCTACTGTAGTCTATCTCTACTGTGCTCCACTGTACTCTATCTCTACTGTACTCCACTGTATTCTACCTCTACTGTGCTCCACTGTATTCTCTCTCTACTGTACTCCACTGTACTCTACCTCTACTGTACTCCACTGTACTCTACCTCTGCTGTGCTCCACTGTGCTCTATCTCTACTCTACTCCACTGTACTCTATCTCTACTGTACTCCACTGTACTCTACCTCTACTGTACTCTACTGTACTCCACCTCTACTGTGCTCCACTGTACTCCACTGTACTCTACCTCTACTGTGCTCCACTGTACTCTACCTCTACTGTACTCCACTGTACTCTACCTCTACTGTGCTCCACTGTACTCTACCTCTACTGTACTCCACTGTACTCTACCTCTACTGTACTCCACTGTACTCTACCTCTACTGTACTCCACTGTATTCTACCTCTACTGTGCTCTACTGTACTCTACCTCTACTGTACTCCACTGTACTCTACCTCTACTGTACTGTACTGTTCTCTACCTCTACTGTACTCTACTGTACTCCACCTCTACTGTGCTCCACTGTACTCCACTCTACTCTACCTCTACTCTGCTCCACTGTACTCTACCTCTACTGTACTCCACTGTACTCTATCTCTACTGTGCTCCACTGTACTCTACCTCTACTGTGCTCCACTGTACTCCACTGTACTCTATCTCTACTGTGATCCATTGTACTCTACCTCTGCTGTGCTCCACTGTACTCTATCTCTACTCTACTCCACTGTACTCTATCTCTATTGTACTCCACTGTACTCTACCTTTACTGTACTCTACTGTACTCCACCTCTACTGTGCTCCACTGTACTCCACTGTACTCTTCCTCTACTTCACTCCACTGTACTCTATCTCTACTGTGCTCCACTGTACTCTACCTCTACTGTGCTCTACTGTACTCTACTCTACTGTGCTCCACTGTACTCTATTTCTACTGTACCCCGCTGTACTCTACCTCTACTGTGCTCCACTGTACACTACCTCTACTGTACTCCACTGTACTCTACCTCTACTGTGCTCCACTGTACTCTACCTCTACTGTGCTCCACTGTACTCTAACTCTACTGTGCTCCACTGTACTCTATCTCTACTGTACTCCACTGTACTCTACCTCTACTATACTCTACTGTACTCCACCTCTACTGTACTCCACTGTACTCTACCTCTACAGTGCTCCACTGTGCTCTACCTCTACTGTACTCCACTGTACTCTACCTCTACTCTGCTCTACTGTACTCTATCTCTACTGTACTCCACTGTACTCTACCTCTACTGTACTCCACTGTAGTCTACCTCTACTATACTCCACTGCACTCTACCTCTACTGTGCTCCACTGTACTCTACCTCTACAGTGCTCTACTTTAATCTATCTCTACTGTGCTCCACTGTACTCTTCCTCTACTGTACTCTACTGTACTCCACCTCTTCTGTGCTCCACTGTACTCTTCCTCTACTGTACTCTACTGTACTCCACCTCTACTGTGCTCCACTGTACTCCACTGTACTCTACCTCTACTGTTATCCACTGTAGTCTACCTCAACTATACTCCACTGTACTCTAACTCAACTATACTCCACTGTACTCTATCTCTACTCTACTCCACTGTACTCTATCTCTACTCTACTCCAATGTACTCTATCTCTACTGTACTCCACTGTACTCTACCTCTACTGTACTCTACTGTACTCCACCTCTACTGTGCTCCACTGTACTCCACTGTACTCTACCTCTACTGTGCTTCATTGTACTCTACCTCTAATGTACTCCACTGTACTCTACCTCTACTCTGCTCCACTGTACTCTACCTCTACTGTACTCCACTGTACTCTACCTCTACTGCACTCCACTGTACTCTACCTCTACTGTACTCCACTGTATTCTACCTCTACTGTGCTCTACTGTACTCTACCTCTACTGTACTCCACTGTTCTCTACCTCTACTGTACTCTACTGTACTCCACCTCTACTGTGCTCCACTGTACTCCACTGTACTCTACCTCTACTGTGCTCCACTGTACTCTACCTCTACTGTACTCTACTGTACTCCACCTCTACTGTGCTCCACTGTACTCCACTCTACTCTACCTCTACTCTGCTCCACTGTACTCTACCTCTACTGTACTCCACTGTACTCTATCTCTACTGTGCTCCACTGTACTCTACCTCTACTGTGCTCCACTGTACTCCACTGTACTCTATCTCTACTGTGATCCATTGTACTCTACCTCTGCTGTGCTCCACTGTACTCTATCTCTACTCTACTCCACTGTACTCTATCTCTATTGTACTCCACTGTACTCTACCTTTACTGTACTCTACTGTACTCCACCTCTACTGTGCTCCACTGTACTCCACTGTACTCTTCCTCTACTTCACTCCACTGTACTCTATCTCTACTGTGCTCCACTGTACTCTACCTCTACTGTGCTCTACTGTACTCTACTCTACTGTGCTCCACTGTACTCTATTTCTACTGTACCCCGCTGTACTCTACCTCTACTGTGCTCCACTGTACACTACCTCTACTGTACTCCACTGTACTCTACCTCTACTGTGCTCCACTGTACTCTACCTCTACTGTGCTCCACTGTACTCTAACTCTACTGTGCTCCACTGTACTCTATCTCTACTGTACTCCACTGTACTCTACCTCTACTATACTCTACTGTACTCCACCTCTACTGTACTCCACTGTACTCTACCTCTACAGTGCTCCACTGTGCTCTACCTCTACTGTACTCCACTGTACTCTACCTCTACTCTGCTCTACTGTACTCTATCTCTACTGTACTCCACTGTACTCTACCTCTACTGTACTCCACTGTAGTCTACCTCTACTATACTCCACTGCACTCTACCTCTACTGTGCTCCACTGTACTCTACCTCTACAGTGCTCTACTTTAATCTATCTCTACTGTGCTCCACTGTACTCTTCCTCTACTGTACTCTACTGTACTCCACCTCTTCTGTGCTCCACTGTACTCTTCCTCTACTGTACTCTACTGTACTCCACCTCTACTGTGCTCCACTGTACTCCACTGTACTCTACCTCTACTGTTATCCACTGTAGTCTACCTCAACTATACTCCACTGTACTCTAACTCAACTATACTCCACTGTACTCTATCTCTACTCTACTCCACTGTACTCTATCTCTACTCTACTCCAATGTACTCTATCTCTACTGTACTCCACTGTACTCTACCTCTACTGTACTCTACTGTACTCCACCTCTACTGTGCTCCACTGTACTCCACTGTACTCTACCTCTACTGTGCTTCATTGTACTCTACCTCTAATGTACTCCACTGTACTCTACCTCTACTCTGCTCCACTGTACTCTACCTCTACTGTACTCCACTGTACTCTACCTCTACTGCACTCCACTGTACTCTACCTCTACTGTACTCCACTGTATTCTACCTCTACTGTGCTCTACTGTACTCTACCTCTACTGTACTCCACTGTTCTCTACCTCTACTGTACTCTACTGTACTCCACCTCTACTGTGCTCCACTGTACTCCACTGTACTCTACCTCTACTGTGCTCCACTGTACTCTACCTCTACTGTACTCCACTGTACTCTATCTCTACCGTGCTCCACTGTACTCTACCTCTACTGTGCTCCACTGTACTCCACTGTACTCTATCTCTACTGTGATCCACTGTACTCTACCTCTGTTGTGCTCCGCTGTACTCTATCTCTACTCTACTCCACTGTACTCTATCTCTATTGTACTCCACTGTACTCTACATCTACTGTACTCTATTGTACTCCACCTCTACTGTGCTCCACTGTACTCCACTGTACTCTTCCTCTACTGTGCTCCACTGTACTCCACTGTACTCTACCTCTACTGTACTCTACTGTACTCCACCTCTACTGTGCTCCACTGTACTCCACTGTACTCTACCTCTACTGTGCTTCATTGTACTCTACCTCTACTGTACTCCACTGTACTCTACCTCTACTGTACTCCACTGTACTCTATCTCTACCGTGCTCCACTGTACTCTACCTCTACTGTGCTCCACTGTACTCTACTGTACTCTATCTCTACTGTGCTCCACTGTACTCTATCTCTACTGTACTCCACTGTATTCTACCTCTACTGTGCTCCACTGTACTCTCTCTCTACTGTACTCCACTGTACTCTACCTCTACTGTACTCCACTGTACTCTACCTCTGCTGTGCTCCACTGTGCTCTATCTCTACTCTACTCCACTGTACTCTATCTCTACTGTACTCCACTGTACTCTACCTCTACTGTACTCTACTGTACTCCACCTCTACTGTGCTCCACTGTACTCCACTGTACTCTACCTCTACTGTGCTCCACTGTACTCTACCTCTACTGTACTCCACTGTACTCTACCTCTACTGTGCTCCACTGTACTCTACCTCTACTGTACTCCACTGTACTCTACCTCTACTGTACTCCAATGTACTCTACCTCTACTGTACTCCACTGTATTCTACCTCTACTGTGCTCTACTTTACTCTACCTCTACTGTACTCCACTGTACTCTACCTCTACTGTACTGTACTGTTCTCTACCTCTACTGTACTCTACTGTACTCCACCTCTACTGTGCTCCACTGTACTCCACTCTACTCTACCTCTACTCTGCTCCACTGTACTCTACCTCTACTGTACTCCACTGTACTCTATCTCTACTGTGCTCCACTGTACTCTACCTCTACTGTGCTCCACTGTACTCCACTGTACTCTATCTCTACTGTGATCCATTGTACTCTACCTCTGCTGTGCTCCACTGTACTCTATCTCTACTCTACTCCACTGTACTCTATCTCTATTGTACTCCACTGTACTCTACCTTTACTGTACTCTACTGTACTCCACCTCTACTGTGCTCCACTGTACTCCACTGTACTCTTCCTCTACTTCACTCCACTGTACTCTATCTCTACTGTGCTCCACTGTACTCTACCTCTACTGTGCTCTACTGTACTCTACTCTACTGTGCTCCACTGTACTCTATTTCTACTGTACCCCGCTGTACTCTACCTCTACTGTGCTCCATTGTACACTACCTCTACTGTACTCCACTGTACTCTACCTCTACTGTGCTCCACTGTACTCTACCTCTACTGTGCTCCACTGTACTCTAACTCTACTGTGCTCCACTGTACTCTATCTCTACTGTACTCCACTGTAATCTACCTCTACTATACTCTACTGTACTCCACCTCTACTGTACTCCACTGTACTCTACCTCTACAGTGATCCACTGTGCTCTACCTCTACTGTACTCCACTGTACTCTACCTCTACTCTGCTCTACTGTACTCTATCTCTACTGTACTCCACTGTAGTCTACCTCAACTATACTCCACTGTACTCTAACTCAACTATACTCCACTGTACTCTATCTCTACTCTACTCCACTGTACTCTATCTCTACTCTACTCCACTGTACTCTATCTCTACTCTACTCCACTGTACTATACCTCTACTGTACTCTACTGTACTCCACCTCTACTGTGCTCCACTGTACTCCACTGTACTTTACCTCTACTGTGCTTCATTGTACTCTACCTCTACTGTACTCCACTGTACTCTACCTCTACTCTGCTCCACTGTACTCTACCTCTACTGTACTCCACTGTACTCTACCTCTACTGCACTCCACTGTACTCTACCTCTACTGTACTCCACTGTATTCTACCTCTACTGTGCTCTACTGTACTCTACCTCTACTGTACTCCACTGTTCTCTACCTCTACTGTACTCTACTGTACTCCACCTCTACTGTGCTCCACTGTACTCCACTGTACTCTACCTCTACTGTGCTCCACTGTACTCTACCTCTACTGTACTCCACTGTACTCTATCTCTACCGTGCTCCACTGTACTCTACCTCTACTGTGCTCCACTGTACTCCACTGTACTCTACCTCTACTGTGCTCCACTGTACTCTATCTCTACTCTACTCCACTGTACTCCACCTCTAATGTGCTCCACTCTACTCTACCTCTACTGTTATCCACTGTACTCTACCTCTACTTGGCTCTACTGTACTCTATCTCTACTGTGCTCCACTGTACTCTATCTCTACTGTACTCCACTGTACTCTATCTCTACTCTACTCCACTGTACTCTATCTCTACTGTACTCCACTGTACTCTACCTCTACTGTACTCTACTGTACTCCACCTCTACTGTGCTCCACTGTACTCCACTGTACTTTACCTCTACTGTGCTTCATTGTACTCTACCTCTACTGTACTCCACTGTACTCTACCTCTACTCTGCTCCACTGTACTCTACCTCTACTGTACTCCACTGTACTCTACCTCTACTGCACTCCACTGTACTCTACCTCTACTGTACTCCACTGTATTCTACCTCTACTGTGCTCTACTGTACTCTACCTCTACTGTACTCCACTGTTCTCTACCTCTACTGTACTCTACTGTACTCCACCTCTACAGTGCTCCACTGTACTCCACTGTACTCTACCTCTACTGTGCTCCACTGTACTCTACCTCTACTGTACTCCAATCTACTCTATCTCTACCGTGCTCCACTGTACTCTACCTCTACTGTACTCCAATCTACTCTATCTCTACCGTGCTCCACTGTACTCTACCTCTACTGTACTCCACTGTACTCTACCTCTACTGTACTCTACTGTACTCCACCTCTACTGTGCTCCACTGTACTCCACTGTACTCTACCTCTACTGTGCTCCACTGTACTCTACCTCTACTGTACTCCACTGTACTCTACCTCTACTGTGCTCCACTGTACTCTACCTCTACTGTACTCCACTATACTCTACCTCTACTGTACTCCACTGTACTCTACCTCTACTGTACTCCACTGTATTCTACCTCTACTGTGCTCTACTGTACTCTACCTCTACTGTACTCCACTGTACTCTACCTCTACTGTACTGTACTGTTCTCTACCTCTACTGTACTCTACTGTACTCCACCTCTACTGTGCTCCACTGTACTCCACTGTACTCTACCTCTACTGTGATCCACTGTACTCTACCTCTACTGTACTCCACTGTACTCTATCTCTACCGTGCTCCACTGTACTCTACCTCTACTGTGCTCCACTGTACTCCACTGTACTCTACCTCTACTGTGCTCCACTGTACTCTATCTCTACTCTACTCCACTGTACTCCACCTCTAATGTGCTCCACTCTACTCTACCTCTACTGTTATCCACTGTACTCTACCTCTACTTGGCTCTACTGTACTCTATCTCTACTGTGCTCCACTGTACTCTATCTCTACTGTACTCCACTGTACTCTATCTCTACTCTACTCCACTGTACTCTATCTCTACTGTACTCCACTGTACTCTACCTCTACTGTACTCTACTGTACTCCACCTCTACTGTGCTCCACTGTACTCCACTGTACTTTACCTCTACTGTGCTTCATTGTACTCTACCTCTACTGTACTCCACTGTACTCTACCTCTACTCTGCTCCACTGTACTCTACCTCTACTGTACTCCACTGTACTCTACCTCTACTGCACTCCACTGTACTCTACCTCTACTGTACTCCACTGTACTCTACCTCTACTGTGCTCTACTGTACTCTACCTCTACTGTACTCCACTGTTCTCTACCTCTACTGTACTCTACTGTACTCCACCTCTACTGTGCTCCACTGTACTCCACTGTACTCTACCTCTACTGTGCTCCACTGTACTCTACCTCTACTGTACTCCAATCTACTCTATCTCTACCGTGCTCCACTGTACTCTACCTCTACTGTACTCCAATCTACTCTATCTCTACTGTACTCTACTGTACTCCACCTCTACTGTGCTCCACTGTACTCCACTGTACTCTACCTCTACTGTGCTCCACTGTACTCTACCTCTACTGTACTCCACTGTACTCTACCTCTACTGTGCTCCACTGTACTCTACCTCTACTGTACTCCACTGTACTCTACCTCTACTGTACTCCACTGTACTCTACCTCTACTGTACTCCACTGTATTCTACCTCTACTGTGCTCTACTGTACTCTACCTCTACTGTACTCCACTGTACTCTACCTCTACTGTACTGTACTGTTCTCTACCTCTACTGTACTCTACTGTACTCCACCTCTACTGTGCTCCACTGTACTCCACTCTAATCTACCTCTACTCTGCTCCACTGTACTCTACCTCTACTGTACTCCACTGTACTCTATCTCTACTGTGCTCCACTGTACTCTACCTCTACTGTGCTCCACTGTACTCCACTGTACTCTATCTCTACTGTGATCCATTGTACTCTACCTCTGCTGTGCTCCACTGTACTCTATCTCTACTCTACTCCACTGTACTCTATCTCTATTGTACTCCACTGTACTCTACCTTTACTGTACTCTACTGTACTCCACCTCTACTGTGCTCCACTGTACTCCACTGTACTCTTCCTCTACTTCACTCCACTGTACTCTATCTCTACTGTGCTCCACTGTACTCTACCTCTACTGTGCTCTACTGTACTCTACTCTACTGTGCTCCACTGTACTCTATTTCTACTGTACCCCACTGTACTCTACCTCTACTGTGCTCCACTGTACACTACCTCTACTGTACTCCACTGTACTCTACCTCTACTGTGCTCCACTGTACTCTACCTCTACTGTGCTCCACTGTACTCTAACTCTACTGTGCTCCACTGTACTCTATCTCTACTGTACTCCATTGTACTCTACCTCTACTATACTCTACTGTACTCCACCTCTACTGTACTCCACTGTACTCTACCTCTACTCTGCTCTACTGTACTCTATCTCTACTGTACTCCACTGTACTCTACCTCTACTGTACTGTACTGTTCTCTACCTCTACTGTACTCTACTGTACTCCACCTCTACTGTGCTCCACTGTACTCCACTGTACTCTACCTCTACTGTGATCCACTGTACTCTACCTCTACTGTACTCCAATCTACTCTATCTCTACCGTGCTCCACTGTACTCTACCTCTACTGTACTCCAATCTACTCTATCTCTACCGTGCTCCACTGTACTCTACCTCTACTGTACTCCACTGTACTCTACCTCTACTGTACTCCACCTCTACTGTGCTCCACTGTACTCCACTGTACTCTACCTCTACTGTGCTCCACTGTACTCTACCTCTACTGTACTCCACTGTACTCTACCTCTACTGTGCTCCACTGTACTCTACCTCTACTGTACTCCACTGTACTCTACCTCTACTGTACTCCACTGTACTCTACCTCTACTGTACTCCACTGTATTCTACCTCTACTGTGCTCTACTGTACTCTACCTCTACTGTGCTCTACTGTACTCTACCTCTACTGTACTCCACTGTTATCTACCTCTACTGTACTCTACAGTACTCCACCTCTACTGTGCTCCACTGTACTCCACTGTACTCTACCTCTACTGTGCTCCACTGTACTCTACCTCTACTGTACTCCACTGTACTCTATCTCTACCGTGCTCCACTGTACTCTACCTCTACTGTGCTCCACTGTACTCTACTGTACTCTATCTCTACTGTGCTCCACTGTACTCTATCTCTACTGTACTCCACTGTATTCTACCTCTACTGTGCTCCACTGTACTCTCTCTCTACTGTACTCCATTGTACTCTACCTCTACTGTACTCCACTGTACTCTACCTCTGCTGTGCTCCACTGTGCTCTATCTCTACTCTACTCCACTGTACTCTATCTCTACTGTACTCCACTGTACTCTACCTCTACTGTACTCTACTGTACTCCACCTCTACTGTGCTCCACTGTACTCCACTGTACTCTACCTCTACTGTGCTCCACTGTACTCTACCTCTACTGTACTCCACTGTACTCTACCTCTACTGTGCTCCACTGTACTCTACCTCTACTGTACTCCACTGTACTCTACCTCTAGTGTACTCCACTGTACTCTACCTCTACTGTACTCCACTGTATTCTACCTCTACTGTGCTCTACTGTACTCTACCTCTACTGTACTCCACTGTACTCTACCTCTACTGTACTGTACTGTTCTCTACCTCTACTCTACTCTACTGTACTCCACCTCTACTGTGCTCCACTGTACTCCACTCTAATCTACCTCTACTGTGCTCCACTGTACTCTATCTCTACTGTGCTCCACTGTACTCTACCTCTACTGTGCTCCACTGTACTCCACTGTACTCTATCTCTACTGTTATCCACTGTACTCTACCTCCGCTGTGCTCCACTGTACTCTATCTCTACTCTACTCCACTGTACTCTATCTCTATTGTACTCCACTGTACTCTACCTTTACTGTACTCTACTGTACTCCACATCTACTGTGCTCCACTGTACTCCACTGTACTCTTCCTCTACTGTACTCCACTGTACTCTATCTCTACTGTGCCCCACTGTACTCTACCTCTACTGTGCTCTACTGTACTCTACTCTACTGTGCTCCACTGTACTCTATCTCTACTCTACTCCACTGTACTCTATCTCTATTGTACTCCACTGTACTCTACCTCTACTGTGCTCCACTGTACTCTACTTCTACAGTGCTCCACTGTGCTCTACCTCTACTGTACTCCACTGTACTCTACCTCTACTCTGCTCTACTGTACTCTATCTCTACTGTACTCCACTGTACTCTACCTCTACTGTACTCCACTGTAGTCTACCTCTACTATACTCCACTGCACTCTACCTCTACTGTGCTCCACTGTACTCTACCTCTACTGTGCTCTACTGTACTCTATCTCTACTGTGCTCCACTGTACTCTTCCTCTACTGTACTCTACTGTACTCCACCTCTATTCTGCTCCACTGTACTCCACTGTACTCTACCTCTACTGTTATCTACTGTAGTCTACCTCAACTATACTCCACTGTACTCTAACTCAACTATACTCCACTGTACTCTATCTCTACTCTACTCCACTGTACTCTATCTCTACTCTACTCCACTGTACTCTATCTCTACTGTACTCCACTGTACTCTATCTCTACAGTGCTCCACTGTACTCTACCTCTACTGTACTCCACTGTATTCTACCTCTACTGTGCTCTACTGTACTCTACCTCTACTGTACTCCACTGTACTCTATCTCTACAGTGCTCCACTGTGCTCTACCTCTACTGTACTCCACTGTACTCTACCTCTACTCTGCTCTACTGTACTCTATCTCTACTGTACTCCACTGTACTCTACCTCTACTGTACTCCACTGTAGTCTACCTCTACTATACTCCACTGCACTCTACCTCTACTGTGCTCCACTGTACTCTACCTCTACTGTGCTCTACTGTACTCTATCTCTACTGTGCTCCACTGTACTCTTCCTCTACTGTACTCTACTGTACTCCACCTCTACTGTGCTCCACTGTACTCCACTGTACTCTACCTCTACTGTTATCCACTGTAGTCTACCTCAACTATACTCCACTGTACTCTAACTCAACTATACTCCACTGTACTCTATCTCTACTCTACTCCACTGTACTCTATCTCTACTCTACTCCACTGTACTCTATCTCTACTGTACTCCACTGTACTCTACCTCTACTGTACTCTACTGTACTCCACCTCTACTGTGCTCCACTGTACTCCACTGTACTCTACCTCTACTGTTATCCACTGTAGTCTACCTCAACTATACTCCACTGTACTCTAACTCAACTATACTCCACTGTACTCTATCTCTACTCTACTCCACTGTACTCTATCTCTACTGTACTCCACTGTACTCTACCTCTACTGTACTCTACTGTACTCCACCTCTACTGTGCTCCACTCTACTCCACTGTACTCTTCCTCTACTCTGCTCCACTGTACACTACCTCTACTGTACTCCACTGTACTCTACCTCTACTGTGCTCCACTGTACTCTACCTCTACTGTGCTCCACTGTACTCTAACTCTACTGTACTCCACTGTACTCTACCTCTACTGCACTCCACTATACTCTACCTCTACTGTACTCCACTGTATTCTACCTCTACTGTGCTCTACTGTACTCTACCTCTACTGTACTCCACTGTTCTCTACCTCTACTGTACTCTACTGTACTCCACCTCTACTGTGCTCCACTGTACTCCACTGTACTCTACCTCTACTGTGCTCCACTGTACTCTACCTCTACTGTACTCCACTGTACTCTATCTCTACCGTGCTCCACTGTACTCTACCTCTACTGTACTCCACTGTACTCTACTGTACTCTATCTCTACTGTGCTCCACTGTACTCTATCTCTACTGTACTCCACTGTATTCTACCTCTACTGTGCTCCACTGTACTCTCTCTCTACTCTACTCCACTGTACTCTACCTCTACTGTACTCCACTGTACTCTACCTCTGCTGTGCTCCACTGTGCTCTATCTCTACTCTAGTCCACTGTACTCTATCTCTACTGTACTCCACTGTACTCTACCTCTACTGTACTCCACCTCTACTGTGCTCCACTGTACTCCACTGTACTCTACCTCTACTGTGCTCCACTGTACTCTACCTCTACTGTACTCCACTGTACTCTACCTCTACTGTGCTCCACTGTACTCTACCTCTACTGTACTCCACTGTACTCTACCTCTACTGTACTCCACTGTACTCTACCTCTACTGTACTCCACTGTATTCTACCTCTACTGTGCTCTACTGTACTCTACCTCTACTGTACTCCACTGTACTCTACCTCTACTGTACTGTACTGTTCTCTACCTCTACTGTACTCTACTGTACTCCACCTCTACTGTGCTCCATTGTACTCCACTCTACTCTACCTCTACTCTGCTCCACTGTACTCTACCTCTACTGTACTCCACTGTACTCTATCTCTACTGTGCTCCACTGTACTCTACCTCTACTGTGCTCCACTGTACTCCACTGTACTCTATCTCTACTGTGATCCATTGTACTCTACCTCTGCTGTGCTCCACTGTACTCTATCTCTACTCTACTCCACTGTACTCTATCTCTATTGTACTCCACTGTACTCTACCTTTACTGTACTCTAATGTACTCCACCTCTACTGTGCTCCACTGTACTCCACTGTACTCTTCCTCTACTTCACTCCACTGTACTCTATCTCTACTGTGCTCCACTGTACTCTACCTCTACTGTGCTCTACTGTACTCTACTCTACTGTGCTCCACTGTACTCTATTTCTACTGTACCCCACTGTACTCTACCTCTACTGTGCTCCACTGTACACTACCTCTACTGTACTCCACTGTACTCTACCTCTACTGTGCTCCACTGTACTCTACCTCTACTGTGCTCCACTGTACTCTAACTCTACTGTGCTCCACTGTACTCTATCTCTACTGTACTCCACTGTACTCTACCTCTACAGTGCTCCACTGTGCTCTACCTCTACTGTACTCCACTGTACTCTACCTCTACTCTGCTCTACTGTACTCTATCTCTACTGTACTCTACCTCTACTGTACTCCACTGTAGTCTACCTCAACTATACTCCACTGTACTCTAACTCAACTATACCCCACTGTACTCTATCTCTACTCTACTCCACTGTACTCTATCTCTACTCTACTACACTGTACTCTATCTCTACTGTACTCCTCTGTACTCTACCTCTACTGTACTCTACTGTACTCCACCTCTACTGTGCTCCACTGTACTCCACTGTACTTTACCTCTACTGTGCTTCATTGTACTCTACCTCTACTGTACTCCACTGTACTCTACCTCTACTCTGCTCCACTGTACTCTACCTCTACTGTACTCCACTGTACTCTACCTCTACTGCACTCCACTGTACTCTACCTCTACTGTACTCCACTGTATTCTACCTCTACTGTGCTCTACTGTACTCTACCTCTACTGTACTCCACTGTTCTCTACCTCTACTGTACTCTACTGTACTCCACCTCTACTGTGCTCCACTGTACTCCACTGTACTCTACCTCTACTGTGCTCCACTGTACTCTACCTCTACTGTACTCCAATCTACTCTATCTCTACCGTGCTCCACTGTACTCTACCTCTACTGTGCTCCACTGTACTCTACTGTACTCTATCTCTACTGTGCTCCACTGTACTCTATCTCTACTGTACTCCACTGTATTCTACCTCTACTGTGCTCCACTGTACTCTCTCTCTACTGTACTCCACTGTACTCTACCTCTACTGTACTCCACTGTACTCTACCTCTGCTGTGCTCCACTGTGCTCTATCTCTACTCTACTCCACTGTAATCTATCTCTACTGTGCTCCACTGTACACTACCTCTACTGTACTCCACTGTACTCTACCTCTACTGTGCTCCACTGTACTCTACCTCTACTGTGCTCCACTGTACTCTAACTCTACTGTGCTCCACTGTACTCTATCTCTACTGTACTCCACTGTACTCTACCTCTACAGTGCTCCACTGTACTCTACCTCTACTGTACTCCACTGTACTCTACCTCTACTCTGCTCTACTGTACTCTATCTCTACTGTACTCCACTGTACTCTACCTCTACTGTACTCCACTGTAGTCTACCTCAACTATACTCCACTGTACTCTAACTCAACTATACTCCACTGTACTCTATCTCTACTCTACTCCACTGTACTCTATCTCTACTCTACTACACTGTACTCTATCTCTAATGTACTCCACTGTACTCTACCTCTACTGTACTCTACTGTACTCCACCTCTACTGTGCTCCACTGTACTCCACTGTACTCTACCTCTACTCTGCTCCACTGTACTCTACCTCTACTGTACTCCACTGTACTCTACCTCTACTGCACTCCACTGTACTCTACCTCTACTGTACTCCACTGTATTCTACCTCTACTATGCTCTACTGTACTCTACCTCTACTGTACTCCACTGTTCTCTACCTCTACTGTACTCTACTGTACTCCACCTCTACTGTGCTCCACTGTACTCCACTGTACTCTACCTCTACTGTGCTCCACTGTACTCTACCTCTACTGTACTCCAATCTACTCTATCTCTACCGTGCTCCACTGTACTCTACCTCTACTGTGCTCCACTGTACTCTACTGTACTCTATCTCTACTGTGCTCCACTGTACTCTATCTCTACTGTACTCCACTGTATTCTACCTCTACTGTGCTCCACTGTACTCTACCTCTACTGTACTCCACTGTACTCTACCTCTGCTGTGCTCCACTGTGCTCTATCTCTACTCTACTCCACTGTACTCTATCTAAACTGTACTCCACTGTACTCTACCTCTACTGTACTCTACTGTACTCCACCTCTACTGTGCTCCACTGTACTCCACTGTACTCTACCTCTACTGTGCTCCACTGTACTCTATCTCTACTGTACTCCAATGTACTCTACCTCTACTGTGCTCCACTGTACTCTACCTCTACTGTACTCCACTGTACTCTACCTCTACTGTACTCCACTGTACTCTACCTCTACTGTACTCCACTGTATTCTACCTCTACTGTGCTCTACTGTACTCTACCTCTACTGTACTCCACTGTACTCTACCTCTACTGTACTGTACTGTTCTCTACCTCTACTGTACTCTACTGTACTCCACCTCTACTTTGCTCCACTGTACTCCACTGTACTCTACCTCTACTGTTATCCACTGTAGTCTACCTCAACTATACTCCACTGTACTCTAACTCAACTATACTCCACTGTACTCTATCTCTACTCTACTCCACTGTACTCTATCTCTACTCTACTCCACTGTACTCTATCTCTACTGTACTCCACTGTACTCTACCTCTACTGTACTCTACTGTACTTCACCTCTACTGTGCTCCACTGTACTCCACTGTACTCTACCTCTACTGTTATCCACTGTAGTCTACCTCAACTATACTCCACTGTACTCTAACTCAACTATACTCCACTGTACTCTATCTCTACTCTACTCCACTGTACTCTATCTCTACTCTACTCCACTGTACTCTATCTCTACTGTACTCCACTGTACTCTACCTCTACTGTACTCTACTGTACTCCACCTCTACTGTGCTCCACTGTACTCCACTGTACTCTACCTCTACTGTGCTTCATTGTACTCTACCTCTACTGTACTCCACTGTACTCTACCTCTACTCTGCTCCACTGTACTCTACCTCTACTGTACTCCACTGTACTCTACCTCTACTGCACTCCACTGTACTCTACCTCTACTGTACTCCACTGTATTCTACCTCTACTGTGCTCTACTGTACTCTACCTCTACTGTACTCCACAGTTCTCTACCTCTACTGTACTCTACTGTACTCCACCTCTACTGTGCTCCACTGTACTCCACTGTACTCTACCTCTACTGTGCTCCACTGTACTCTACCTCTACTGTACTCCACTGTACTCCACCTCTACTATACTCTACTGTACTCCACCTCTACTGTACTCCACTGTACTCTACCTCTACAGTGCTCCACTGTGCTCTACCTCTACTGTACTCCACTGTACTCTACCTCTACTCTGCTCTACTGTACTCTATCTCTACTGTACTCCACTGTACTCTACCTCTACTGTACTCCACTGTAGTCTACCTCTACTATACTCCACTGCACTCTACCTCTACTGTGCTCCACTGTACTCTACCTCTACTGTGCTCTACTTTACTCTATCTCTACTGTGCTCCACTGTACTCTTCCTCTACTGTACTCTACTGTACTCCACCTCTACTGTGCTCCACTGTACTCTTCCTCTACTGTACTCTACTGTACTCCACCTCTACTGTGCTCCACTGTACTCCACTCTACTCTACCTCTACTGTTATCCACTGTAGTCTACCTCAACTATACTCCACTGTACTCTAACTCAACTATACTCCACTGTACTCTATCTCTACTCTACTCCACTGTACTCTATCTCTACTCTACTCCACTGTACTCTATCTCTACTGTACTCCACTGTACTCTACCTCTACTGTACTCTACTGTACTCCACCTCTACTGTGCTCCACTGTACTCCACTGTACTCTACCTCTACTGTGCTTCATTGTACTCTACCTCTAATGTACTCCACTGTACTCTACCTCTACTCTGCTCCACTGTACTCTACCTCTACTGTACTCCACTGTACTCTACCTCTACTGTACTCCACTGTTCTCTACCTCTACTGTACTCTACTGTACTCCACCTCTACTGTGCTCCACTGTACTCCACTGTACTCTACCTCTACTGTGCTCCACTGTACTCTACCTCTACTGTACTCCACTGTACTCTATCTCTACCGTGCTCCACTGTACTCTACCTCTACTGTGCTCCACTGTACTCCACTGTACTCTATCTCTACTGTGATCCACTGTACTCTACCTCTGTTGTGCTCCGCTGTACTCTATCTCTACTCTACTCCACTGTACTCTATCTCTATTGTACTCCACTGTACTCTACATCTACTGTACTCTATTGTACTCCACCTCTACTGTGCTCCACTGTACTCCACTGTACTCTTCCTCTACTGTGCTCCACTGTACTCTACCTCTACTGTTATCCACTGTAGTCTACCTCAACTATACTCCACTGTACTCTGACTCAACTATACTCCACTGTACTCTATCTCTACTCTACTCCACTGTACTCTATCTCTACTCTACTCCACAGTACTCTATCTCTACTGTACACCACTGTACTCTACCTCTACTGTACTCTACTGTACTCCACCTCTACTGTGCTCCACTGTACTCCACTGTACTCTACCTCTACTGTGCTTCATTGTACTCTACCTCTACTGTACTCCACTGTACTCTACCTCTACTGTACTCCACTGTACTCTATCTCTACCGTGCTCCACTGTACTCTACCTCTACTGTGCTCCACTGTACTCTACTGTACTCTATCTCTACTGTGCTCCACTGTACTCTATCTCTACTGTACTCAACTGTATTCTACCTCTACTGTGCTCCACTGTACTCTCTCTCTACTGTACTCCACTGTACTCTACCTCTACTGTACTCCACTGTACTCTACCTCTGCTGTGCTCCACTGTGCTCTATCTCTACTCTACTCCACTGTACTCTATCTCTACTGTACTCCACTGTACTCTACCTCTACTGTACTCTACTGTACTCCACCTCTACTGTGCTCCACTGTACTCCACTGTACTCTACCTCTACTGTGCTCCACTGTACTCTACCTCTACTGTACTCCACTGTACTCTACCTCTACTGTGCTCCACTGTACTCTACCTCTACTGTACTCCACTGTACTCTACCTCTACTGTACTCCACTGTACTCTACCTCTACTGTACTCCACTGTATTCTACCTCTACTGTGCTCTACTGTACTCTACCTCTACTGTACTCCACTGTACTCTACCTCTACTGTACTGTACTGTTCTCTACCTCTACTGTACTCTACTGTACTCCACCTCTACTGTGCTCCACTGTACTCCACTCTACTCTACCTCTACTCTGCTCCACTGTACTCTACCTCTACTGTACTCCACTGTACTCTATCTCTACTGTGCTCCACTGTACTCTACCTCTACTGTGCTCCACTGTACTCCACTGTACTCTATCTCTACTGTGATCCATTGTACTCTACCTCTGCTGTGCTCCACTGTACTCTATCTCTACTCTACTCCACTGTACTCTATCTCTATTGTACTCCACTGTACTCTACCTTTACTGTACTCTACTGTACTCCACCTCTACTGTGCTCCACTGTACTCCACTGTACACTTCCTCTACTTCACTCCACTGTACTCTATCTCTACTGTGCTCCACTGTACTCTACCTCTACTGTGCTCTACTGTACTCTACTCTACTGTGCTCCACTGTACTCTATTTCTACTGTACCCCGCTGTACTCTACCTCTACTGTGCTCCACTGTACACTACCTCTACTGTACTCCACTGTACTCTACCTCTACTGTGCTCCACTGTACTCTACCTCTACTGTGCTCCACTGTACTCTAACTCTACTGTGCTCCACTGTACTCTATCTCTACTGTACTCCACTGTACTCTACCTCTACTATACTCTACTGTACTCCACCTCTACTGTACTCCACTGTACTCTACCTCTACAGTGCTCCACTGTGCTCTACCTCTACTGTACTCCACTGTACTCTACCTCTACTCTGCTCTACTGTACTCTATCTCTACTGTACTCCACTGTACTCTACCTCTACTGTACTCCACTGTAGTCTACCTCTACTATACTCCACTGCACTCTACCTCTACTGTGCTCCACTGTACTCTACCTCTACTGTGCTCTACTTTACTCTATCTCTACTGTGCTCCACTGTACTCTTCCTCTACTGTACTCTACTGTACTCCACCTCTACTGTGCTCCACTGTACTCTTCCTCTACTGTACTCTACTGTACTCCACCTCTACTGTGCTCCACTGTACTCCACTGTACTCTACCTCTACTGTTATCCACTGTAGTCTACCTCAACTATACTCCACTGTACTCTAACTCAACTATACTCCACTGTACTCTATCTCTACTCTTCTCCACTGTACTCTATCTCTACTCTACTCCACTGTACTCTATCTCTACTGTACTCCACTGTACTCTACCTCTACTGTACTCTACTGTACTCCACCTCTACTGTGCTCCACTGTACTCCACTGTACTCTACCTCTACTGTGCTTCATTGTACTCTACCTCTAATGTACTCCACTGTACTCTACCTCTACTCTGCTCCACTGTACTCTACCTCTACTGTACTCCACTGTACTCTACCTCTACTGCACTCCACTGTACTCTACCTCTACTGTACTCCACTGTATTCTACCTCTACTGTGCTCTACTGTACTCTACCTCTACTGTACTCCACTGTTCTCTACCTCTACTGTACTCTACTGTACTCCACCTCTACTGTGCTCCACTGTACTCCACTGTACTCTACCTCTACTGTGCTCCACTGTACTCTACCTCTACTGTACTCCACTGTACTCTATCTCTACCGTGCTCCACTGTACTCTACCTCTACTGTGCTCCACTGTACTCCACTGTACTCTATCTCTACTGTGATCCACTGTACTCTACCTCTGTTGTGCTCCGCTGTACTCTATCTCTACTCTACTCCACTGTACTCTATCTCTATTGTACTCCACTGTACTCTACATCTACTGTACTCTATTGTACTCCACCTCTACTGTGCTCCACTGTACTCCACTGTACTCTTCCTCTACTGTGCTCCACTGTACTCCACTGTACTCTACCTCTACTGTTATCCACTGTAGTCTACCTCAACTATACTCCACTGTACTCTGACTCAACTATACTCCACTGTACTCTATCTCTACTCTACTCCACTGTACTCTATCTCTACTCTACTCCACAGTACTCTATCTCTACTGTACTCCACTGTACTCTACCTCTACTGTACTCTACTGTACTCCACCTCTACTGTGCTCCACTGTACTCCACTGTACTCTACCTCTACTGTGCTTCATTGTACTCTACCTCTACTGTACTCCACTGTACTCTACCTCTACTGTACTCCACTGTACTCTATCTCTACCGTGCTCCACTGTACTCTACCTCTACTGTGCTCCACTGTACTCTACTGTACTCTATCTCTACTGTGCTCCACTGTACTCTATCTCTACTGTACTCCACTGTATTCTACCTCTACTGTGCTCCAATGTACTCTCTCTCTACTGTACTCCACTGTACTCTACCTCTACTGTACTCCACTGTACTCTACCTCTGCTGTGCTCCACTGTGCTCTATCTCTACTCCACTCCACTGTACTCTATCTCTACTGTACTCCACTGTACTCTACCTCTACTGTACTCTACTGTACTCCACCTCTACTGTGCTCCACTGTACTCCACTGTACTCTACCTCTACTGTGCTCCACTGTACTCTACCTCTACTGTACTCCACTGTACTCTACCTCTACTGTGCTCCACTGTACTCTACCTCTACTGTACTCCACTGTACTCTACCTCTACTGTACTCCAATGTACTCTACCTCTACTGTACTCCACTGTATTCTACCTCTACTGTGCTCTACTTTACTCTACCTCTACTGTACTCCACTGTACTCTACCTCTACTGTACTGTACTGTTCTCTACCTCTACTGTACTCTACTGTACTCCACCTCTACTGTGCTCCACTGTACTCCACTCTACTCTACATCTACTCTGCTCCACTGTACTCTACCTCTATTGTACTCCACTGTACTCTATCTCTACTGTGCTCCACTGTACTCTACCTCTACTGTGCTCCACTGTACTCCACTGTACTCTATCTCTACTGTGATCCATTGTACTCTACCTCTGCTGTGCTCCACTGTACTCTATCTCTACTCTACTCCACTGTACTCTATCTCTATTGTACTCCACTGTACTCTACCTTTACTGTACTCTACTGTACTCCACCTCTACTGTGCTCCACTGTACTCCACTGTACTCTTCCTCTACTTCACTCCACTGTACTCTATCTCTACTGTGCTCCACTGTACTCTACCTCTACTGTGCTCTACTGTACTCTACTCTACTGTGCTCCACTGTACTCTATTTCTACTGTACCCCGCTGTACTCTACCTCTACTGTGCTCCATTGTACACTACCTCTACTGTACTCCACTGTACTCTACCTCTACTGTGCTCCACTGTACTCTACCTCTACTGTGCTCCACTGTACTCTAACTCTACTCTGCTCCACTGTACTCTATCTCTACTGTACTCCACTGTACTCTACCTCTACTATACTCTACTGTACTCCACCTCTACTGTACTCCACTGTACTCTACCTCTACAGTGCTCCACTGTGCTCTACCTCTACTGTACTCCACTGTACTCTACCTCTACTCTGCTCTACTGTACTCTATCTCTACTGTACTCCACTGTACTCTACCTCTACTGTACTCCACTGTAGTCTACCTCAACTGTACTCCACTGTACTCTAACTCAACTATACTCCATTGTACTCTATCTCTACTCTACTCCACTGTACTCTATCTCTACTCTACTCCACTGTACTCTATCTCTACTCTACTCCACTGTACTATACCTCTACTGTACTCTACTGTACTCCACCTCTACTGTGCTCCACTGTACTCCACTGTACTTTACCTCTACTGTGCTTCATTGTAGTCTACCTCTACTGTACTCCACTGTACTCTACCTCTACTCTGCTCCACTGTACTCTACCTCTACTGTACTCCACTGTACTCTACCTCTACTGCACTCCACTGTACTCTACCTCTACTGTACTCCACTGTATTCTACCTCTACTGTGCTCTACTGTACTCTACCTCTACTGTACTCCACTGTTCTCTACCTCTACTGTACTCTACTGTACTCCACCTCTACTGTGCTCCACTGTACTCCACTGTACTCTACCTCTACTGTGCTCCACTGTACTCTACCTCTACTGTACTCCACTGTACTCTATCTCTACCGTGCTCCACTGTACTCTACCTCTACTGTGCTCCACTGTACTCCACTGTACTCTACCTCTACTGTGCTCCACTGTACTCTATCTCTACTCTACTCCACTGTACTCCACCTCTAATGTGCTCCACTCTACTCTACCTCTACTGTTATCCACTGTACTCTACCTCTACTTGGCTCTACTGTACTCTATCTCTACTGTGCTCCACTGTACTCTATCTCTACTGTACTCCACTGTACTCTATCTCTACTCTACTCCACTGTACTCTATCTCTACTGTACTCCACTGTACTCTACCTCTACTGTACTCTACTGTACTCCACCTCTACTGTGCTCCACTGTACTCCACTGTACTTTACCTCTACTGTGCTTCATTGTACTCTACCTCTACTGTACTCCACTGTACTCTACCTCTACTCTGCTCCACTGTACTCTACCTATACTGTACTCCACTGTACTCTACCTCTACTGCACTCCACTGTACTCTACCTCTACTGTACTCCACTGTATTCTACCTCTACTGTGCTCTACTGTACTCTACCTCTACTGTACTCCACTGTTCTCTACCTCTACTGTACTTTACTGTACTCCACCTCTACAGTGCTCCACTGTACTCCACTGTACTCTACCTCTACTGTGCTCCACTGTACTCTACCTCTACTGTACTCCAATCTACTCTATCTCTACCGTGCTCCACTGTACTCTACCTCTACTGTACTCCAATCTACTCTATCTCTACCGTGCTCCACTGTACTCTACCTCTACTGTACTCCACTGTACTCTACCTCTACTGTACTCTACTGTACTCCACCTCTACTGTGCTCCACTGTACTCCACTGTACTCTACCTCTACTGTGCTCCACTGTACTCTACCTCTACTGTACTCCACTGTACTCTACCTCTACTGTGCTCCACTGTACTCTACCTCTACTGTACTCCACTGTACTCTACCTCTACTGTACTCCACTGTACTCTACCTCTACTGTACTCCACTGTATTCTACCTCTACTGTGCTCTACTGTACTCTACCTCTACTGTACTCCACTGTACTCTACCTCTACTGTACTGTACTGTTCTCTACCTCTAATGTACTCTACTGTACATCACCTCTACTGTGCTCCACTGTACTCCACTGTACTCTACCTCTACTGTGATCCACTGTACTCTACCTCTACTGTACTCCACTGTACTCTATCTCTACCGTGCTCCACTGTACTCTACCTCTACTGTGCTCCACTGTACTCCACTGTACTCTACCTCTACTGTGCTCCACTGTACTCTATCTCTACTCTACTCCACTGTACTCCACCTCTAATGTGCTCCACTCTACTCTACCTCTACTGTTATCCACTGTACTCTACCTCTACTTGGCTCTACTGTACTCTATCTCTACTGTGCTCCACTGTACTCTATCTCTACTGTACTCCACTGTACTCTATCTCTACTGTACTCCACTGTATTCTACCTCTACTGTGCTCCACTGTACTCTACCTCTACTGTACTCCACTGTACTCTACCTCTGCTGTGCTCCACTGTGCTCTATCTCTACTCTACTCCACTGTACTCTATCTAAACTGTACTCCACTGTACTCTACCTCTACTGTACTCTACTGTACTCCACCTCTACTGTGCTCCACTGTACTCCACTGTACTCTACCTCTACTGTGCTCCACTGTACTCTATCTCTACTGTACTCCAATGTACTCTACCTCTACTGTGCTCCACTGTACTCTACCTCTACTGTACTCCACTGTACTCTACCTCTACTGTACTCCACTGTACTCTACCTCTACTGTACTCCACTGTATTCTACCTCTACTGTGCTCTACTGTACTCTACCTCTACTGTACTCCACTGTACTCTACCTCTACTGTACTGTACTGTTCTCTACCTCTACTGTACTCTACTGTACTCCACCTCTACTTTGCTCCACTGTACTCCACTGTACTCTACCTCTACTGTTATCCACTGTAGTCTACCTCAACTATACTCCACTGTACTCTAACTCAACTATACTCCACTGTACTCTATCTCTACTCTACTCCACTGTACTCTATCTCTACTCTACTCCACTGTACTCTATCTCTACTGTACTCCACTGTACTCTACCTCTACTGTACTCTACTGTACTCCACCTCTACTGTGCTCCACTGTACTCCACTGTACTCTACCTCTACTGTTATCCACTGTAGTCTACCTCAACTATACTCCACTGTACTCTAACTCAACTATACTCCACTGTACTCTATCTCTACTCTACTCCACTGTACTCTATCTCTACTCTACTCCACTGTACTCTATCTCTACTGTACTCCACTGTACTCTACCTCTACTGTACTCTACTGTACTCCACCTCTACTGTGCTCCACTGTACTCCACTGTACTCTACCTCTACTGTGCTTCATTGTACTCTACCTCTACTGTACTCCACTGTACTCTACCTCTACTCTGCTCCACTGTACTCTACCTCTACTGTACTCCACTGTACTCTACCTCTACTGCACTCCACTGTACTCTACCTCTACTGTACTCCACTGTATTCTACCTCTACTGTGCTCTACTGTACTCTACCTCTACTGTACTCCACAGTTCTCTACCTCTACTGTACTCTACTGTACTCCACCTCTACTGTGCTCCACTGTACTCCACTGTACTCTACCTCTACTGTGCTCCACTGTACTCTACCTCTACTGTACTCCACTGTACTCCACCTCTACTATACTCTACTGTACTCCACCTCTACTGTACTCCACTGTACTCTACCTCTACAGTGCTCCACTGTGCTCTACCTCTACTGTACTCCACTGTACTCTACCTCTACTCTGCTCTACTGTACTCTATCTCTACTGTACTCCACTGTACTCTACCTCTACTGTACTCCACTGTAGTCTACCTCTACTATACTCCACTGCACTCTACCTCTACTGTGCTCCACTGTACTCTACCTCTACTGTGCTCTACTTTACTCTATCTCTACTGTGCTCCACTGTACTCTTCCTCTACTGTACTCTACTGTACTCCACCTCTACTGTGCTCCACTGTACTCTTCCTCTACTGTACTCTACTGTACTCCACCTCTACTGTGCTCCACTGTACTCCACTCTACTCTACCTCTACTGTTATCCACTGTAGTCTACCTCAACTATACTCCACTGTACTCTAACTCAACTATACTCCACTGTACTCTATCTCTACTCTACTCCACTGTACTCTATCTCTACTCTACTCCACTGTACTCTATCTCTACTGTACTCCACTGTACTCTACCTCTACTGTACTCTACTGTACTCCACCTCTACTGTGCTCCACTGTACTCCACTGTACTCTACCTCTACTGTGCTTCATTGTACTCTACCTCTAATGTACTCCACTGTACTCTACCTCTACTCTGCTCCACTGTACTCTACCTCTACTGTACTCCACTGTACTCTACCTCTACTGTACTCCACTGTTCTCTACCTCTACTGTACTCTACTGTACTCCACCTCTACTGTGCTCCACTGTACTCCACTGTACTCTACCTCTACTGTGCTCCACTGTACTCTACCTCTACTGTACTCCACTGTACTCTATCTCTACCGTGCTCCACTGTACTCTACCTCTACTGTGCTCCACTGTACTCCACTGTACTCTATCTCTACTGTGATCCACTGTACTCTACCTCTGTTGTGCTCCGCTGTACTCTATCTCTACTCTACTCCACTGTACTCTATCTCTATTGTACTCCACTGTACTCTACATCTACTGTACTCTATTGTACTCCACCTCTACTGTGCTCCACTGTACTCCACTGTACTCTTCCTCTACTGTGCTCCACTGTACTCTACCTCTACTGTTATCCACTGTAGTCTACCTCAACTATACTCCACTGTACTCTGACTCAACTATACTCCACTGTACTCTATCTCTACTCTACTCCACTGTACTCTATCTCTACTCTACTCCACAGTACTCTATCTCTACTGTACACCACTGTACTCTACCTCTACTGTACTCTACTGTACTCCACCTCTACTGTGCTCCACTGTACTCCACTGTACTCTACCTCTACTGTGCTTCATTGTACTCTACCTCTACTGTACTCCACTGTACTCTACCTCTACTGTACTCCACTGTACTCTATCTCTACCGTGCTCCACTGTACTCTACCTCTACTGTGCTCCACTGTACTCTACTGTACTCTATCTCTACTGTGCTCCACTGTACTCTATCTCTACTGTACTCAACTGTATTCTACCTCTACTGTGCTCCACTGTACTCTCTCTCTACTGTACTCCACTGTACTCTACCTCTACTGTACTCCACTGTACTCTACCTCTGCTGTGCTCCACTGTGCTCTATCTCTACTCTACTCCACTGTACTCTATCTCTACTGTACTCCACTGTACTCTACCTCTACTGTACTCTACTGTACTCCACCTCTACTGTGCTCCACTGTACTCCACTGTACTCTACCTCTACTGTGCTCCACTGTACTCTACCTCTACTGTACTCCACTGTACTCTACCTCTACTGTGCTCCACTGTACTCTACCTCTACTGTACTCCACTGTACTCTACCTCTACTGTACTCCACTGTACTCTACCTCTACTGTACTCCACTGTATTCTACCTCTACTGTGCTCTACTGTACTCTACCTCTACTGTACTCCACTGTACTCTACCTCTACTGTACTGTACTGTTCTCTACCTCTACTGTACTCTACTGTACTCCACCTCTACTGTGCTCCACTGTACTCCACTCTACTCTACCTCTACTCTGCTCCACTGTACTCTACCTCTACTGTGCTCCACTGTACTCCACTGTACTCTATCTCTACTGTGATCCATTGTACTCTACCTCTGCTGTGCTCCACTGTACTCTATCTCTACTCTACTCCACTGTACTCTATCTCTATTGTACTCCACTGTACTCTACCTTTACTGTACTCTACTGTACTCCACCTCTACTGTGCTCCACTGTACTCCACTGTACACTTCCTCTACTTCACTCCACTGTACTCTATCTCTACTGTGCTCCACTGTACTCTACCTCTACTGTGCTCTACTGTACTCTACTCTACTGTGCTCCACTGTACTCTATTTCTACTGTACCCCGCTGTACTCTACCTCTACTGTGCTCCACTGTACACTACCTCTACTGTACTCCACTGTACTCTACCTCTACTGTGCTCCACTGTACTCTACCTCTACTGTGCTCCACTGTACTCTAACTCTACTGTGCTCCACTGTACTCTATCTCTACTGTACTCCACTGTACTCTACCTCTACTATACTCTACTGTACTCCACCTCTACTGTACTCCACTGTACTCTACCTCTACAGTGCTCCACTGTGCTCTACCTCTACTGTACTCCACTGTACTCTACCTCTACTCTGCTCTACTGTACTCTATCTCTACTGTACTCCACTGTACTCTACCTCTACTGTACTCCACTGTAGTCTACCTCTACTATACTCCACTGCACTCTACCTCTACTGTGCTCCACTGTACTCTACCTCTACTGTGCTCTACTTTACTCTATCTCTACTGTGCTCCACTGTACTCTTCCTCTACTGTACTCTACTGTACTCCACCTCTACTGTGCTCCACTGTACTCTTCCTCTACTGTACTCTACTGTACTCCACCTCTACTGTGCTCCACTGTACTCCACTGTACTCTACCTCTACTGTTATCCACTGTAGTCTACCTCAACTATACTCCACTGTACTCTAACTCAACTATACTCCACTGTACTCTATCTCTACTCTTCTCCACTGTACTCTATCTCTACTCTACTCCACTGTACTCTATCTCTACTGTACTCCACTGTACTCTACCTCTACTGTACTCTACTGTACTCCACCTCTACTGTGCTCCACTGTACTCCACTGTACTCTACCTCTACTGTGCTTCATTGTACTCTACCTCTAATGTACTCCACTGTACTCTACCTCTACTCTGCTCCACTGTACTCTACCTCTACTGTACTCCACTGTACTCTACCTCTACTGCACTCCACTGTACTCTACCTCTACTGTACTCCACTGTATTCTACCTCTACTGTGCTCTACTGTACTCTACCTCTACTGTACTCCACTGTTCTCTACCTCTACTGTACTCTACTGTACTCCACCTCTACTGTGCTCCACTGTACTCCACTGTACTCTACCTCTACTGTGCTCCACTGTACTCTACCTCTACTGTACTCCACTGTACTCTATCTCTACCGTGCTCCACTGTACTCTACCTCTACTGTGCTCCACTGTACTCCACTGTACTCTATCTCTACTGTGATCCACTGTACTCTACCTCTGTTGTGCTCCGCTGTACTCTATCTCTACTCTACTCCACTGTACTCTATCTCTATTGTACTCCACTGTACTCTACATCTACTGTACTCTATTGTACTCCACCTCTACTGTGCTCCACTGTACTCCACTGTACTCTTCCTCTACTGTGCTCCACTGTACTCCACTGTACTCTACCTCTACTGTTATCCACTGTAGTCTACCTCAACTATACTCCACTGTACTCTGACTCAACTATACTCCACTGTACTCTATCTCTACTCTACTCCACTGTACTCTATCTCTACTCTACTCCACAGTACTCTATCTCTACTGTACTCCACTGTACTCTACCTCTACTGTACTCTACTGTACTCCACCTCTACTGTGCTCCACTGTACTCCACTGTACTCTACCTCTACTGTGCTTCATTGTACTCTACCTCTACTGTACTCCACTGTACTCTACCTCTACTGTACTCCACTGTACTCTATCTCTACCGTGCTCCACTGTACTCTACCTCTACTGTGCTCCACTGTACTCTACTGTACTCTATCTCTACTGTGCTCCACTGTACTCTATCTCTACTGTACTCCACTGTATTCTACCTCTACTGTGCTCCACTGTACTCTCTCTCTACTGTACTCCACTGTACTCTACCTCTACTGTACTCCACTGTACTCTACCTCTGCTGTGCTCCACTGTGCTCTATCTCTACTCCACTCCACTGTACTCTATCTCTACTGTACTCCACTGTACTCTACCTCTACTGTACTCTACTGTACTCCACCTCTACTGTGCTCCACTGTACTCCACTGTACTCTACCTCTACTGTGCTCCACTGTACTCTACCTCTACTGTACTCCACTGTACTCTACCTCTACTGTGCTCCACTGTACTCTACCTCTACTGTACTCCACTGTACTCTACCTCTACTGTACTCCAATGTACTCTACCTCTACTGTACTCCACTGTATTCTACCTCTACTGTGCTCTACTTTACTCTACCTCTACTGTACTCCACTGTACTCTACCTCTACTGTACTGTACTGTTCTCTACCTCTACTGTACTCTACTGTACTCCACCTCTACTGTGCTCCACTGTACTCCACTCTACTCTACATCTACTCTGCTCCACTGTACTCTACCTCTATTGTACTCCACTGTACTCTATCTCTACTGTGCTCCACTGTACTCTACCTCTACTGTGCTCCACTGTACTCCACTGTACTCTATCTCTACTGTGATCCATTGTACTCTACCTCTGCTGTGCTCCACTGTACTCTATCTCTACTCTACTCCACTGTACTCTATCTCTATTGTACTCCACTGTACTCTACCTTTACTGTACTCTACTGTACTCCACCTCTACTGTGCTCCACTGTACTCCACTGTACTCTTCCTCTACTTCACTCCACTGTACTCTATCTCTACTGTGCTCCACTGTACTCTACCTCTACTGTGCTCTACTGTACTCTACTCTACTGTGCTCCACTGTACTCTATTTCTACTGTACCCCGCTGTACTCTACCTCTACTGTGCTCCATTGTACACTACCTCTACTGTACTCCACTGTACTCTACCTCTACTGTGCTCCACTGTACTCTACCTCTACTGTGCTCCACTGTACTCTAACTCTACTGTGCTCCACTGTACTCTATCTCTACTGTACTCCACTGTACTCTACCTCTACTATACTCTACTGTACTCCACCTCTACTGTACTCCACTGTACTCTACCTCTACAGTGCTCCACTGTGCTCTACCTCTACTGTACTCCACTGTACTCTACCTCTACTCTGCTCTACTGTACTCTATCTCTACTGTACTCCACTGTACTCTACCTCTACTGTACTCCACTGTAGTCTACCTCAACTGTACTCCACTGTACTCTAACTCAACTATACTCCACTGTACTCTATCTCTACTCTACTCCACTGTACTCTATCTCTACTCTACTCCACTGTACTCTATCTCTACTCTACTCCACTGTACTATACCTCTACTGTACTCTACTGTACTCCACCTCTACTGTGCTCCACTGTACTCCACTGTACTTTACCTCTACTGTGCTTCATTGTACTCTACCTCTACTGTACTCCACTGTACTCTACCTCTACTCTGCTCCACTGTACTCTACCTCTACTGTACTCCACTGTACTCTACCTCTACTGCACTCCACTGTACTCTACCTCTACTGTACTCCACTGTATTCTACCTCTACTGTGCTCTACTGTACTCTACCTCTACTGTACTCCACTGTTCTCTACCTCTACTGTACTCTACTGTACTCCACCTCTACTGTGCTCCACTGTACTCCACTGTACTCTACCTCTACTGTGCTCCACTGTACTCTACCTCTACTGTACTCCACTGTACTCTATCTCTACCGTGCTCCACTGTACTCTACCTCTACTGTGCTCCACTGTACTCCACTGTACTCTACCTCTACTGTGCTCCACTGTACTCTATCTCTACTCTACTCCACTGTACTCCACCTCTAATGTGCTCCACTCTACTCTACCTCTACTGTTATCCACTGTACTCTACCTCTACTTGGCTCTACTGTACTCTATCTCTACTGTGCTCCACTGTACTCTATCTCTGCTGTACTCCACTGTACTCTATCTCTACTCTACTCCACTGTACTCTATCTCTACTGTACTCCACTGTACTCTACCTCTACTGTACTCTACTGTACTCCACCTCTACTGTGCTCCACTGTACTCCACTGTACTTTACCTCTACTGTGCTTCATTGTACTCTACCTCTACTGTACTCCACTGTACTCTACCTCTACTCTGCTCCACTGTACTCTACCTCTACTGTACTCCACTGTACTCTACCTCTACTGCACTCCACTGTACTCTACCTCTACTGTACTCCACTGTATTCTACCTCTACTGTGCTCTACTGTACTCTACCTCTACTGTACTCCACTGTTCTCTACCTCTACTGTACTTTACTGTACTCCACCTCTACAGTGCTCCACTGTACTCCACTGTACTCTACCTCTACTGTGCTCCACTGTACTCTACCTCTACTGTACTCCAATCTACTCTATCTCTACCGTGCTCCACTGTACTCTACCTCTACTGTACTCCAATCTACTCTATCTCTACCGTGCTCCACTGTACTCTACCTCTACTGTACTCCACTGTACTCTACCTCTACTGTACTCTACTGTACTCCACCTCTACTGTGCTCCACTGTACTCCACTGTACTCTACCTCTACTGTGCTCCACTGTACTCTACCTCTACTGTACTCCACTGTACTCTACCTCTACTGTGCTCCACTGTACTCTACCTCTACTGTACTCCACTGTACTCTACCTCTACTGTACTCCACTGTACTCTACCTCTACTGTACTCCACTGTATTCTACCTCTACTGTGCTCTACTGTACTCTACCTCTACTGTACTCCACTGTACTCTACCTCTACTGTACTGTACTGTTCTCTACCTCTAATGTACTCTACTGTACATCACCTCTACTGTGCTCCACTGTACTCCACTGTACTCTACCTCTACTGTGATCCACTGTACTCTACCTCTACTGTACTCCACTGTACTCTATCTCTACCGTGCTCCACTGTACTCTACCTCTACTGTGCTCCACTGTACTCCACTGTACTCTACCTCTACTGTGCTCCACTGTACTCTATCTCTACTCTACTCCACTGTACTCCACCTCTAATGTGCTCCACTCTACTCTACCTCTACTGTTATCCACTGTACTCTACCTCTACTTGGCTCTACTGTACTCTATCTCTACTGTGCTCCACTGTACTCTATCTCTACTGTACTCCACTGTACTCTATCTCTACTCTACTCCACTGTACTCTATCTCTACTGTACTCCACTGTACTCTACCTCTACTGTACTCTACTGTACTCTATCTCTACTGTGATCCACTGTACTCTACCTCTGTTGTGCTCCGCTGTACTCTATCTCTACTCTACTCCACTGTACTCTATCTCTATTGTACTCCACTGTACTCTACATCTACTGTACTCTATTGTACTCCACCTCTACTGTGCTCCACTGTACTCCACTGTACTCTTCCTCTACTGTGCTCCACTGTACTCCACTGTACTCTACCTCTACTGTTATCCACTGTAGTCTACCTCAACTATACTCCACTGTACTCTGACTCAACTATACTCCACTGTACTCTATCTCTACTCTACTCCACTGTACTCTATCTCTACTCTACTCCACAGTACTCTATCTCTACTGTACTCCACTGTACTCTACCTCTACTGTACTCTACTGTACTCCACCTCTACTGTGCTCCACTGTACTCCACTGTACTCTACCTCTACTGTGCTTCATTGTACTCTACCTCTACTGTACTCCACTGTACTCTACCTCTACTGTACTCCACTGTACTCTATCTCTACCGTGCTCCACTGTACTCTACCTCTACTGTGCTCCACTGTACTCTACTGTACTCTATCTCTACTGTGCTCCACTGTACTCTATCTCTACTGTACTCCACTGTATTCTACCTCTACTGTGCTCCACTGTACTCTCTCTCTACTGTACTCCACTGTACTCTACCTCTACTGTACTCCACTGTACTCTACCTCTGCTGTGCTCCACTGTGCTCTATCTCTACTCCACTCCACTGTACTCTATCTCTACTGTACTCCACTGTACTCTACCTCTACTGTACTCTACTGTACTCCACCTCTACTGTGCTCCACTGTACTCCACTGTACTCTACCTCTACTGTGCTCCACTGTACTCTACCTCTACTGTACTCCACTGTACTCTACCTCTACTGTGCTCCACTGTACTCTACCTCTACTGTACTCCACTGTACTCTACCTCTACTGTACTCCAATGTACTCTACCTCTACTGTACTCCACTGTATTCTACCTCTACTGTGCTCTACTTTACTCTACCTCTACTGTACTCCACTGTACTCTACCTCTACTGTACTGTACTGTTCTCTACCTCTACTGTACTCTACTGTACTCCACCTCTACTGTGCTCCACTGTACTCCACTCTACTCTACATCTACTCTGCTCCACTGTACTCTACCTCTATTGTACTCCACTGTACTCTATCTCTACTGTGCTCCACTGTACTCTACCTCTACTGTGCTCCACTGTACTCCACTGTACTCTATCTCTACTGTGATCCATTGTACTCTACCTCTGCTGTGCTCCACTGTACTCTATCTCTACTCTACTCCACTGTACTCTATCTCTATTGTACTCCACTGTACTCTACCTTTACTGTACTCTACTGTACTCCACCTCTACTGTGCTCCACTGTACTCCACTGTACTCTTCCTCTACTTCACTCCACTGTACTCTATCTCTACTGTGCTCCACTGTACTCTACCTCTACTGTGCTCTACTGTACTCTACTCTACTGTGCTCCACTGTACTCTATTTCTACTGTACCCCGCTGTACTCTACCTCTACTGTGCTCCATTGTACACTACCTCTACTGTACTCCACTGTACTCTACCTCTACTGTGCTCCACTGTACTCTACCTCTACTGTGCTCCACTGTACTCTAACTCTACTGTGCTCCACTGTACTCTATCTCTACTGTACTCCACTGTACTCTACCTCTACTATACTCTACTGTACTCCACCTCTACTGTACTCCACTGTACTCTACCTCTACAGTGCTCCACTGTGCTCTACCTCTACTGTACTCCACTGTACTCTACCTCTACTCTGCTCTACTGTACTCTATCTCTACTGTACTCCACTGTACTCTACCTCTACTGTACTCCACTGTAGTCTACCTCAACTGTACTCCACTGTACTCTAACTCAACTATACTCCACTGTACTCTATCTCTACTCTACTCCACTGTACTCTATCTCTACTCTACTCCACTGTACTCTATCTCTACTCTACTCCACTGTACTATACCTCTACTGTACTCTACTGTACTCCACCTCTACTGTGCTCCACTGTACTCCACTGTACTTTACCTCTACTGTGCTTCATTGTACTCTACCTCTACTGTACTCCACTGTACTCTACCTCTACTCTGCTCCACTGTACTCTACCTCTACTGTACTCCACTGTACTCTACCTCTACTGCACTCCACTGTACTCTACCTCTACTGTACTCCACTGTATTCTACCTCTACTGTGCTCTACTGTACTCTACCTCTACTGTACTCCACTGTTCTCTACCTCTACTGTACTCTACTGTACTCCACCTCTACTGTGCTCCACTGTACTCCACTGTACTCTACCTCTACTGTGCTCCACTGTACTCTACCTCTACTGTACTCCACTGTACTCTATCTCTACCGTGCTCCACTGTACTCTACCTCTACTGTGCTCCACTGTACTCCACTGTACTCTACCTCTACTGTGCTCCACTGTACTCTATCTCTACTCTACTCCACTGTACTCCACCTCTAATGTGCTCCACTCTACTCTACCTCTACTGTTATCCACTGTACTCTACCTCTACTTGGCTCTACTGTACTCTATCTCTACTGTGCTCCACTGTACTCTATCTCTGCTGTACTCCACTGTACTCTATCTCTACTCTACTCCACTGTACTCTATCTCTACTGTACTCCACTGTACTCTACCTCTACTGTACTCTACTGTACTCCACCTCTACTGTGCTCCACTGTACTCCACTGTACTTTACCTCTACTGTGCTTCATTGTACTCTACCTCTACTGTACTCCACTGTACTCTACCTCTACTCTGCTCCACTGTACTCTACCTCTACTGTACTCCACTGTACTCTACCTCTACTGCACTCCACTGTACTCTACCTCTACTGTACTCCACTGTATTCTACCTCTACTGTGCTCTACTGTACTCTACCTCTACTGTACTCCACTGTTCTCTACCTCTACTGTACTTTACTGTACTCCACCTCTACAGTGCTCCACTGTACTCCACTGTACTCTACCTCTACTGTGCTCCACTGTACTCTACCTCTACTGTACTCCAATCTACTCTATCTCTACCGTGCTCCACTGTACTCTACCTCTACTGTACTCCAATCTACTCTATCTCTACCGTGCTCCACTGTACTCTACCTCTACTGTACTCCACTGTACTCTACCTCTACTGTACTCTACTGTACTCCACCTCTACTGTGCTCCACTGTACTCCACTGTACTCTACCTCTACTGTGCTCCACTGTACTCTACCTCTACTGTACTCCACTGTACTCTACCTCTACTGTGCTCCACTGTACTCTACCTCTACTGTACTCCACTGTACTCTACCTCTACTGTACTCCACTGTACTCTACCTCTACTGTACTCCACTGTATTCTACCTCTACTGTGCTCTACTGTACTCTACCTCTACTGTACTCCACTGTACTCTACCTCTACTGTACTGTACTGTTCTCTACCTCTAATGTACTCTACTGTACATCACCTCTACTGTGCTCCACTGTACTCCACTGTACTCTACCTCTACTGTGATCCACTGTACTCTACCTCTACTGTACTCCACTGTACTCTATCTCTACCGTGCTCCACTGTACTCTACCTCTACTGTGCTCCACTGTACTCCACTGTACTCTACCTCTACTGTGCTCCACTGTACTCTATCTCTACTCTACTCCACTGTACTCCACCTCTAATGTGCTCCACTCTACTCTACCTCTACTGTTATCCACTGTACTCTACCTCTACTTGGCTCTACTGTACTCTATCTCTACTGTGCTCCACTGTACTCTATCTCTACTGTACTCCACTGTACTCTATCTCTACTCTACTCCACTGTACTCTATCTCTACTGTACTCCACTGTACTCTACCTCTACTGTACTCTACTGTACTCCACCTCTACTGTGCTCCACTGTACTCCACTGTACTTTACCTCTACTGTGCTTCATTGTACTCTACCTCTACTGTACTCCACTGTACTCTACCTCTACTCTGCTCCACTGTACTCTACCTCTACTGTACTCCACTGTACTCTACCTCTACTGCACTCCACTGTACTCTACCTCTACTGTACTCCACTGTATTCTACCTCTACTGTGCTCTACTGTACTCTACCTCTACTGTACTCCACTGTTCTCTACCTCTACTGTACTCTACTGTACTCCACCTCTACTGTGCTCCACTGTACTCCACTGTACTCTACCTCTACTGTGCTCCACTGTACTCTACCTCTACTGTACTCCAATCTACTCTATCTCTACCGTGCTCCACTGTACTCTACCTCTACTGTACTCCAATCTACTCTATCTCTACCGTGCTCCACTGTACTCTACCTCTACTGTACTCCACTGTACTCTACCTCTACTGTACTCTACTGTACTCCACCTCTACTGTGCTCCACTGTACTCCACTGTACTCTACCTCTACTGTGCTCCACTGTACTCTACCTCTACTGTACTCCACTGTACTCTACCTCTACTGTGCTCCACTGTACTCTACCTCTACTGTACTCCACTGTACTCTACCTCTACTGTACTCCACTGTACTCTACCTCTACTGTACTCCACTGTATTCTACCTCTACTTTGCTCTACTGTACTCTACCTCTACTGTACTCCACTGTACTCTACCTCTACTGTACTGTACTGTTCTCTACCTCTACTGTACTCTACTGTACTCCACCTCTACTGTGCTCCACTGTACTCCACTCTAATCTACCTCTACTCTGCTCCACTGTACTCTACCTCTACTGTACTCCACTGTACTCTATCTCTACTGTGCTCCACTGTACTCTACCTCTACTGTGCTCCACTGTACTCCACTGTACTCTATCTCTACTGTGATCCATTGTACTCTACCTCTGCTGTGCTCCACTGTACTCTATCTCTACTCTACTCCACTGTACTCTATCTCTATTGTACTCCACTGTACTCTACCTTTACTGTACTCTACTGTACTCCACCTCTACTGTGCTCCACTGTACTCCACTGTACTCTTCCTCTACTTCACTCCACTGTACTCTATCTCTACTGTGCTCCACTGTACTCTACCTCTACTGTGCTCTACTGTACTCTACTCTACTGTGCTCCACTGTACTCTATTTCTACTGTACCCCACTGTACTCTACCTCTACTGTGCTCCACTGTACACTACCTCTACTGTACTCCACTGTACTCTACCTCTACTGTGCTCCACTGTACTCCACTGTACTCTTCCTCTACTTCACTCCACTGTACTCTATCTCTACTGTGCTCCACTGTACTCTACCTCTACTGTGCTCTACTGTACTCTACTCTACTGTGCTCCACTGTACTCTATTTCTACTGTACCCCGCTGTACTCTACCTCTACTGTGCTCCACTGTACACTACCTCTACTGTACTCCACTGTACTCTACCTCTACTGTGCTCCACTGTACTCTACCTCTACTGTGCTCCACTGTACTCTAACTCTACTGTGCTCCACTGTACTCTATCTCTACTGTACTCCACTGTACTCTACCTCTACTATACTCTACTGTACTCCACCTCTACTGTACTCCACTGTACTCTACCTCTACAGTGCTCCACTGTGCTCTACCTCTACTGTACTCCACTGTACTCTACCTCTACTCTGCTCTACTGTACTCTATCTCTACTGTACTCCACTGTACTCTACCTCTACTGTACTCCACTGTAGTCTACCTCTACTATACTCCACTGCACTCTACCTCTACTGTGCTCCACTGTACTCTACCTCTACTGTGCTCTACTTTACTCTATCTCTACTGTGCTCCACTGTACTCTTCCTCTACTCTACTCTACTGTACTCCACCTCTACTGTGCTCCACTGTACTCTTCCTCTACTGTACTCTACTGTACTCCACCTCTACTGTGCTCCACTGTACTCCACTGTACTCTACCTCTACTGTTATCCACTGTAGTCTACCTCAACTATACTCCACTGTACTCTAACTCAACTATACTCCACTGTACTCTATCTCTACTCTACTCCACTGTACTCTATCTCTACTCTACTCCACTGTACTCTATCTCTACTGTACTCCACTGTACTCTACCTCTACTGTACTCTACTGTACTCCACCTCTACTGTGCTCCACTGTACTCCACTGTACTCTACCTCTACTGTGCTTCATTGTACTCTACCTCTAATGTACTCCACTGTACTCTACCTCTACTCTGCTCCACTGTACTCTACCTCTACTGTACTCCACTGTACTCTACCTCTACTGCACTCCACTGTACTCTACCTCTACTGTACTCCACTGTATTCTACCTCTACTGTGCTCTACTGTACTCTACCTCTACTGTACTCCACTGTTCTCTACCTCTACTGTACTCTACTGTACTCCACCTCTACTGTGCTCCACTGTACTCCACTGTACTCTACCTCTACTGTGCTCCACTGTACTCTACCTCTACTGTACTCCACTGTACTCTATCTCTACCGTGCTCCACTGTACTCTACCTCTACTGTGCTCCACTGTACTCCACTGTACTCTATCTCTACTGTGATCCACTGTACTCTACCTCTGTTGTGCTCCGCTGTACTCTATCTCTACTCTACTCCACTGTACTCTATCTCTATTGTACTCCACTGTACTCTACATCTACTGTACTCTATTGTACTCCACCTCTACTGTGCTCCACTGTACTCCACTGTACTCTTCCTCTACTGTGCTCCACTGTACTTCACTGTACTCTACCTCTACTGTTATCCACTGTAGTCTACCTCAACTATACTCCACTGTACTCTGACTCAACTATACTCCACTGTACTCTATCTCTACTCTACTCCACTGTACTCTATCTCTACTCTACTCCACAGTACTCTATCTCTACTGTACTCCACTGTACTCTACCTCTACTGTACTCTACTGTACTCCACCTCTACTGTGCTCCACTGTACTCCACTGTACTCTACCTCTACTGTGCTTCATTGTACTCTACCTCTACTGTACTCCACTGTACTCTACCTCTACTGTACTCCACTGTACTCTATCTCTACCGTGCTCCACTGTACTCTACCTCTACTGTGCTCCACTGTACTCTACTGCACTCTATCTCTACTGTGCTCCACTGTACTCTATCTCTACTGTACTCCACTGTATTCTACCTCTACTGTGCTCCACTGTACTCTCTCTCTACTGTACTCCACTGTACTCTACCTCTACTGTACTCCACTGTACTCTACCTCTGCTGTGCTCCACTGTGCTCTATCTCTACTCTACTCCACTGTACTCTATCTCTACTGTGCTCCACTGTACTCTATCTCTACTGTACTCCACTGTACTCTATCTCTACTGTACTCCACTGTATTCTACCTCTACTGTGCTCCACTGTACTCTACCTCTACTGTACTCCACTGTACTCTACCTCTGCTGTGCTCCACTGTGCTCTATCTCTACTCTACTCCACTGTACTCTATCTAAACTGTACTCCACTGTACTCTACCTCTACTGTACTCCACTGTACTCCACCTCTACTGTGCTCCACTGTACTCCACTGTACTCTACCTCTACTGTGCTCCACTGTACTCTATCTCTACTGTACTCCAATGTACTCTACCTCTACTGTGCTCCACTGTACTCTACCTCTACTGTACTCCACTGTACTCTACCTCTACTGTACTCCACTGTACTCTACCTCTACTGTACTCCACTGTATTCTACCTCTACTGTGCTCTACTGTACTCTACCTCTACTGTACTCCACTGTACTCTACCTCTACTGTACTGTACTGTTCTCTACCTCTACTGTACTCTACTGTACTCCACCTCTACTTTGCTCCACTGTACTCCACTGTACTCTACCTCTACTGTTATCCACTGTAGTCTACCTCAACTATACTCCACTGTACTCTAACTCAACTATACTCCACTGTACTCTATCTCTACTCTACTCCACTGTACTCTATCTCTACTCTACTCCACTGTACTCTATCTCTACTGTACTCCACTGTACTCTACCTCTACTGTACTCTACTGTACTCCACCTCTACTGTGCTCCACTGTACTCCACTGTACTCTACCTCTACTGTTATCCACTGTAGTCTACCTCAACTATACTCCACTGTACTCTAACTCAACTATACTCCACTGTACTCTATCTCTACTCTACTCCACTGTACTCTATCTCTACTCTACTCCACTGTACTCTATCTCTACTGTACTCCACTGTACTCTACCTCTACTGTACTCTACTGTACTCCACCTCTACTGTGCTCCACTGTACTCCACTGTACTCTACCTCTACTGTGCTTCATTGTACTCTACCTCTACTGTACTCCACTGTACTCTACCTCTACTCTGCTCCACTGTACTCTACCTCTACTGTACTCCACTGTACTCTACCTCTACTGCACTCCACTGTACTCTACCTCTACTGTACTCCACTGTATTCTACCTCTACTGTGCTCTACTGTACTCTACCTCTACTGTACTCCACAGTTCTCTACCTCTACTGTACTCTACTGTACTCCACCTCTACTGTGCTCCACTGTACTCCACTGTACTCTACCTCTACTGTGCTCCACTGTACTCTACCTCTACTGTACTCCACTGTACTTCACCTCTACTATACTCTACTGTACTCCACCTCTACTGTACTCCACTGTACTCTACCTCTACAGTGCTCCACTGTGCTCTACCTCTACTGTACTCCACTGTACTCTACCTCTACTCTGCTCTACTGTACTCTATCTCTACTGTACTCCACTGTACTCTACCTCTACTGTACTCCACTGTAGTCTACCTCTACTATACTCCACTGCACTCTACCTCTACTGTGCTCCACTGTACTCTACCTCTACTGTGCTCTACTTTACTCTATCTCTACTGTGCTCCACTGTACTCTTCCTCTACTGTACTCTACTGTACTCCACCTCTACTGTGCTCCACTGTACTCTTCCTCTACTGTACTCTACTGTACTCCACCTCTACTGTGCTCCACTGTACTCCACTCTACTCTACCTCTACTGTTATCCACTGTAGTCTACCTCAACTATACTCCACTGTACTCTAACTCAACTATACTCCACTGTACTCTATCTCTACTCTACTCCACTGTACTCTATCTCTACTCTACTCCACTGTACTCTATCTCTACTGTACTCCACTGTACTCTACCTCTACTGTACTCTACTGTACTCCACCTCTACTGTGCTCCACTGTACTCCACTGTACTCTACCTCTACTGTGCTTCATTGTACTCTACCTCTAATGTACTCCACTGTACTCTACCTCTACTCTGCTCCACTGTACTCTACCTCTACTGTACTCCACTGTACTCTACCTCTACTGTACTCCACTGTTCTCTACCTCTACTGTACTCTACTGTACTCCACCTCTACTGTGCTCCACTGTACTCCACTGTACTCTACCTCTACTGTGCTCCACTGTACTCTACCTCTACTGTACTCCACTGTACTCTATCTCTACCGTGCTCCACTGTACTCTACCTCTACTGTGCTCCACTGTACTCCACTGTACTCTATCTCTACTGTGATCCACTGTACTCTACCTCTGTTGTGCTCCGCTGTACTCTATCTCTACTCTACTCCACTGTACTCTATCTCTATTGTACTCCACTGTACTCTACATCTACTGTACTCTATTGTACTCCACCTCTACTGTGCTCCACTGTACTCCACTGTACTCTTCCTCTACTGTGCTCCACTGTACTCTACCTCTACTGTTATCCACTGTAGTCTACCTCAACTATACTCCACTGTACTCTGACTCAACTATACTCCACTGTACTCTATCTCTACTCTACTCCACTGTACTCTATCTCTACTCTACTCCACAGTACTCTATCTCTACTGTACACCACTGTACTCTACCTCTACTGTACTCTACTGTACTCCACCTCTACTGTGCTCCACTGTACTCCACTGTACTCTACCTCTACTGTGCTTCATTGTACTCTACCTCTACTGTACTCCACTGTACTCTACCTCTACTGTACTCCACTGTACTCTATCTCTACCGTGCTCCACTGTACTCTACCTCTACTGTGCTCCACTGTACTCTACTGTACTCTATCTCTACTGTGCTCCACTGTACTCTATCTCTACTGTACTCAACTGTATTCTACCTCTACTGTGCTCCACTGTACTCTCTCTCTACTGTACTCCACTGTACTCTACCTCTACTGTACTCCACTGTACTCTACCTCTGCTGTGCTCCACTGTGCTCTATCTCTACTCTACTCCACTGTACTCTATCTCTACTGTACTCCACTGTACTCTACCTCTACTGTACTCTACTGTACTCCACCTCTACTGTGCTCCACTGTACTCCACTGTACTCTACCTCTACTGTGCTCCACTGTACTCTACCTCTACTGTACTCCACTGTACTCTACCTCTACTGTGCTCCACTGTACTCTACCTCTACTGTACTCCACTGTACTCTACCTCTACTGTACTCCACTGTATTCTACCTCTACTGTGCTCTACTGTACTCTACCTCTACTGTACTCCACTGTACTCTACCTCTACTGTACTGTACTGTTCTCTACCTCTACTGTACTCTACTGTACTCCACCTCTACTGTGCTCCACTGTACTCCACTCTACTCTACCTCTACTCTGCTCCACTGTACTCTACCTCTACTGTACTCCACTGTACTCTATCTCTACTGTGCTCCACTGTACTCTACCTCTACTGTGCTCCACTGTACTCCACTGTACTCTATCTCTACTGTGATCCATTGTACTCTACCTCTGCTGTGCTCCACTGTACTCTATCTCTACTCTACTCCACTGTACTCTATCTCTATTGTACTCCACTGTACTCTACCTTTACTGTACTCTACTGTACTCCACCTCTACTGTGCTCCACTGTACTCCACTGTACACTTCCTCTACTTCACTCCACTGTACTCTATCTCTACTGTGCTCCACTGTACTCTACCTCTACTGTGCTCTACTGTACTCTACTCTACTGTGCTCCACTGTACTCTATTTCTACTGTACCCCGCTGTACTCTACCTCTACTGTGCTCCACTGTACACTACCTCTACTGTACTCCACTGTACTCTACCTCTACTGTGCTCCACTGTACTCTACCTCTACTGTGCTCCACTGTACTCTAACTCTACTGTGCTCCACTGTACTCTATCTCTACTGTACTCCACTGTACTCTACCTCTACTATACTCTACTGTACTCCACCTCTACTGTACTCCACTGTACTCTACCTCTACAGTGCTCCACTGTGCTCTACCTCTACTGTACTCCACTGTACTCTACCTCTACTCTGCTCTACTGTACTCTATCTCTACTGTACTCCACTGTACTCTACCTCTACTGTACTCCACTGTAGTCTACCTCTACTATACTCCACTGCACTCTACCTCTACTGTGCTCCACTGTACTCTACCTCTACTGTGCTCTACTTTACTCTATCTCTACTGTGCTCCACTGTACTCTTCCTCTACTGTACTCTACTGTACTCCACCTCTACTGTGCTCCACTGTACTCTTCCTCTACTGTACTCTACTGTACTCCACCTCTACTGTGCTCCACTGTACTCCACTGTACTCTACCTCTACTGTTATCCACTGTAGTCTACCTCAACTATACTCCACTGTACTCTAACTCAACTATACTCCACTGTACTCTATCTCTACTCTTCTCCACTGTACTCTATCTCTACTCTACTCCACTGTACTCTATCTCTACTGTACTCCACTGTACTCTACCTCTACTGTACTCTACTGTACTCCACCTCTACTGTGCTCCACTGTACTCCACTGTACTCTACCTCTACTGTGCTTCATTGTACTCTACCTCTAATGTACTCCACTGTACTCTACCTCTACTCTGCTCCACTGTACTCTACCTCTACTGTACTCCACTGTACTCTACCTCTACTGCACTCCACTGTACTCTACCTCTACTGTACTCCACTGTATTCTACCTCTACTGTGCTCTACTGTACTCTACCTCTACTGTACTCCACTGTTCTCTACCTCTACTGTACTCTACTGTACTCCACCTCTACTGTGCTCCACTGTACTCCACTGTACTCTACCTCTACTGTGCTCCACTGTACTCTACCTCTACTGTACTCCACTGTACTCTATCTCTACCGTGCTCCACTGTACTCTACCTCTACTGTGCTCCACTGTACTCCACTGTACTCTATCTCTACTGTGATCCACTGTACTCTACCTCTGTTGTGCTCCGCTGTACTCTATCTCTACTCTACTCCACTGTACTCTATCTCTATTGTACTCCACTGTACTCTACATCTACTGTACTCTATTGTACTCCACCTCTACTGTGCTCCACTGTACTCCACTGTACTCTTCCTCTACTGTGCTCCACTGTACTCCACTGTACTCTACCTCTACTGTTATCCACTGTAGTCTACCTCAACTATACTCCACTGTACTCTGACTCAACTATACTCCACTGTACTCTATCTCTACTCTACTCCACTGTACTCTATCTCTACTCTACTCCACAGTACTCTATCTCTACTGTACTCCACTGTACTCTACCTCTACTGTACTCTACTGTACTCCACCTCTACTGTGCTCCACTGTACTCCACTGTACTCTACCTCTACTGTGCTTCATTGTACTCTACCTCTACTGTACTCCACTGTACTCTACCTCTACTGTACTCCACTGTACTCTATCTCTACCGTGCTCCACTGTACTCTACCTCTACTGTGCTCCACTGTACTCTACTGTACTCTATCTCTACTGTGCTCCACTGTACTCTATCTCTACTGTACTCCACTGTATTCTACCTCTACTGTGCTCCACTGTACTCTCTCTCTACTGTACTCCACTGTACTCTACCTCTACTGTACTCCACTGTACTCTACCTCTGCTGTGCTCCACTGTGCTCTATCTCTACTCCACTCCACTGTACTCTATCTCTACTGTACTCCACTGTACTCTACCTCTACTGTACTCTACTGTACTCCACCTCTACTGTGCTCCACTGTACTCCACTGTACTCTACCTCTACTGTGCTCCACTGTACTCTACCTCTACTGTACTCCACTGTACTCTACCTCTACTGTGCTCCACTGTACTCTACCTCTACTGTACTCCACTGTACTCTACCTCTACTGTACTCCAATGTACTCTACCTCTACTGTACTCCACTGTATTCTACCTCTACTGTGCTCTACTTTACTCTACCTCTACTGTACTCCACTGTACTCTACCTCTACTGTACTGTACTGTTCTCTACCTCTACTGTACTCTACTGTACTCCACCTCTACTGTGCTCCACTGTACTCCACTCTACTCTACATCTACTCTGCTCCACTGTACTCTACCTCTATTGTACTCCACTGTACTCTATCTCTACTGTGCTCCACTGTACTCTACCTCTACTGTGCTCCACTGTACTCCACTGTACTCTATCTCTACTGTGATCCATTGTACTCTACCTCTGCTGTGCTCCACTGTACTCTATCTCTACTCTACTCCACTGTACTCTATCTCTATTGTACTCCACTGTACTCTACCTTTACTGTACTCTACTGTACTCCACCTCTACTGTGCTCCACTGTACTCCACTGTACTCTTCCTCTACTTCACTCCACTGTACTCTATCTCTACTGTGCTCCACTGTACTCTATCTCTACTGTGCTCCACTGTACTCTATCTCTACTGTGCTCCACTGTACTCTATCTCTGCTGTACTCCACTGTACTCTATCTCTACTCTACTCCACTGTACTCTATCTCTACTGTACTCCACTGTACTCTACCTCTACTGTACTCTACTGTACTCCACCTCTACTGTGCTCCACTGTACTCCACTGTACTTTACCTCTACTGTGCTTCATTGTACTCTACCTCTACTGTACTCCACTGTACTCTACCTCTACTCTGCTCCACTGTACTCTACCTCTACTGTACTCCACTGTACTCTACCTCTACTGCACTCCACTGTACTCTACCTCTACTGTACTCCACTGTATTCTACCTCTACTGTGCTCTACTGTACTCTACCTCTACTGTACTCCACTGTTCTCTACCTCTACTGTACTTTACTGTACTCCACCTCTACAGTGCTCCACTGTACTCCACTGTACTCTACCTCTACTGTGCTCCACTGTACTCTACCTCTACTGTACTCCAATCTACTCTATCTCTACCGTGCTCCACTGTACTCTACCTCTACTGTACTCCAATCTACTCTATCTCTACCGTGCTCCACTGTACTCTACCTCTACTGTACTCCACTGTACTCTACCTCTACTGTACTCTACTGTACTCCACCTCTACTGTGCTCCACTGTACTCCACTGTACTCTACCTCTACTGTGCTCCACTGTACTCTACCTCTACTGTACTCCACTGTACTCTACCTCTACTGTGCTCCACTGTACTCTACCTCTACTGTACTCCACTGTACTCTACCTCTACTGTACTCCACTGTACTCTACCTCTACTGTACTCCACTGTATTCTACCTCTACTGTGCTCTACTGTACTCTACCTCTACTGTACTCCACTGTACTCTACCTCTACTGTACTGTACTGTTCTCTACCTCTAATGTACTCTACTGTACATCACCTCTACTGTGCTCCACTGTACTCCACTGTACTCTACCTCTACTGTGATCCACTGTACTCTACCTCTACTGTACTCCACTGTACTCTATCTCTACCGTGCTCCACTGTACTCTACCTCTACTGTGCTCCACTGTACTCCACTGTACTCTACCTCTACTGTGCTCCACTGTACTCTATCTCTACTCTACTCCACTGTACTCCACCTCTAATGTGCTCCACTCTACTCTACCTCTACTGTTATCCACTGTACTCTACCTCTACTTGGCTCTACTGTACTCTATCTCTACTGTGCTCCACTGTACTCTATCTCTACTGTACTCCACTGTACTCTATCTCTACTCTACTCCACTGTACTCTATCTCTACTGTACTCCACTGTACTCTACCTCTACTGTACTCTACTGTACTCCACCTCTACTGTGCTCCACTGTACTCCACTGTACTTTACCTCTACTGTGCTTCATTGTACTCTACCTCTACTGTACTCCACTGTACTCTACCTCTACTCTGCTCCACTGTACTCTACCTCTACTGTACTCCACTGTACTCTACCTCTACTGCACTCCACTGTACTCTACCTCTACTGTACTCCACTGTATTCTACCTCTACTGTGCTCTACTGTACTCTACCTCTACTGTACTCCACTGTTCTCTACCTCTACTGTACTCTACTGTACTCCACCTCTACTGTGCTCCACTGTACTCCACTGTACTCTACCTCTACTGTGCTCCACTGTACTCTACCTCTACTGTACTCCAATCTACTCTATCTCTACCGTGCTCCACTGTACTCTACCTCTACTGTACTCCAATCTACTCTATCTCTACCGTGCTCCACTGTACTCTACCTCTACTGTACTCCACTGTACTCTACCTCTACTGTACTCTACTGTACTCCACCTCTACTGTGCTCCACTGTACTCCACTGTACTCTACCTCTACTGTGCTCCACTGTACTCTACCTCTACTGTACTCCACTGTACTCTACCTCTACTGTGCTCCACTGTACTCTACCTCTACTGTACTCCACTGTACTCTACCTCTACTGTACTCCACTGTACTCTACCTCTACTGTACTCCACTGTATTCTACCTCTACTTTGCTCTACTGTACTCTACCTCTACTGTACTCCACTGTACTCTACCTCTACTGTACTGTACTGTTCTCTACCTCTACTGTACTCTACTGTACTCCACCTCTACTGTGCTCCACTGTACTCCACTCTAATCTACCTCTACTCTGCTCCACTGTACTCTACCTCTACTGTACTCCACTGTACTCTATCTCTACTGTGCTCCACTGTACTCTACCTCTACTGTGCTCCACTGTACTCCACTGTACTCTATCTCTACTGTGATCCATTGTACTCTACCTCTGCTGTGCTCCACTGTACTCTATCTCTACTCTACTCCACTGTACTCTATCTCTATTGTACTCCACTGTACTCTACCTTTACTGTACTCTACTGTACTCCACCTCTACTGTGCTCCACTGTACTCCACTGTACTCTTCCTCTACTTCACTCCACTGTACTCTATCTCTACTGTGCTCCACTGTACTCTACCTCTACTGTGCTCTACTGTACTCTACTCTACTGTGCTCCACTGTACTCTATTTCTACTGTACCCCACTGTACTCTACCTCTACTGTGCTCCACTGTACACTACCTCTACTGTACTCCACTGTACTCTACCTCTACTGTGCTCCACTGTACTCCACTGTACTCTTCCTCTACTTCACTCCACTGTACTCTATCTCTACTGTGCTCCACTGTACTCTACCTCTACTGTGCTCTACTGTACTCTACTCTACTGTGCTCCACTGTACTCTATTTCTACTGTACCCCGCTGTACTCTACCTCTACTGTGCTCCACTGTACACTACCTCTACTGTACTCCACTGTACTCTACCTCTACTGTGCTCCACTGTACTCTACCTCTACTGTGCTCCACTGTACTCTAACTCTACTGTGCTCCACTGTACTCTATCTCTACTGTACTCCACTGTACTCTACCTCTACTATACTCTACTGTACTCCACCTCTACTGTACTCCACTGTACTCTACCTCTACAGTGCTCCACTGTGCTCTACCTCTACTGTACTCCACTGTACTCTACCTCTACTCTGCTCTACTGTACTCTATCTCTACTGTACTCCACTGTACTCTACCTCTACTGTACTCCACTGTAGTCTACCTCTACTATACTCCACTGCACTCTACCTCTACTGTGCTCCACTGTACTCTACCTCTACTGTGCTCTACTTTACTCTATCTCTACTGTGCTCCACTGTACTCTTCCTCTACTCTACTCTACTGTACTCCACCTCTACTGTGCTCCACTGTACTCTTCCTCTACTGTACTCTACTGTACTCCACCTCTACTGTGCTCCACTGTACTCCACTGTACTCTACCTCTACTGTTATCCACTGTAGTCTACCTCAACTATACTCCACTGTACTCTAACTCAACTATACTCCACTGTACTCTATCTCTACTCTACTCCACTGTACTCTATCTCTACTCTACTCCACTGTACTCTATCTCTACTGTACTCCACTGTACTCTACCTCTACTGTACTCTACTGTACTCCAACTCTACTGTGCTCCACTGTACTCCACTGTACTCTACCTCTACTGTGCTTCATTGTACTCTACCTCTAATGTACTCCACTGTACTCTACCTCTACTCTGCTCCACTGTACTCTACCTCTACTGTACTCCACTGTACTCTACCTCTACTGCACTCCACTGTACTCTACCTCTACTGTACTCCACTGTATTCTACCTCTACTGTGCTCTACTGTACTCTACCTCTACTGTACTCCACTGTTCTCTACCTCTACTGTACTCTACTGTACTCCACCTCTACTGTGCTCCACTGTACTCCACTGTACTCTACCTCTACTGTGCTCCACTGTACTCTACCTCTACTGTACTCCACTGTACTCTATCTCTACCGTGCTCCACTGTACTCTACCTCTACTGTGCTCCACTGTACTCCACTGTACTCTATCTCTACTGTGATCCACTGTACTCTACCTCTGTTGTGCTCCGCTGTACTCTATCTCTACTCTACTCCACTGTACTCTATCTCTATTGTACTCCACTGTACTCTACATCTACTGTACTCTATTGTACTCCACCTCTACTGTGCTCCACTGTACTCCACTGTACTCTTCCTCTACTGTGCTCCACTGTACTTCACTGTACTCTACCTCTACTGTTATCCACTGTAGTCTACCTCAACTATACTCCACTGTACTCTGACTCAACTATACTCCACTGTACTCTATCTCTACTCTACTCCACTGTACTCTATCTCTACTCTACTCCACAGTACTCTATCTCTACTGTACTCCACTGTACTCTACCTCTACTGTACTCTACTGTACTCCACCTCTACTGTGCTCCACTGTACTCCACTGTACTCTACCTCTACTGTGCTTCATTGTACTCTACCTCTACTGTACTCCACTGTACTCTACCTCTACTGTACTCCACTGTACTCTATCTCTACCGTGCTCCACTGTACTCTACCTCTACTGTGCTCCACTGTACTCTACTGCACTCTATCTCTACTGTGCTCCACTGTACTCTATCTCTACTGTACTCCACTGTATTCTACCTCTACTGTGCTCCACTGTACTCTCTCTCTACTGTACTCCACTGTACTCTACCTCTACTGTACTCCACTGTACTCTACCTCTGCTGTGCTCCACTGTGCTCTATCTCTACTCTACTCCACTGTACTCTATCTCTACTGTGCTCCACTGTACTCTATCTCTACTGTACTCCACTGTACTCTATCTCTACTGTACTCCACTGTATTCTACCTCTACTGTGCTCCACTGTACTCTACCTCTACTGTACTCCACTGTACTCTACCTCTGCTGTGCTCCACTGTGCTCTATCTCTACTCTACTCCACTGTACTCTATCTAAACTGTACTCCACTGTACTCTACCTCTACTGTACTCCACTGTACTCCACCTCTACTGTGCTCCACTGTACTCCACTGTACTCTACCTCTACTGTGCTCCACTGTACTCTATCTCTACTGTACTCCAATGTACTCTACCTCTACTGTGCTCCACTGTACTCTACCTCTACTGTACTCCACTGTACTCTACCTCTACTGTACTCCACTGTACTCTACCTCTACTGTACTCCACTGTATTCTACCTCTACTGTGCTCTACTGTACTCTACCTCTACTGTACTCCACTGTACTCTACCTCTACTGTACTGTACTGTTCTCTACCTCTACTGTACTCTACTGTACTCCACCTCTACTTTGCTCCACTGTACTCCACTGTACTCTACCTCTACTGTTATCCACTGTAGTCTACCTCAACTATACTCCACTGTACTCTAACTCAACTATACTCCACTGTACTCTATCTCTACTCTACTCCACTGTACTCTATCTCTACTCTACTCCACTGTACTCTATCTCTACTGTACTCCACTGTACTCTACCTCTACTGTACTCTACTGTACTCCACCTCTACTGTGCTCCACTGTACTCCACTGTACTCTACCTCTACTGTTATCCACTGTAGTCTACCTCAACTATACTCCACTGTACTCTAACTCAACTATACTCCACTGTACTCTATCTCTACTCTACTCCACTGTACTCTATCTCTACTCTACTCCACTGTACTCTATCTCTACTGTACTCCACTGTACTCTACCTCTACTGTACTCTACTGTACTCCACCTCTACTGTGCTCCACTGTACTCCACTGTACTCTACCTCTACTGTGCTTCATTGTACTCTACCTCTACTGTACTCCACTGTACTCTACCTCTACTCTGCTCCACTGTACTCTACCTCTACTGTACTCCACTGTACTCTACCTCTACTGCACTCCACTGTACTCTACCTCTACTGTACTCCACTGTATTCTACCTCTACTGTGCTCTACTGTACTCTACCTCTACTGTACTCCACAGTTCTCTACCTCTACTGTACTCTACTGTACTCCACCTCTACTGTGCTCCACTGTACTCCACTGTACTCTACCTCTACTGTGCTCCACTGTACTCTACCTCTACTGTACTCCACTGTACTTCACCTCTACTATACTCTACTGTACTCCACCTCTACTGTACTCCACTGTACTCTACCTCTACAGTGCTCCACTGTGCTCTACCTCTACTGTACTCCACTGTACTCTACCTCTACTCTGCTCTACTGTACTCTATCTCTACTGTACTCCACTGTACTCTACCTCTACTGTACTCCACTGTAGTCTACCTCTACTATACTCCACTGCACTCTACCTCTACTGTGCTCCACTGTACTCTACCTCTACTGTGCTCTACTTTACTCTATCTCTACTGTGCTCCACTGTACTCTTCCTCTACTGTACTCTACTGTACTCCACCTCTACTGTGCTCCACTGTACTCTTCCTCTACTGTACTCTACTGTACTCCACCTCTACTGTGCTCCACTGTACTCCACTCTACTCTACCTCTACTGTTATCCACTGTAGTCTACCTCAACTATACTCCACTGTACTCTAACTCAACTATACTCCACTGTACTCTATCTCTACTCTACTCCACTGTACTCTATCTCTACTCTACTCCACTGTACTCTATCTCTACTGTACTCCACTGTACTCTACCTCTACTGTACTCTACTGTACTCCACCTCTACTGTGCTCCACTGTACTCCACTGTACTCTACCTCTACTGTGCTTCATTGTACTCTACCTCTAATGTACTCCACTGTACTCTACCTCTACTCTGCTCCACTGTACTCTACCTCTACTGTACTCCACTGTACTCTACCTCTACTGTACTCCACTGTTCTCTACCTCTACTGTACTCTACTGTACTCCACCTCTACTGTGCTCCACTGTACTCCACTGTACTCTACCTCTACTGTGCTCCACTGTACTCTACCTCTACTGTACTCCACTGTACTCTATCTCTACCGTGCTCCACTGTACTCTACCTCTACTGTGCTCCACTGTACTCCACTGTACTCTATCTCTACTGTGATCCACTGTACTCTACCTCTGTTGTGCTCCGCTGTACTCTATCTCTACTCTACTCCACTGTACTCTATCTCTATTGTACTCCACTGTACTCTACATCTACTGTACTCTATTGTACTCCACCTCTACTGTGCTCCACTGTACTCCACTGTACTCTTCCTCTACTGTGCTCCACTGTACTCTACCTCTACTGTTATCCACTGTAGTCTACCTCAACTATACTCCACTGTACTCTGACTCAACTATACTCCACTGTACTCTATCTCTACTCTACTCCACTGTACTCTATCTCTACTCTACTCCACAGTACTCTATCTCTACTGTACACCACTGTACTCTACCTCTACTGTACTCTACTGTACTCCACCTCTACTGTGCTCCACTGTACTCCACTGTACTCTACCTCTACTGTGCTTCATTGTACTCTACCTCTACTGTACTCCACTGTACTCTACCTCTACTGTACTCCACTGTACTCTATCTCTACCGTGCTCCACTGTACTCTACCTCTACTGTGCTCCACTGTACTCTACTGTACTCTATCTCTACTGTGCTCCACTGTACTCTATCTCTACTGTACTCAACTGTATTCTACCTCTACTGTGCTCCACTGTACTCTCTCTCTACTGTACTCCACTGTACTCTACCTCTACTGTACTCCACTGTACTCTACCTCTGCTGTGCTCCACTGTGCTCTATCTCTACTCTACTCCACTGTACTCTATCTCTACTGTACTCCACTGTACTCTACCTCTACTGTACTCTACTGTACTCCACCTCTACTGTGCTCCACTGTACTCCACTGTACTCTACCTCTACTGTGCTCCACTGTACTCTACCTCTACTGTACTCCACTGTACTCTACCTCTACTGTGCTCCACTGTACTCTACCTCTACTGTACTCCACTGTACTCTACCTCTACTGTACTCCACTGTACTCTACCTCTACTGTACTCCACTGTATTCTACCTCTACTGTGCTCTACTGTACTCTACCTCTACTGTACTCCACTGTACTCTACCTCTACTGTACTGTACTGTTCTCTACCTCTACTGTACTCTACTGTACTCCACCTCTACTGTGCTCCACTGTACTCCACTCTACTCTACCTCTACTCTGCTCCACTGTACTCTACCTCTACTGTACTCCACTGTACTCTATCTCTACTGTGCTCCACTGTACTCTACCTCTACTGTGCTCCACTGTACTCCACTGTACTCTATCTCTACTGTGATCCATTGTACTCTACCTCTGCTGTGCTCCACTGTACTCTATCTCTACTCTACTCCACTGTACTCTATCTCTATTGTACTCCACTGTACTCTACCTTTACTGTACTCTACTGTACTCCACCTCTACTGTGCTCCACTGTACTCCACTGTACACTTCCTCTACTTCACTCCACTGTACTCTATCTCTACTGTGCTCCACTGTACTCTACCTCTACTGTGCTCTACTGTACTCTACTCTACTGTGCTCCACTGTACTCTATTTCTACTGTACCCCGCTGTACTCTACCTCTACTGTGCTCCACTGTACACTACCTCTACTGTACTCCACTGTACTCTACCTCTACTGTGCTCCACTGTACTCTACCTCTACTGTGCTCCACTGTACTCTAACTCTACTGTGCTCCACTGTACTCTATCTCTACTGTACTCCACTGTACTCTACCTCTACTATACTCTACTGTACTCCACCTCTACTGTACTCCACTGTACTCTACCTCTACAGTGCTCCACTGTGCTCTACCTCTACTGTACTCCACTGTACTCTACCTCTACTCTGCTCTACTGTACTCTATCTCTACTGTACTCCACTGTACTCTACCTCTACTGTACTCCACTGTAGTCTACCTCTACTATACTCCACTGCACTCTACCTCTACTGTGCTCCACTGTACTCTACCTCTACTGTGCTCTACTTTACTCTATCTCTACTGTGCTCCACTGTACTCTTCCTCTACTGTACTCTACTGTACTCCACCTCTACTGTGCTCCACTGTACTCTTCCTCTACTGTACTCTACTGTACTCCACCTCTACTGTGCTCCACTGTACTCCACTGTACTCTACCTCTACTGTTATCCACTGTAGTCTACCTCAACTATACTCCACTGTACTCTAACTCAACTATACTCCACTGTACTCTATCTCTACTCTTCTCCACTGTACTCTATCTCTACTCTACTCCACTGTACTCTATCTCTACTGTACTCCACTGTACTCTACCTCTACTGTACTCTACTGTACTCCACCTCTACTGTGCTCCACTGTACTCCACTGTACTCTACCTCTACTGTGCTTCATTGTACTCTACCTCTAATGTACTCCACTGTACTCTACCTCTACTCTGCTCCACTGTACTCTACCTCTACTGTACTCCACTGTACTCTACCTCTACTGCACTCCACTGTACTCTACCTCTACTGTACTCCACTGTATTCTACCTCTACTGTGCTCTACTGTACTCTACCTCTACTGTACTCCACTGTTCTCTACCTCTACTGTACTCTACTGTACTCCACCTCTACTGTGCTCCACTGTACTCCACTGTACTCTACCTCTACTGTGCTCCACTGTACTCTACCTCTACTGTACTCCACTGTACTCTATCTCTACCGTGCTCCACTGTACTCTACCTCTACTGTGCTCCACTGTACTCCACTGTACTCTATCTCTACTGTGATCCACTGTACTCTACCTCTGTTGTGCTCCGCTGTACTCTATCTCTACTCTACTCCACTGTACTCTATCTCTATTGTACTCCACTGTACTCTACATCTACTGTACTCTATTGTACTCCACCTCTACTGTGCTCCACTGTACTCCACTGTACTCTTCCTCTACTGTGCTCCACTGTACTCCACTGTACTCTACCTCTACTGTTATCCACTGTAGTCTACCTCAACTATACTCCACTGTACTCTGACTCAACTATACTCCACTGTACTCTATCTCTACTCTACTCCACTGTACTCTATCTCTACTCTACTCCACAGTACTCTATCTCTACTGTACTCCACTGTACTCTACCTCTACTGTACTCTACTGTACTCCACCTCTACTGTGCTCCACTGTACTCCACTGTACTCTACCTCTACTGTGCTTCATTGTACTCTACCTCTACTGTACTCCACTGTACTCTACCTCTACTGTACTCCACTGTACTCTATCTCTACCGTGCTCCACTGTACTCTACCTCTACTGTGCTCCACTGTACTCTACTGTACTCTATCTCTACTGTGCTCCACTGTACTCTATCTCTACTGTACTCCACTGTATTCTACCTCTACTGTGCTCCACTGTACTCTCTCTCTACTGTACTCCACTGTACTCTACCTCTACTGTACTCCACTGTACTCTACCTCTGCTGTGCTCCACTGTGCTCTATCTCTACTCCACTCCACTGTACTCTATCTCTACTGTACTCCACTGTACTCTACCTCTACTGTACTCTACTGTACTCCACCTCTACTGTGCTCCACTGTACTCCACTGTACTCTACCTCTACTGTGCTCCACTGTACTCTACCTCTACTGTACTCCACTGTACTCTACCTCTACTGTGCTCCACTGTACTCTACCTCTACTGTACTCCACTGTACTCTACCTCTACTGTACTCCAATGTACTCTACCTCTACTGTACTCCACTGTATTCTACCTCTACTGTGCTCTACTTTACTCTACCTCTACTGTACTCCACTGTACTCTACCTCTACTGTACTGTACTGTTCTCTACCTCTACTGTACTCTACTGTACTCCACCTCTACTGTGCTCCACTGTACTCCACTCTACTCTACATCTACTCTGCTCCACTGTACTCTACCTCTATTGTACTCCACTGTACTCTATCTCTACTGTGCTCCACTGTACTCTACCTCTACTGTGCTCCACTGTACTCCACTGTACTCTATCTCTACTGTGATCCATTGTACTCTACCTCTGCTGTGCTCCACTGTACTCTATCTCTACTCTACTCCACTGTACTCTATCTCTATTGTACTCCACTGTACTCTACCTTTACTGTACTCTACTGTACTCCACCTCTACTGTGCTCCACTGTACTCCACTGTACTCTTCCTCTACTTCACTCCACTGTACTCTATCTCTACTGTGCTCCACTGTACTCTACCTCTACTGTGCTCTACTGTACTCTACTCTACTGTGCTCCACTGTACTCTATTTCTACTGTACCCCGCTGTACTCTACCTCTACTGTGCTCCATTGTACACTACCTCTACTGTACTCCACTGTACTCTACCTCTACTGTGCTCCACTGTACTCTACCTCTACTGTGCTCCACTGTACTCTAACTCTACTGTGCTCCACTGTACTCTATCTCTACTGTACTCCACTGTACTCTACCTCTACTATACTCTACTGTACTCCACCTCTACTGTACTCCACTGTACTCTACCTCTACAGTGCTCCACTGTGCTCTACCTCTACTGTACTCCACTGTACTCTACCTCTACTCTGCTCTACTGTACTCTATCTCTACTGTACTCCACTGTACTCTACCTCTACTGTGCTCCACTGTACTCTAACTCTACTGTGCTCCACTGTACTCTATCTCTACTGTACTCCACTGTACTCTACCTCTACTATACTCTACTGTACTCCACCTCTACTGTACTCCACTGTACTCTACCTCTACAGTGCTCCACTGTGCTCTACCTCTACTGTACTCCACTGTACTCTACCTCTACTCTGCTCTACTGTACTCTATCTCTACTGTACTCCACTGTACTCTACCTCTACTGTACTCCACTGTAGTCTACCTCAACTGTACTCCACTGTACTCTAACTCAACTATACTCCACTGTACTCTATCTCTACTCTACTCCACTGTACTCTATCTCTACTCTACTCCACTGTACTCTATCTCTACTCTACTCCACTGTACTATACCTCTACTGTACTCTACTGTACTCCACCTCTACTGTGCTCCACTGTACTCCACTGTACTTTACCTCTACTGTGCTTCATTGTACTCTACCTCTACTGTACTCCACTGTACTCTACCTCTACTCTGCTCCACTGTACTCTACCTCTACTGTACTCCACTGTACTCTACCTCTACTGCACTCCACTGTACTCTACCTCTACTGTACTCCACTGTATTCTACCTCTACTGTGCTCTACTGTACTCTACCTCTACTGTACTCCACTGTTCTCTACCTCTACTGTACTCTACTGTACTCCACCTCTACTGTGCTCCACTGTACTCCACTGTACTCTACCTCTACTGTGCTCCACTGTACTCTACCTCTACTGTACTCCACTGTACTCTATCTCTACCGTGCTCCACTGTACTCTACCTCTACTGTGCTCCACTGTACTCCACTGTACTCTACCTCTACTGTGCTCCACTGTACTCTATCTCTACTCTACTCCACTGTACTCCACCTCTAATGTGCTCCACTCTACTCTACCTCTACTGTTATCCACTGTACTCTACCTCTACTTGGCTCTACTGTACTCTATCTCTACTGTGCTCCACTGTACTCTATCTCTACTGTACTCCACTGTACTCTATCTCTACTCTACTCCACTGTACTCTATCTCTACTGTACTCCACTGTACTCTACCTCTACTGTACTCTACTGTACTCCACCTCTACTGTGCTCCACTGTACTCCACTGTACTTTACCTCTACTGTGCTTCATTGTACTCTACCTCTACTGTACTCCACTGTACTCTACCTCTACTCTGCTCCACTGTACTCTACCTCTACTGTACTCCACTGTACTCTACCTCTACTGCACTCCACTGTACTCTACCTCTACTGTACTCCACTGTATTCTACCTCTACTGTGCTCTACTGTACTCTACCTCTACTGTACTCCACTGTTCTCTACCTCTACTGTACTTTACTGTACTCCACCTCTACAGTGCTCCACTGTACTCCACTGTACTCTACCTCTACTGTGCTCCACTGTACTCTACCTCTACTGTACTCCAATCTACTCTATCTCTACCGTGCTCCACTGTACTCTACCTCTACTGTACTCCAATCTACTCTATCTCTACCGTGCTCCACTGTACTCTACCTCTACTGTACTCCACTGTACTCTACCTCTACTGTACTCTACTGTACTCCACCTCTACTGTGCTCCACTGTACTCCACTGTACTCTACCTCTACTGTGCTCCACTGTACTCTACCTCTACTGTACTCCACTGTACTCTACCTCTACTGTGCTCCACTGTACTCTACCTCTACTGTACTCCACTGTACTCTACCTCTACTGTACTCCACTGTACTCTACCTCTACTGTACTCCACTGTATTCTACCTCTACTGTGCTCTACTGTACTCTACCTCTACTGTACTCCACTGTACTCTACCTCTACTGTACTGTACTGTTCTCTACCTCTAATGTACTCTACTGTACATCACATCTACTGTGCTCCACTGTACTCCACTGTACTCTACCTCTACTGTGATCCACTGTACTCTACCTCTACTGTACTCCACTGTACTCTATCTCTACCGTGCTCCACTGTACTCTACCTCTACTGTGCTCCACTGTACTCCACTGTACTCTACCTCTACTGTGCTCCACTGTACTCTATCTCTACTCTACTCCACTGTACTCCACCTCTAATGTGCTCCACTCTACTCTACCTCTACTGTTATCCACTGTACTCTACCTCTACTTGGCTCTACTGTACTCTATCTCTACTGTGCTCCACTGTACTCTATCTCTACTGTACTCCACTGTACTCTATCTCTACTCTACTCCACTGTACTCTATCTCTACTGTACTCCACTCTACTCTACCTCTACTGTTATCCACTGTACTCTACCTCTACTTGGCTCTACTGTACTCTATCTCTACTGTGCTCCACTGTACTCTATCTCTACTGTACTCCACTGTACTCTATCTCTACTCTACTCCACTGTACTCTATCTCTACTGTACTCCACTGTACTCTACCTCTACTGTACTCTACTGTACTCCACCTCTACTGTGCTCCACTGTACTCCACTGTACTTTACCTCTACTGTGCTTCATTGTACTCTACCTCTACTGTACTCCACTGTACTCTACCTCTACTCTGCTCCACTGTACTCTACCTCTACTGTACTCCACTGTACTCTACCTCTACTGCACTCCACTGTACTCTACCTCTACTGTACTCCACTGTATTCTACCTCTACTGTGCTCTACTGTACTCTACCTCTACTGTACTCCACTGTTCTCTACCTCTACTGTACTCTACTGTACTCCACCTCTACTGTGCTCCACTGTACTCCACTGTACTCTACCTCTACTGTGCTCCACTGTACTCTACCTCTACTGTACTCCACTGTACTCTATCTCTACCGTGCTCCACTGTACTCTACCTCTACTGTGCTCCACTGTACTCCACTGTACTCTACCTCTACTGTGCTCCACTGTACTCTACCTCTACTGTACTCCACTGTACTCTATCTCTACCGTGCTCCACTGTACTCTACCTCTACTGTGCTCCACTGTACTCCACTGTACTCTACCTCTACTGTGCTCCACTGTACTCTATCTCTACTCTACTCCACTGTACTCCACCTCTAATGTGCTCCACTCTACTCTACCTCTACTGTTATCCACTGTACTCTACCTCTACTTGGCTCTACTGTACTCTATCTCTACTGTGCTCCACTGTACTCTATCTCTACTGTACTCCACTGTACTCTATCTCTACTCTACTCCACTGTACTCTATCTCTACTGTACTCCACTGTACTCTACCTCTACTGTACTCTACTGTACTCAACCTCTACTGTGCTCCACTGTACTCCACTGTACTTTACCTCTACTGTGCTTCATTGTACTCTACCTCTACTGTACTCCACTGTACTCTACTTCTACTCTGCTCCACTGTACTCTACCTCTACTGTACTCCACTGTACTCTACCTCTACTGCACTCCACTGTACTCTACCTCTACTGTACTCCACTGTATTCTACCTCTACTGTGCTCTACTGTACTCTACCTCTACTGTACTCCACTGTTCTCTACCTCTACTGTACTCTACTGTACTCCACCTCTACTGTGCTCCACTGTACTCCACTGTACTCTACCTCTACTGTGCTCCACTGTACTCTACCTCTACTGTACTCCACTGTACTCTACCTCTACTGTGCTCCACTGTACTCTACCTCTACTGTACTCCACTGTACTCTACCTCTACTGTACTCCACTGTACTCTACCTCTACTGTACTCCACTGTATTCTACCTCTACTTTGCTCTACTGTACTCTACCTCTACTGTACTCCACTGTACTCTACCTCTACTGTACTGTACTGTTCTCTACCTCTACTGTACTCTACTGTACTCCACCTCTACTGTGCTCCACTGTACTCCACTCTAATCTACCTCTACTCTGCTCCACTGTACTCTACCTCTACTGTACTCCACTGTACTCTATCTCTACTGTGCTCCACTGTACTCTACCTCTACTGTGCTCCACTGTACTCCACTGTACTCTATCTCTACTTTGATCCATTGTACTCTACCTCTGCTGTGCTCCACTGTACTCTATCTCTACTCTACTCCACTGTACTCTATCTCTATTGTACTCCACTGTACTCTACCTTTACTGTACTCTACTGTACTCCACCTCTACTGTGCTCCACTGTACTCCACTGTACTCTTCCTCTACTTCACTCCACTGTACTCTATCTCTACTGTGCTCCACTGTACTCTACCTCTACTGTGCTCTACTGTACTCTACTCTACTGTGCTCCACTGTACTCTATTTCTACTGTACCCCACTGTACTCTACCTCTACTGTGCTCCACTGTACACTACCTCTACTGTACTCCACTGTACTCTACCTCTACTGTGCTCCACTGTACTCCACTGTACTCTTCCTCTACTTCACTCCACTGTACTCTATCTCTACTGTGCTCCACTGTACTCTACCTCTACTGTGCTCTACTGTACTCTACTCTACTGTGCTCCACTGTACTCTATTTCTACTGTACCCCGCTGTACTCTACCTCTACTGTGCTCCACTGTACACTACCTCTACTGTACTCCACTGTACTCTACCTCTACTGTGCTCCACTGTACTCTACCTCTACTGTGCTCCACTGTACTCTAACTCTACTGTGCTCCACTGTACTCTATCTCTACTGTACTCCACTGTACTCTACCTCTACTATACTCTACTGTACTCCACCTCTACTGTACTCCACTGTACTCTACCTCTACAGTGCTCCACTGTGCTCTACCTCTACTGTACTCCACTGTACTCTACCTCTACTCTGCTCTACTGTACTCTATCTCTACTGTACTCCACTGTACTCTACCTCTACTGTACTCCACTGTAGTCTACCTCTACTATACTCCACTGCACTCTACCTCTACTGTGCTCCACTGTACTCTACCTCTACTGTGCTCTACTTTACTCTATCTCTACTGTGCTCCACTGTACTCTTCCTCTACTCTACTCTACTGTACTCCACCTCTACTGTGCTCCACTGTACTCTTCCTCTACTGTACTCTACTGTACTCCACCTCTACTGTGCTCCACTGTACTCCACTGTACTCTACCTCTACTGTTATCCACTGTAGTCTACCTCAACTATACTCCACTGTACTCTAACTCAACTATACTCCACTGTACTCTATCTCTACTCTACTCCACTGTACTCTATCTCTACTCTACTCCACTGTACTCTATCTCTACTGTACTCCACTGTACTCTACCTCTACTGTACTCTACTGTACTCCACCTCTACTGTGCTCCACTGTACTCCACTGTACTCTACCTCTACTGTGCTTCATTGTACTCTACCTCTAATGTACTCCACTGTACTCTACCTCTACTCTGCTCCACTGTACTCTACCTCTACTGTACTCCACTGTACTCTACCTCTACTGCACTCCACTGTACTCTACCTCTACTGTACTCCACTGTATTCTACCTCTACTGTGCTCTACTGTACTCTACCTCTACTGTACTCCACTGTTCTCTACCTCTACTGTACTCTACTGTACTCCACCTCTACTGTGCTCCACTGTACTCCACTGTACTCTACCTCTACTGTGCTCCACTGTACTCTACCTCTACTGTACTCCACTGTACTCTATCTCTACCGTGCTCCACTGTACTCTACCTCTACTGTGCTCCACTGTACTCCACTGTACTCTATCTCTACTGTGATCCACTGTACTCTACCTCTGTTGTGCTCCGCTGTACTCTATCTCTACTCTACTCCACTGTACTCTATCTCTATTGTACTCCACTGTACTCTACATCTACTGTACTCTATTGTACTCCACCTCTACTGTGCTCCACTGTACTCCACTGTACTCTTCCTCTACTGTGCTCCACTGTACTCCACTGTACTCTACCTCTACTGTTATCCACTGTAGTCTACCTCAACTATACTCCACTGTACTCTGACTCAACTATACTCCACTGTACTCTATCTCTACTCTACTCCACTGTACTCTATCTCTACTCTACTCCACAGTACTCTATCTCTACTGTACTCCACTGTACTCTACCTCTACTGTACTCTACTGTACTCCACCTCTACTGTGCTCCACTGTACTCCACTGTACTCTACCTCTACTGTGCTTCATTGTACTCTACCTCTACTGTACTCCACTGTACTCTACCTCTACTGTACTCCACTGTACTCTATCTCTACCGTGCTCCACTGTACTCTACCTCTACTGTGCTCCACTGTACTCTACTGCACTCTATCTCTACTGTGCTCCACTGTACTCTATCTCTACTGTACTCCACTGTATTCTACCTCTACTGTGCTCCACTGTACTCTCTCTCTACTGTACTCCACTGTACTCTACCTCTACTGTACTCCACTGTACTCTACCTCTGCTGTGCTCCACTGTGCTCTATCTCTACTCTACTCCACTGTACTCTATCTCTACTGTACTCCACTGTACTCTACCTCTACTGTACTCTACTGTACTCCACCTCTACTGTGCTCCACTGTACTCCACTGTACTCTACCTCTACTGTGCTCCACTGTACTCTACCTCTACTGTACTCCACTGTACTCTACCTCTACTGTGCTCCACTGTACTCTACCTCTACTGTACTCCACTGTACTCTACCTCTACTGTACTCCAATGTACTCTACCTCTACTGTACTCCACTGTATTCTACCTCTACTGTGCTCTACTTTACTCTACCTCTACTGTACTCCACTGTACTCTACCTCTACTGTACTGTACTGTTCTCTACCTCTACTGTACTCCACTGTACTCCACTCTACTCTACCTCTACTCTGCTCCACTGTACTCTACCTCTACTGTACTCCACTGTACTCTATCTCTACTGTGCTCCACTGTACTCTACCTCTACTGTGCTCCACTGTACTCCACTGTACTCTATCTCTACTGTGATCCATTGTACTCTACCTCTGCTGTGCTCCACTGTACTCTATCTCTACTCTACTCCACTGTACTCTATCTCTATTGTACTCCACTGTACTCTACCTTTACTGTACTCTACTGTACTCCACCTCTACTGTGCTCCACTGTACTCCACTGTACTCTTCCTCTACTTCACTCCACTGTACTCTATCTCTACTGTGCTCCACTGTACTCTACCTCTACTGTGCTCTACTGTACTCTACTCTACTGTGCTCCACTGTACTCTATTTCTACTGTACCCCGCTGTACTCTACCTCTACTGTGCTCCATTGTACATTACCTCTACTGTACTCCACTGTACTCTACCTCTACTGTGCTCCACTGTACTCTACCTCTACTGTGCTCCACTGTACTCTAACTCTACTGTGCTCCACTGTACTCTATCTCTACTGTACTCCACTGTACTCTACCTCTACTATACTCTACTGTACTCCACCTCTACTGTACTCCACTGTACTCTACCTCTACAGTGCTCCACTGTGCTCTACCTCTACTGTACTCCACTGTACTCTACCTCTACTCTGCTCTACTGTACTCTATCTCTACTGTACTCCACTGTACTCTACCTCTACTGTACTCCACTGTAGTCTACCTCAACTATACTCCACTGTACTCTAACTCAACTATACTCCACTGTACTCTATCTCTACTCTACTCCACTGTACTCTATCTCTACTCTACTCCACTGTATTCTATCTCTACTCTACTCCACTGTACTATACCTCTACTGTACTCTACTGTACTCCACCTCTACTGTGCTCCACTGTACTCCACTGTACTTTACCTCTACTGTGCTTCATTGTACTCTACCTCTACTGTACTCCACTGTACTCTACCTCTACTCTGCTCCACTGTACTCTACCTCTACTGTACTCCACTGTACTCTACCTCTACTGCACTCCACTGTACTCTACCTCTACTGTACTCCACTGTATTCTACCTCTACTGTGCTCTACTGTACTCTACCTCTACTGTACTCCACTGTTCTCTACCTCTACTGTACTCTACTGTACTCCACCTCTACTGTGCTCCACTGTACTCCACTGTACTCTACCTCTACTGTGCTCCACTGTACTCTACCTCTACTGTACTCCACTGTACTCTATCTCTACCGTGCTCCACTGTACTCTACCTCTACTGTGCTCCACTGTACTCCACTGTACTCTACCTCTACTGTGCTCCACTGTACTCTATCTCTACTCTACTTCACTGTACTCCACCTCTAATGTGCTCCACTCTACTCTACCTCTACTGTTATCCACTGTACTCTACCTCTACTTGGCTCTACTGTACTCTATCTCTACTGTGCTCCACTGTACTCTATCTCTACTGTACTCCACTGTACTCTATCTCTACTCTACTCCACTGTACTCTATCTCTACTTTACTCCACTGTACTCTACCTCTACTGTACTCTACTGTACTCCACCTCTACTGTGCTCCACTGTACTCCACTGTACTTTACCTCTACTGTGCTTCATTGTACTCTACCTCTACTGTACTCCACTGTACTCTACCTCTACTCTGCTCCACTGTACTCTACCTCTACTGTACTCCACTGTACTCTACCTCTACTGCACTCCACTGTACTCTACCTCTACTGTACTCCACTGTATTCTACCTCTACTGTGCTCTACTGTACTCTACCTCTACTGTACTCCACTGTTCTCTACCTCTACTGTACTCTACTGTACTCCACCTCTACAGTGCTCCACTGTACTCCACTGTACTCTACCTCTACTGTGCTCCACTGTACTCTACCTCTACTGTACTCCAATCTACTCTATCTCTACCGTGCTCCACTGTACTCTACCTCTACTGTACTCCAATCTACTCTATCTCTACCGTGCTCCACTGTACTCTACCTCTACTGTACTCCACTGTACTCTACCTCTACTGTACTCTACTGTACTCCACCTCTACTGTGCTCCACTGTACTCCACTGTACTCTACCTCTACTGTGCTCCACTGTACTCTACCTCTACTGTACTCCACTGTACTCTACCTCTACTGTGCTCCACTGTACTCTACCTCTACTGTACTCCACTGTACTCTACCTCTACTGTACTCCACTGTATTCTACCTCTACTGTGCTCTACTGTACTCTACCTCTACTGTACTCCACTGTACTCTACCTCTACTGTACTGTACTGTTCTCTACCTCTACTGTACTCTACTGTACTCCACCTCTACTGTGCTCCACTGTACTCCACTGTACTCTACCTCTACTGTGATCCACTGTACTCTACCTCTACTGTACTCCACTGTACTCTATCTCTACCGTGCTCCACTGTACTCTACCTCTACTGTGCTCCACTGTACTCCACTGTACTCTACCTCTACTGTGCTCCACTGTACTCTATCTCTACTCTACTCCACTGTACTCCACCTCTAATGTGCTCCACTCTACTCTACCTCTACTGTTATCCACTGTACTCTACCTCTACTTGGCTCTACTGTACTCTATCTCTACTGTGCTCCACTGTACTCTATCTCTACTGTACTCCACTGTACTCTATCTCTACTCTACTCCACTGTACTCTATCTCTACTGTACTCCACTGTACTCTACCTCTACTGTACTCTACTGTACTCCACCTCTACTGTGCTCCACTGTACTCCACTGTACTTTACCTCTACTGTGCTTCATTGTACTCTACCTCTACTGTACTCCACTGTACTCTACCTCTACTCTGCTCCACTGTACTCTACCTCTACTGTACTCCACTGTACTCTACCTCTACTGCACTCCACTGTACTCTACCTCTACTGTACTCCACTGTATTCTACCTCTACTGTGCTCTACTGTACTCTACCTCTACTGTACTCCACTGTTCTCTACCTCTACTGTACTCTACTGTACTCCACCTCTACTGTGCTCCACTGTACTCCACTGTACTCTACCTCTACTGTGCTCCACTGTACTCTACCTCTACTGTACTCCAATCTGCTCTATCTCTACCGTGCTCCACTGTACTCTACCTCTACTGTACTCCAATCTACTCTATCTCTACCGTGCTCCACTGTACTCTACCTCTACTGTACTCCACTGTACTCTACCTCTACTGTACTCTACTGTACTCCACCTCTACTGTGCTCCACTGTACTCCACTGTACTCTACCTCTACTGTGCTCCACTGTACTCTACCTCTACTGTACTCCACTGTACTCTACCTCTACTGTGCTCCACTGTACTCTACCTCTACTGTACTCCACTGTACTCTACCTCTACTGTACTCCACTGTACTCTACCTCTACTGTACTCCACTGTATTCTACCTCTACTGTGCTCTACTGTACTCTACCTCTACTGTACTCCACTGTACTCTACCTCTACTGTACTGTACTGTTCTCTACCTCTACTGTACTCTACTGTACTCCACCTCTACTGTGCTCCACTGTACTCCACTCTAATCTACCTCTACTCTGCTCCACTGTACTCTACCTCTACTGTACTCCACTGTACTCTATCTCTACTGTGCTCCACTGTACTCTACCTCTACTGTGCTCCACTGTACTCCACTGTACTCTATCTCTACTGTGATCCATTGTACTCTACCTCTGCTGTGCTCCACTGTACTCTATCTCTACTCTACTCCACTGTACTCTATCTCTATTGTACTCCACTGTACTCTACCTTTACTGTACTCTACTGTACTCCACCTCTACTGTGCTCCACTGTACTCCACTGTACTCTTCCTCTACTTCACTCCACTGTACTCTATCTCTACTGTGCTCCACTGTACTCTACCTCTACTGTGCTCTACTGTACTCTACTCTACTGTGCTCCACTGTACTCTATTTCTACTGTACCCCACTGTACTCTACCTCTACTGTGCTCCACTGTACACTACCTCTACTGTACTCCACTGTACTCTACCTCTACTGTGCTCCACTGTACTCTACCTCTACTGTGCCCCACTGTACTCTAACTCTACTGTGCTCCAATGTACTCTATCTCTACTGTACTCCACTGTACTCTACCTCTATTATACTCTACTGTACTCCACCTCTACTGTACTCCACTGTACTCTACCTCTACTCTGCTCTACTGTACTCTATCTCTACTGTACTCCACTGTACTCTACCTCTACTGTACTCCACTGTAGTCTACCTCAACTATACTCCACTGTACTCTAACTCAACTATACTCCACTGTACTCTATCTCTACTCTACTCCACTGTACTCTATATCTACTCTACTCCACTGTACTCTATCTCTACTGTACTCCACTGTACTCTACCTCTACTGTACTCTACTGTACTCCACATCTACTGTGCTCCACTGTACTCCACTGTACTTTACCTCTACTGTGCTTCATTGTACTCTACCTCTACTGTACTCCACTGTACTCTACCTCTACTGTACTCCAATCTACTCTATCTCTACCGTGCTCCACTGTACTCTACCTCTACTGTACTCCAATCTACTCTATCTCTACCGTGCTCCACTGTACTCTACCTCTACTGTACTCCACTGTACTCTACCTCTACTGTACTCTACTGTACTCCACCTCTACTGTGCTCCACTGTACTCCACTGTACTCTACCTCTACTGTGCTCCACTGTACTCTACCTCTACTGTACTCCACTGTACTCTACCTCTACTGTGCTCCACTGTACTCTACCTCTACTGTACTCCACTGTACTCTACCTCTACTGTACTCCACTGTACTCTACCTCTACTGTACTCCACTGTATTCTACCTCTACTGTGCTCTACTGTACTCTACCTCTACTGTACTCCACTGTACTCTACCTCTACTGTACTGTACTGTTCTCTACCTCTACTGTACTCTACTGTACTCCACCTCTACTGTGCTCCACTGTACTCCACTGTACTCTACCTCTACTGTGCTCCACTGTACTCTACCTCTACTGTACTCCACTGTACTCTATCTCTACCGTGCTCCACTGTACTCTACCTCTACTGTGCTCCACTGTACTCCACTGTACTCTACCTCTACTGTGCTCCACTGTACTCTATCTCTACTCTACTCCACTGTACTCCACCTCTAATGTGCTCCACTCTACTCTACCTCTACTGTTATCCACTATACTCTACCTCTACTTGGCTCTACTGTACTCTATCTCTACTGTGCTCCACTGTACTCTATCTCTACTGTACTCCACTGTACTCTATCTCTACTCTACTCCACTGTACTCTATCTCTACTGTACTCCACTGTACTCTACCTCTACTGTACTCTACTGTACTCCACCTCTACTGTGCTCCACTGTACTCCACTGTACTTTACCTCTACTGTGCTTCATTGTACTCTACCTCTACTGTACTCCACTGTACTCTACCTCTACTCTGCTCCACTTTACTCTACCTCTACTGTACTCCACTGTACTCTACCTCTACTGCACTCCACTGTACTCTACCTCTACTGTACTCCACTGTATTCTACCTCTACTGTGCTCTACTGTACTCTACCTCTACTGTACTCCACTGTTCTCTACCTCTACTGTACTCTACTGTACTCCACCTCTACTGTGCTCCACTGTACTCCACTGTACTCTACCTCTACTGTGCTCCACTGTACTCTACCTCTACTATACTCCAATCTACTCTATCTCTACCGTGCTCCACTGTACTCTACCTCTACTGTACTCCAATCTACTCTATCTCTACCGTGCTCCACTGTACTCTACCTCTACTGTACTCCACTGTATTCTACCTCTACTGTGCTCTACTGTACTCTACCTCTACTGTACTCCACTGTTCTCTACCTCTACTGTACTCTACTGTACTCCACCTCTACTGTGCTCCACTGTACTCCACTGTACTCTACCTCTACTGTGCTCCACTTTACTCTACCTCTACTGTACTCCAATCTACTCTATCTCTACCGTGCTCCACTGTACTCTACCTCTACTGTACTCCAATCTACTCTATCTCTACCGTGCTCCACTGTACTCTACCTCTACTGTACTCCACTGTACTCTACCTCTACTGTACTCTACTGTACTCCACCTCTACTGTGCTCCACTGTACTCCACTGTACTCTACCTCTACTGTGCTCCACTGTACTCTACCTCTACTGTACTCCACTGTACTCTACCTCTACTGTGCTCCACTGTACTCTACCTCTACTGTACTCCACTGTACTCTACCTCTACTGTACTCCACTGTACTCTACCTCTACTGTACTCCACTGTATTCTACCTCTACTGTGCTCTACTGTACTCTACCTCTACTGTACTCCACTGTACTCTACCTCTACTGTACTGTACTGTTCTCTACCTCTACTGTACTCTACTGTACTCCACCTCTACTGTGCTCCACTGTACTCCACTCTAATCTACCTCTACTCTGCTCCACTGTACTCTACCTCTACTGTACTCCACTGTACTCTATCTCTACTGTGCTCCACTGTACTCTACCTCTACTGTGCTCCACTGTACTCCACTGTACTCTGTCTCTACTGTGATCCATTGTACTCTACCTCTGCTGTGCTCCACTGTACTCTATCTCTACTCTACTCCACTGTACTCTATCTCTATTGTACTCCACTGTACTCTACATTTACTGTACTCTACTGTACTCCACCTCTACTGTGCTCCAATGTACTCCACTGTACTCTTCCTCTACTTCACTCCACTGTACTCTATCTCTACTGTGCTCCACTGTACTCTACCTCTACTGTGCTCCACTGTACTCTACCTCTACTGTGCTCCACTGTACTCCACTGTACTCTATCTCTACTGTGCTCCACTGTACTCTACCTCTACTGTGCTCCACTGTACTCTACTGTACTCTATCTCTACTGTGCTCCACTGTACTCTATCTCTACTGTACTCCACTGTATTCTACCTCTACTGTGCTCCACTGTACTCTCTCTCTACTGTACTCCACTGTACTCTACCTCTACTGCACTCCACTGTACTCTACCTCTGCTGTGCTCCACTGTGCTCTATCTCTACTCTACTCCACTGTACTCTATATCTACTGTACTCCACTGTACTCTACCTCTACTGTACTCTACTGTACTCCACCTCTACTGTGCTCCACTGTACTCCACTGTACTCTACCTCTACTGTGCTCCACTGTACTCTACCTCTACTGTACTCCACTGTACTCTACCTCTACTGTGCTCCACTGTACTCTACCTCTACTGTACTCCACTGTACTCTACCTCTACTGTACTCCACTGTACTCTACCTCTACTGTACTCCACTGTATTCTACCTCTACCGTGCTCTACTGTACTCTACCTCTACTGTACTCCACTGTACTCTACCTCTACTGTACTGTACTGTTCTCTACCTCTACTGTACTCTACTGTACTCCACCTCTACTGTGCTCCATTGTACTCCACTCTACTCTACCTCTACTCTGCTCCACTGTACACTACCTCTAATGTACTCCACTGTACTCTACCTCTACTGTGCTCCACTGTACTCTAACTCTACTGTGCTCCACTGTACTCTATCTCTACTGTACTCCACTGTACTCTACCTCTACTATACTCTACTGTACTCCACCTCTACTGTACTCCACTGTACTGAAGATTCAAAATTTCATCTTTTAATATTATTTTATTATTAAATATTATGTATCTGTATTATTATTCTTTATTAATATTCATAATCAGTTGTATCATCTTATGAAGTTTCAAAAGCATGAGTTTGAATGCATGAGGGAACTATAGATAGCATGGATCCATGGGATGATCATATGTCAGACAGGGGGAAGCTATATTTTGCTATGGGGTGTGTACAATGTAACATGTTCGACTGATGTAAGTGCATCACAGATGTAAACAACAAGGATAGTTCTTAATATGGAAGTGAATTGTGACATGTTAAACCTAACGTGTACGTATGACATACGTTCTAATTTTAAGAAGCTCAGAGCAACATGTTTTGTTACCTTACAAGGAAGCTGTAAGACTCTCTGTGATGTATAAAAGCTCAATCTTACTGTACTACCTCAGAGAAACACGGAAACGCATAGACCTGGCATGAATACAACATCTTGAAGTTTCTCTCCTGACATATAAGAATAAAATCTTTCTTGGCAAGATAACTGGTGTCTGGTCCCGTAAATCAAATAATAACGGGGAAACAAAAGAGGCTTTAATTCCAAGTCTACATTTGGCGTCACGAAGAACAGGATTGCATCTTCAGGCATTTGTCTCAATCATTCAAGGTAAGACTTTTTCTATTCTAAATAATTCTAAGTCTGCCTGATGATTGGACATTGACTGAAACTGCTTAAAAGAACTGTGTTATTTAAAGTACCAGTTGTTTTGCCAATGAATATATGTGTCAGAAAAATAAAAATAATTTAAATAATTAGAATGTGGCTTATTTGAGTTGCTCTGGTCAGTAGACCTCTGAATATTGAATGATGCTGGGGAAGTCTTTTTCATTTTTGAAAAAACTGTAGAAAGTGGATCTTTTTTAGGAAAAAGACCATCTTAGTCAAATTTTGGAAATAGCTGTAAGGCGATTTAGCAATTAGCTTGTAAGGTGGTTGGAATATGGCGAGATTGCGATAAAGGGCAGATTTATCTCTAAAATATATCCAATACACGAAGAATCGTTTCAGAAGAAGACGAGGATAGTGTGACAAGCAGTGATTTATAGCGGTTTACAGTGGCGGGTCTGTGCTTGAAGTTAGTACAGTGCAGTATAAAAAAAATACAAATAAACCCTAAAACGTAAATACGCAGAGGATTGAACCCTTAGAAGAAGGGTATCAATGGAATAGATGCTAGAATTGCATGCATTCTGATTTTGACAATAAAGCTGTTCAGTGTTTGGAGGAAGAGACTGATCTGAGAGCAACTTTAGTGTGTATATATATATATGTGTATATGTGTGTATATGTGTGTATGTATATATATATATATATATATATATATATAAATTAATCTGAATTAAGACAAACGAAAAAGAAAAACGGAAAATATTAGAGTTTTTTTTTGTTTTTTTTTTTGTTTCCCAACCCCTTCTTTGTTCTTGAGAAATTAGAACAGGTGGAAAGGGAGAAAAGCAGAGGGAGCTAAGCAGAGTGAGAAAAGCAGAGGGCCTCCCCTGGAATTCACACACACACTCCCTCACAAAAATAGCCCTGCTGTTTGAGCACACAGACACAGAGTGACAAATAATTTGCAATGGCAGAAAGTGGATTTAACAGCAGAACAATATCTGCTTGGTACTTAGAAAGAAAACAGAAAAAGCAAGCTAAGTTTTTGAAAAAAGGACTGGACATTAACACATCTATGGATGTGCAGTTAAGCTGGCTTGAGTCCCAGAAGGACTCTATCAAGTCAAAAGTATTTCCAATCCTCGCCGCACATTGGATTTTGAAACAAGGTGGAATTTGTTGCGGTCTCAATGGGTGCCCAGTCCCACTTGTTGAAGCAATGAAGCCTCAAATTGAAGCATATAACAAATTGAACAAAATTATGTCTATTAAATGTTCAGATGGAGAAAATACAACCAATGATGATTCATTTGATCCAGATTGGACAAATATAATAACTGAAGCTGAAAAGAAATATTCACAAGCACCAGTGAAATCTGCAACAACTGTAACGCCTCCTCCTTACAACCCAATTTATCCAATTTTGCCTGAACAATATACAAATTCATCTAAACCTCTGACACAGCCTCAAGCTTCGAGATCAAATGGAGGTCCAGTTGACAAAATGTATATTGCATCTGCACAAGCAGCTCCGGTAATAACAAGATCTAAAACAGTTCAGCCAAACAGAGACATGCTGCGATGTACACCAGTTCGGAATTATGATTCTGACTGGGGTGATGAGACAAGAGATGACGACATGATCACAATTGACAAGATCGGTCCTGAATTTTCTTCACCTGTAATTAAAAGGGAAGGATCTGAAATGATGACAGAAGAGAGACCATTCACACCAGGAGAACGTCAAGCCATTCTCACAGCCTTGCCTCCTCTGAAGAGACAAGATCCAAACACAGAGTTTTGGCGAGAATTAGACTCATTGATTGAAGCACATCAAATGACATTAAGAGACATACACACCATTGTGAAAGCTAAAATCCCAAGAGACAGATGGGAACGCTTGCCAGCTTCGATAACAACCGCCCAATGGATAGATTTGTGGGTTGATGGCCAGGGACGACCCCTGGGTCTTTGGCAAGCATTAGATGTGTTCCGAAAAGAAATCCAGGAAATCTTGGGCAGTGGTAAAATTCCTTTCACATTAGTGACATTGATTAAGCAAAAGGATGATGAATCTCCAGATGAATATGCTCTACGTAAGTGGAATGCTTATGAGAGATGGGCTCTCTGTGCCAAGAAACAACCTGACAGAGATGATGTACAGTTCACTGACACACTTGTGGATGGACTTAGCACAAAATACCAACAAGCCTTATCACTTGGAGTCAACCCAGGTGAGACATTTGACCAAATTATGCAATGGGCTGGCCGCTTAGAGATGGCTATGAGATCAAATAAAGAAGAAGGAAACAAGCCATATCGAAGAGGAGTGGCAACAGCTCAATACAACAAGGACACAAAGAATAGGGTGATTTCCTGCAGCAACTGTGGAAAGCGTGGACACTCAAAAATAGATTGTTGGGCTAAAGGAGGTGGAGCAGAAGGTCAAGGTCCATCATTTAGACAGGTCAGTGCAAAAAACCATAATGAAACCCCTCAAGGGAAAACGTGGACTGAAGCACAAGTCCGTCAGCTCATTGAGGGAATTATGCGTCCGCAATAGGAATCAGCGGCCCCCTGTATTAGTAAGAAAAGAGACAATCGCCTTTTCGTTAATGCATTAATAGGGGGCCACCCATGTGACATCCTTGTTGACACAGGCGCAGCCATTTCAATAACAGATCTGAATCTACCTACAACAGAGGAAACTATGGATGTTGAAGGAGTTGGAGGAGGTATCACAAAATTCCGCAAAAGTATTCAAGTTCCACTGCAAATACATGAAGATGAAGTCTTATGGACATCTTTCTGGGTTGGGCCGAATTCACAAGGAAGCCTTATTGGCATGGACATTCTTCCATTGTTAAACATGATCATATTCACTGACAGTCGTCAAATCGCTACAACTGCTGGGATAATACCACACGAAGATCGCACATGTAATCTAAGGTCTGTTGGTACAGCAAAACCAATTATCAGAAACTGGAAGAAAGACGGTGTGTGGGGTCTTCTGTGCAGTTTATATCCGGATGTTTGGGCTAAACACAAATTGGATTGTGGTAAAGCCAACATTGATCCCATTGTTATTGAGGGACCGATACATGCCCCTCATAAACAATACCCCATCCGACCTGAAGCAAGACGAGCCGTGGAGGAGATAGTGGCAGACTTGGAAGCTGAAGGAATCATCAGACAAACTTCATCTACCACTAATAGTCCTGTCTGGCCTGTCAAGAAATCTGATAACTCATGGAGACTAACCATTGATTACACAAGACTTAACAGTGTAACACCAAAACCGCATCCTATTGTGGCCAATCCTGCCACCATTCTGAATGACATTCCAGGAAATGCTAAAATGTTTACGGTACTGGATGTACTGTCGGCTTTCTGGTCTATACCTATAGACAAAAGATCTCAAGAGAAATTAGCCTTCACAGTGGGCGCAAAACAGTATGTTTGGAACAGACTCCCACAAGGTCTTAATCTTTCTCCTGTTGTATTTCATAGAGCTTTGGACCAGTTCTTAACGGAGCAAAAAGCTGAAATTGAGAAATCAGGAAGTGTCTGCCTCCAATATGTTGATGACTTGTTAATTGCAAGCCCAGATGAAAACAGCCATGTATTTGCTCTGAATGTTGTCCTACAAGCCCTTAGGAAAGGGGGATTCAAAGTTAACCCCGATAAAGCACAGCTGGCCAAATCCAAGGTTATCTATTTGGGCCAAGAAATATCTGTGGAGGGAAGGAGAATGACAACAGAGCGTGTAGAGGCATTACGACAACTTCCAAAACCTCTAACAGTTACAGGAATGCGGAAGGTGATGGGACTTTTCAACTATTGTCGTCAGTATATACCTGATTTTGCTAGCATCACCAGCCCCCTCATCGACCTGTACAAGGGAGGAAAGCCTGGAGTGGAACAGATAAACTGGACACCAGAAGCTGAGGAAGCGTTTACTTCTATGAAAGAAAAACTGACTTCAGCCCCAGCATTGGGACTTCCTGACGGACGGTTGCATTTTCATTTGTGGACCAGGGTAGGAGATGAGACCTATTCAGCAGTACTGTGTCAAAAACCAGGTGATCGATACAGACCAGTTGGATACTTTTCCACAAAGATTCCTGTCACTATGATTGGGCAACCACGATGTATACAAGCCCTCGATGGTGCCACATGGGCAGTGGATGCTGTTGAGAATCTGATAGGAGCACAAACTATCATATTGCACACTCCACACAGTATAGTGACGCTGTTGAACAACACGAACATCAAAACCATAACTGATGCAAGAAGAGCAAAATGGGAAGCAACTTTGTTGAACAAAGATTTAAGAGTGGAAATCATCAGGGACACGACTCTTAACCCTGCAACAATGATGCTGGAACCACACGAGGGAATACCACATGAGTGTGAAAAACAAGTAGAAGAAGATAGTCTTGGTCCAGTTAATCCAATCCCTCTTGAAAACCCAGACAAAGAGTTATGGGTTGATGGATCCAGTTATTATGTTGATGGAAAACGACATACTGGATGGGCTGTAGTGAAAGGAGATGGAACTGTTGTAAAGAAAGGAGCCCTTCCTGGGAAATTTTCAGCACAAGTAGCTGAACTTATAGCACTTACAGAAGCCTTTGAACTATCAGAAGGAGATCGAGTCAACATCTATACAGATAGTCGTTATGCTTTTGGCGTGGTCCATGACTACCTTGCTCTGTGGAAAAGACGTGGACTTATCACTAGCAGTGGGAGCGAAATACAACATGCTTCCATAATTCGTCGTTTGATTACAGCATGTTACTTACCCCGAGAAGCAGCCGTGATCAAAGTAAAATCACATCAATCTGACAAGTCCAAAGAAAGTCAAGGAAACACGGCAGCAGATGCAGCAGCTAGAGAAGCAGCTCTACTTCCTTTTACTCCTGTTACCTTGGTAAAGGAAAATAGCAAGGATAATCCTGAGCTCCATCTTCTGTCATATCAATTGGAGACAGATGAAGAGAAAGAACAATGGATGAAAGCGGGAGCGAAAGAGGATGATCAAGGTATCTGGAGAATTCCAACAGGACAAGTGGTGATGCCTATCGGAACAAGAAGAGAACTAATGCAGCTGTATCATGGAAAGGTACATGCTGGAGCAAAAGCAATGAAATCTCAAATCAGTGAGACTTGGTGGTGGCCAAGAATGATGAGAGACATTGATGATTACTGTAGGAGATGCTTGATATGCCTCAAAGCAAATGTAGGAAAATCTGTAAAGGTGCGAATGTCACATGCACCCAGACCAACAGGTCCATGGACACACCTTCAAATTGATTTCACAGGACCTTTATCACCCAGTGGAGGGTATCAATACATACTTGTAATCATGGACAGATTTACTAGATGGGTGGAAGCATACCCTACAAAATCCTGCACTGCTGAAGCGGCAGCACGAGTAATGGTGGAAGAAGTTTTTCCTCGCTGGGGCCTTCCATATGAACTTGATTCTGACAATGGAACTCATTTCACTGGGAAATTGATGAAGGAAACAATGAAATTGATGGGAATTAAACAGAAATTCCACATTCCTTATAGGCCGGAAAGCTCAGGCCTGGTTGAACGAATGAATAGATCTTTGAAAACCGCTCTTACCAAAGCCATTCTGCAAACTGGCCAAGGCTGGCATAAGTTATTACCTGCTATTCTGTGGAACTTGAGAGCAACTCCAAACCGAGTTACAGGACTAACCCCTTTTGAACTAATGACGGGAAGAGCAATGGTTCTACCTCCTGATGCTCCGCCACCAGCGGGAACAGGAGGAGACTCTACTTTATTCCAAGAAAAGTTACGACGCTATCTCGCAATGCTAGACAAAGCTACTAAAGACAATAATAAGAAAGTGCGAGAAGCTCAAAAGCAATGGGATGAAAAACACACCACTACTGACATTCCACACATTCCCGAGTTAGGTAGTTTTGTTATGATCAAACGAATTGCTAGGAAAGGTTTAGAGCCTAGATGGGAAGGACCATATGAGATACTCCTAACTACTGATACAAGTGTTTGTCTCAAAGGGAAGGGTGTAGGAACAGATAGATGGTATCATTGGTCACAAGTTAAACCTTGCTTAGTGAATGAACAAGATGATAATGATGGCTTATGGCCTGAGATTGAGCAATGTTCATCCATTAGTTTTAAAGATTGGGAACAAAGAAGTGATGTTAATTATTTCTCTGCTTCCATTTCAGGAATCAGTTCCATTGACATTGATTAGAGATGGTTGCAAGTTATTCTCGATACCCAACGACGATGGTATGCTTATTTTTAATTTTACTTGGCATTTATCAAGAAAGCCAAGCCTTATGGACTCCTCGAGTTCAAGAAATCACTCGGAATGCAACTCTGAAATCTGGCCAACATTTTACTCTACCCTTTATTTCCAAATGGGGATTATGGGATTGGGTGCCACGCAATGATAAAGACCTTGCTAAATATCGTAAGAACGTCTTTGGAGGATGTAACTTTTACCACCAATGTTACAAAAGCAGAGTAATTTGGCCGGTAAAAGACGGGGGGTATACTGGTAGTGCTCAAAGACGAGACATTTGTTCAAAAGAACAATGTGAAGTTATAGGGTTAAACCTCATAACGTCTACTAATGTGGAAATTAATTTTGTTCTGAACCGTACCCACATGCTTACAATATGGGATTCATTGACCCAAGGGTGTATTTATCCCATAGTGTTGCCATGTGAAGGGTTTCTGGGGGATGCTTCCTCAAGAACAACAAGATTTAAGGGAAATTATGTACGAGTATGGCATTCAGAAGATGAGAATGAATATTGTGAGACTGAACTAGAAACTGGGGAAATCGGAAGGTGTTTTTATCTTTCTGCGGAAAAGACAAACAAAGCTGAAACATGCCCGAATACAACTATTGCACCAGCTCATGGTATTTTGTTGGCAAAAGAAACCAAAACCTTGATAAATGAAGCCCATATGGTGCGACAACGAATTAATTATAACTTAAACTCTCTTCTTACAGTTTTTGATCAGTCTTATTGTGGTAATTTTACACAAATAAGAAGTTGGTTGGACAAAGAAGTTAAATATTATACCTCTAAAAATCCTCTGAGTAGTAAAAATCGTAAAACTCGAAGTATATGGGGAGACATAGCGGGGGTATTTGGTTCTGTCAATTCAATTAGTAATACTGCTCAAATGAATCAACTAAGCGAGTATACTCAGTGGGTGGGAACAATGACTGGGAAAGGACTCACTGAGGCTCTTCAGGGTTCTCTACATATTATAGCAGCGGGTCAGCATCTTAATGATGCTGCAAAGGAATTGGCAGATGCATTAACAAAATCATCTAATTTTGAGACACATCGTGCGGCGTGTTTATTTTTAGCTCAGAATTTAAAGGATCAAATGGTAGAAGATATTCAAGTTATTCGAATGGGACAAGTTCCTGAGCGAATAGCAGAATCTTTGTTAGTGGTTTTCGGTAATCAACTTAATTTGACTTCTGCTAAACATATTCCATTAGTTAAAATCGCTATTAATGAAAATTCGTTGTCAGGTTCTGGAATGTTACCTTTGATTATGATATGGCCTCAATATGGGAAGCGCAATATTATGACAGTCAGGCAATTCCAATCTATGGGTGTTAGACAAGGAAATTCAGTAATTAGATTAGGAAGGAATGGATATTGGGCTGACGGCAATACACCGATGATTTCTACCACAGACTGTTGTGTTGAGGAACATGAGTGGGTAATTTGCTCATGCTCTACAATGTTTAGTCTATCTCTTAATGGTTCTGCTGTTTGGGAAGTAGTTCCTTTAGATCAAGCCACAGGTGCATGGCAGGTGTCAGAAGCACAGTGGTGTATATTACATGATGGAATAAGTGAAAATATGATATACGGGGGAAAGTTGTGTCCAATTCCTCCTGATCCATTTTGCCTTGAGATTCTCTATCCTCTTCACTTGGGTGGAATTCATGTTCCACATGTGCAACTGTTGCAGTTAGAGCCACAATGGTGGAATAATGATCTAGTAGAAGAACGGAATTATGACCTCTTTGAAATGGTTAGAAGAGTTAAAAAGAGTGTAAAAGCAGCTCAAGAGGAGGGAATTCAAGCAATGGGTCATGTTATTGTAGCAAATGGAGTAGCTAAATTAATGTCTGAAAGGAAACTACCACGAATCCTAGGGAATTTATCATGGTCCGATTGGATAGTTTTGACTATGGTAGGAGTTTTTGTCTTCATGCTAATAATCCAAGTCCTTATATGTGTTACTAGAAGGAAAAGTACCAAACCTGTCAAATTGATTATTTCTAACCAAATGGATAGAACTAAGAATGGGACATACAGCGTGAAATAAGAGATTTTATGCAAAACACTACCTCACAAACAATGAACATCCGCTTACTGATTTTCAACCCCAAGGGATAGGATCCTTTAACGTCAACGTTTATTTTAATTTCTTGTTTTGGTTCGGAACTGAAGGATTTAATTAATTAACAAGTTAATTAATTAATGAGTTCAGGCACGGGCAGAAGACTTATTAGTTTTTCTTTTCTTAGATGATTGGGGTTCATTTTAAAGACATACACATAGATATTAAAATACACATAGTATACGGGGACATAACATGGGTTGGGGTTTTGTTCTTTGTTTTGTTTCTCTGTTTCCATTCTTCTGTTCTTTCTGTCTATTTTCTTGGTCTGCTATTTCTTCTCCTCACTATCACTTCTATAGGTTGGCCACCTGGGAATGATGGTGTGGAACTGACGGCCGTAGTTCCAGTGGAGGGAGATGAAGATTCAAAATTTCATCTTTTAATATTATTTTATTATTAAATATTATGTATCTGTATTATTATTCTTTATTAATATTCATAATCAGTTGTATCATCTTATGAAGTTTCAAAAGCATGAGTTTGAATGCATGAGGGAACTATAGATAGCATGGATCCATGGGATGATCATATGTCAGACAGGGGGAAGCTATATTTTGCTATGGGGTGTGTACAATGTAACATGTTCGACTGATGTAAGTGCATCACAGATGTAAACAACAAGGATAGTTCTTAATATGGAAGTGAATTGTGACATGTTAAACCTAACGTGTACGTATGACATACGTTCTAATTTTAAGAAGCTCAGAGCAACATGTTTTGTTACCTTACAAGGAAGCTGTAAGACTCTCTGTGATGTATAAAAGCTCAATCTTACTGTACTACCTCAGAGAAACACGGAAACGCATAGACCTGGCATGAATACAACATCTTGAAGTTTCTCTCCTGACATATAAGAATAAAATCTTTCTTGGCAAGATAACTGGTGTCTGGTCCCGTAAATCAAATAATAACGGGGAAACAAAAGAGGCTTTAATTCCAAGTCTACAGTACTCTACCTCTACAGTGCTCCACTGTGCTCTACCTCTACTGTACTCCACTGTACTCTACCTCTACTCTGCTCTACTGTACTCTACCTCTACTGTGCTCTACTGTACTCTACTCTACTGTGCTCCACTGTACTCTATTTCTACTGTACCCCACTGTACTCTACCTCTACTGTGCTCCACTGTACTCTACCTCTACTGTGCTCCACTGTACTCTACCTCTACTGTGCTCTACTGTACTCTACTCTACTGTGCTCCACTGTACTCTATTTCTACTGTACCCCACTGTACTCTACCTCTACTGTGCTCCACTGTACACTACCTCTACTGTACTCCACTGTACTCTACCTCTACTGTGCTCCACTGTACTCTACCTCTACTGTGCTCCACTGTACTCTAACTCTACTGTGCTCCACTGTACTCTATCTCTACTGTACTCCACTGTACTCTACCTCTACTATACTCTACTGTACTCCACCTCTACTGTACTCCACTGTACTCTACCTCTACAGTGCTCCACTGTGCTCTACCTCTACTGTACACCACTGTACTCTACCTCTACTCTGCTCTACTGTACTCTATCTCTACTGTACTCCACTGTACTCTACCTCTACTGTACTCCACTGTAGTCTACCTCAACTATACTCCACTGTACTCTAACTCAACTATACTCCACTGTACTCTATCTCTACTCTACTCCACTGTACTCTATCTCTACTCTACTCCACTGTACTCTATCTCTACTGTACTCCACTGTACTCTACCTCTACTGTACTCTACTGTACTCCACCTCTACTGTGGGCTCCACTGTACTCCACTGTACTTTACCTCTACTGTGCTTCATTGTACTCTACCTCTACTGTACTCCACTGTACTCTACCTCTACTCTGCTCCACTGTACTCTACCTCTACTGTACTCCACTGTACTCTACCTCTACTGCACTCCACTGTACTCTACCTCTACTGTACTCCACTGTATTCTACCTCTACTGTGCTCTACTGTACTCTACCTCTACTGTACTCCACTGTTCTCTACCTCTACTGTACTCTACTGTACTCCACCTCTACTGTGCTCCACTGTACTCCACTGTACTCTACCTCTACTGTGCTCCACTGTACTCTACCTCTACTGTACTCCAATCTACTCTATCTCTACCGTGCTCCACTGTACTCTACCTCTACTGTACTCCAATCTACTCTATCTCTACCGTGCTCCACTGTACTCTACCTCTACTGTACTCCACTGTACTCTACCTCTACTGTACTCTACTGTACTCCACCTCTACTGTGCTCCACTGTACTCCACTGTACTCTACCTCTACTGTGCTCCACTGTACTCTACCTCTACTGTACTCCACTGTACTCTACCTCTACTGTTCTCCACTGTACTCTACCTCTACTGTACTCCACTGTACTCTACCTCTACTGTACTCCACTGTACTCTACCTCTACTGTACTCCACTGTATTCTACCTCTACTGTGCTCTACTGTACTCTACCTCTACTGTACTCCACTGTACTCTACCTCTACTGTACTGTACTGTTCTCTACCTCTACTGTACTCTACTGTACTCCACCTCTACTGTGCTCCACTGTACTCCACTCTATTCTACCTCTACTCTGCTCCACTGTACTCTACCTCTACTGTACTCCACTGTACTCTATCTCTACTGTGCTCCACTGTACTCTACCTCTACTGTGCTCCACTGTACTCCACTGTACTCTGTCTCTACTGTGATCCATTGTACTCTACCTCTGCTGTGCTCCACTGTACTCTATCTCTACTCTACTCCACTGTACTCTATCTCTATTGTACTCCACTGTACTCTACCTTTACTGTACTCTACTGTACTCCACCTCTACTGTGCTCCACTGTACTCCACTGTACTCTTCCTCTACTTCACTCCACTGTACTCTATCTCTACTGTGCTCCACTGTACTCTACCTCTACTGTGCTCTACTGTACTCTACTCTACTGTGCTCCACTGTACTCTATTTCTACTGTACCCCACTGTACTCTACCTCTACTGTGCTCCACTGTACACTACCTCTACTGTACTCCACTGTACTCTACCTCTACTGTGCTCCACTGTACTCTACCTCTACTGTGCTCCACTGTACTCTAACTCTACTGTGCTCCACTGTACTCTATCTCTACTGTACTCCACTGTACTCTACCTCTACTATACTCTACTGTACTCCACCTCTACTGTACTCCACTGTACTCTACCTCTACTCTGCTCTACTGTACTCTATCTCTACTGTACTCCACTGTACTCTACCTCTACTGTACTCCATTGTAGTCTACCTCAACTATACTCCACTGTACTCTAACTCAACTATACTCCACTGTACTCTATCTCTACTCTACTCCACTGTACTCTATATCTACTCTACTCCACTGTACTCTATCTCTACTGTACTCCACTGTACTCTACCTCTACTGTACTCTACTGTACTCCACCTCTACTGCACTCCACTGTACTCTACCTCTACTGTACTCCACTGTATTCTACCTCTACTGTGCTCTACTGTACTCTACCTCTACTGTACTCCACTGTTCTCTACTTCTACTGTACTCTACTGTACTCCACCTCTACTGTGCTCCACTGTACTCCACTGTACTCTACCTCTACTGTGCTCCACTGTACTCTACCTCTACTGTACTCCACTGTACTCTATCTCTACCGTGCTCCACTGTACTCTACCTCTACTGTGCTCCACTGTACTCTACTGTACTCTATCTCTACTGTGCTCCACTGTACTCTATCTCTACTGTACTCCACTGTATTCTACCTCTACTGTGCTCCACTGTACTCTACCTCTACTGTGCTCCACTGTACTCCACTGTACTCTACCTCTACTGTGCTCCACTGTACTCTACCTCTACTGTACTCCACTGTACTCTACCTCTACTGTGCTCCACTGTACTCTACCTCTACTGTACTCCACTGTACTCTACCTCTACTGTACTCCACTGTACTCTACCTCTACTGTACTCCACTGTATTCTACCTCTACTGTGCTCTACTGTACTCTACCTCTACTGTAATCCACTGTACTCTACCTCTACTGTACTGTACTGTTCTCTACCTCTACTGTACTCTACTGTACTCCACCTCTACTGTGCTCCACTGTACTCCACTCTAATCTACCTCTACTGTGCTCCACTGTACTCTATCTCTACTGTGCTCCACTGTACTCTACCTCTACTGTGCTCCACTGTACTCCACTGTACTCTATCTCTACTGTTATCCACTGTACTCTACCTCCGCTGTGCTCCACTGTACTCTATCTCTACTCTACTCCACTGTACTCTATCTCTATTGTACTCCACTGTACTCTACCTTTACTGTACTCTACTGTACTCCACATCTACTGTGCTCCACTGTACTCCACTGTACTCTTCCTCTACTGTACTCCACTGTACTCTATCTCTACTGTGCCCCACTGTACTCTACCTCTACTGTGCTCTACTGTACTCTACTCTACTGTGCTCCACTGTACTCTATCTCTACTCTACTCCACTGTACTCTATCTCTATTGTACTCCACTGTACTCTACCTTTACTGTACTCTACTGTACTCCACCTCTACTGTGCTCCACTGTACTCCACTGTACTCTTCCTCTACTGTGCTCCACTCTACACTACCTCTACTGTACTCCACTGTACTCTACCTCTACTGTGCTCCACTGTACTCTACCTCTACTGTGCTCCACTGTACTCTAACTCTACTGTGCTCCACTGTACTCTATCTCTACTGTACTCCACTGTACTCTACCTCTACTATACTCTCTTGTACTCCACCTCTACTATACTCTACTGTACTCCACCTCTACTGTACTCCACTGTACTCTACCTCTACAGTGCTCCACTGTGCTCTACCTCTACTGTACTCCACTGTACTCTACCTCTACTCTGCTCTACTGTACTCTATCTCTACTGTACTCCACTGTACTCTACCTCTACTGTACTCCACTGTAGTCTACCTCTACTATACTCCACTGCACTCTACCTCTACTGTGCTCCACTGTACTCTACCTCTACTGTGCTCTACTGTACTCTATCTCTACTGTGCTCCACTGTACTCTTCCTCTACTGTACTCTACTGTACTCCACCTCTACTGTGCTCCACTGTACTCCACTGTACTCTACCTCTACTGTTATCCACTGTAGTCTACCTCAACTATACTCCACTGTACTCTAACTCAACTATACTCCACTGTACTCTATCTCTACTCTACTCCACTGTACTCTATCTCTACTCTACTCCACTGTACTCTATCTCTACTGTACTCCACTGTACTCTACCTCTACTGTACTCTACTGTACTCCACCTCTACTGTGCTCCACTGAACTCCACTGTACTCTACCTCTACTGTGCTTCATTGTACTCTACCTCTACTGTACTCCACTGTACTCTACCTCTACTCTGCTCCACTGTACTCTACCTCTACTGTACTCCACTGTACTCTACCTCTACTGCACTCCACTGTACTCTACATCCACTGTACTCCACTGTATTCTACCTCTACTGTGCTCTACTGTACTCTACCTCTACTGTACTCCACTGTTCTCTACCTCTACTGTACTCTACTGTACTCCACCTCTACTGTGCTCCACTTTACTCCACTGTACTCTACCTCTACTCTGCTCCACTGTACTCTACCTCTACTGTACTCCACTGTACTCTATCTCTACCGTGCTCCACTGTACTCTACCTCTACTGTGCTCCACTGTACTCCACTGTACTCTACCTCTACTGTGCTCCACTGTACTCTATCTCTACTCTACTCCACTGTACTCCACCTCTAATGTGCTCCACTCTACTCTACCTCTACTGTTATCCACTGTACTCTACCTCTACTTGGCTCTACTGTACTCTATCTCTACTGTGCTCCACTGTACTCTATCTCTACTGTACTCCACTGTACTCTATCTCTACTCTACTCCACTGTACTCTATCTCTACTGTACTCCACTGTACTCTACCTCTACTGTACTCTACTGTACTCCACCTCTACTGTGCTCCACTGTACTCCACTGTACTTTACCTCTACTGTGCTTCATTGTACTCTACCTCTACTGTACTCCACTGTACTCTACCTCTACTCTGCTCCACTGTACTCTACCTCTACTGTACTCCACTGTACTCTACCTCTACTGCACTCCACTGTACTCTACCTCTACTGTACTCCACTGTATTCTACCTCTACTGTGCTCTACTGTACTCTACCTCTACTGTACTCCACTGTTCTCTACCTCTACTGTACTCTACTGTACTCCACCTCTACAGTGCTCCACTGTACTCCACTGTACTCTACCTCTACTGTGCTCCACTGTACTCTACCTCTACTGTACTCCAATCTACTCTATCTCTACCGTGCTCCACTGTACTCTACCTCTACTGTACTCCAATCTACTCTATCTCTACCGTGCTCCACTGTACTCTACCTCTACTGTACTCCACTGTACTCTACCTCTACTGTACTCTACTGTACTCCACCTCTACTGTGCTCCACTGTACTCCACTGTACTCTACCTCTACTGTGCTCCACTGTACTCTACCTCTACTGTACTCCACTGTACTCTACCTCTACTGTGCTCCACTGTACTCTACCTCTACTGTACTCCACTGTACTCTACCTCTACTGTACTCCACTGTACTCTACCTCTACTGTACTCCACTGTATTCTACCTCTACTGTGCTCTACTGTACTCTACCTCTACTGTACTCCACTGTACTCTACCTCTACTGTACTGTACTGTTCTCTACCTCTACTGTACTCTACTGTACTCCACCTCTACTGTGCTCCACTGTACTCCACTGTACTCTACCTCTACTGTGATCCACTGTACTCTACCTCTACTGTACTCCACTGTACTCTATCTCTACCGTGCTCCACTGTACTCTACCTCTACTGTGCTCCACTGTACTCCACTGTACTCTACCTCTACTGTGCTCCACTGTACTCTATCTCTACTCTACTCCACTGTACTCCACCTCTAATGTGCTCCACTCTACTCTACCTCTACTGTTATCCACTGTACTCTACCTCTACTTGGCTCTACTGTACTCTATCTCTACTGTGCTCCACTGTACTCTATCTCTACTGTACTCCACTGTACTCTATCTCTACTCTACTCCACTGTACTCTATCTCTACTGTACTCCACTGTACTCTACCTCTACTGTACTCTACTGTACTCAACCTCTACTGTGCTCCACTGTACTCCACTGTACTTTACCTCTACTGTGCTTCATTGTACTCTACCTCTACTGTACTCCACTGTACTCTACCTCTACTCTGCTCCACTGTACTCTACCTCTACTGTACTCCACTGTACTCTACCTCTACTGCACTCCACTGTACTCTACCTCTACTGTACTCCACTGTATTCTACCTCTACTGTGCTCTACTGTACTCTACCTCTACTGTACTCCACTGTTCTCTACCTCTACTGTACTCTACTGTACTCCACCTCTACTGTGCTCCACTGTACTCCACTGTACTCTACCTCTACTGTGCTCCACTGTACTCTACCTCTACTGTACTCCAATCTACTCTATCTCTACCGTGCTCCACTGTACTCTACCTCTACTGTACTCCAATCTACTCTATCTCTACCGTGCTCCACTGTACTCTACCTCTACTGTACTCTACTGTACTCCACCTCTACTGTGCTCCACTGTACTCCACTGTACTCTACCTCTACTGTGCTCCACTGTACTCTACCTCTACTGTACTCCACTGTACTCTACCTCTACTGTGCTCCACTGTACTCTACCTCTACTGTACTCCACTGTACTCTACCTCTACTGTACTCCACTGTACTCTACCTCTACTGTACTCCACTGTATTCTACCTCTACTGTGCTCTACTGTACTCTACCTCTACTGTACTCCACTGTACTCTACCTCTACTGTACTGTACTGTTCTCTACCTCTACTGTACTCTACTGTACTCCACCTCTACTGTGCTCCACTGTACTCCACTCTAATCTACCTCTACTCTGCTCCACTGTACTCTACCTCTACTGTACTCCACTGTACTCTATCTCTACTGTGCTCCACTGTACTCTACCTCTACTGTGCTCCACTGTACTCCACTGTACTCTATCTCTACTGTGATCCATTGTACTCTACCTCTGCTGTGCTCCACTGTACTCTATCTCTACTCTACTCCACTGTACTCTATCTCTATTGTACTCCACTGTACTCTACCTTTACTGTACTCTACTGTACTCCACCTCTACTGTGCTCCACTGTACTCCACTGCACTCTTCCTCTACTTCACTCCACTGTACTCTATTTCTGCTGTACCCCACTGTACTCTACCTCTACTGTGCTCCACTGTACTCTACCTCTACTGTGCTCCACTGTACTCTACCTCTACTGTGCTCTACTGTACTCTACTCTACTGTGCTCCACTGTACTCTATTTCTACTGTACCCCACTGTACTCTACCTCTACTGTGCTCCACTGTACACTACCTCTACTGTACTCCACTGTACTCTACCTCTACTGTGCTCCACTGTACTCTACCTCTACTGTGCTCCACTGTACTCTAACTCTACTGTGCTCCACTGTACTCTATCTCTACTGTACTCCACTGTACTCTACCTCTACTATACTCTACTGTACTCCACCTCTACTGTACTCCACTGTACTCTACCTCTACAGTGCTCCACTGTGCTCTACCTCTACTGTACACCACTGTACTCTACCTCTACTCTGCTCTACTGTACTCTATCTCTACTGTACTCCACTGTACTCTACCTCTACTGTACTCCACTGTAGTCTACCTCAACTATACTCCACTGTACTCTAACTCAACTATACTCCACTGTACTCTATCTCTACTCTACTCCACTGTACTCTATCTCTACTCTACTCCACTGTACTCTATCTCTACTGTACTCCACTGTACTCTACCTCTACTGTACTCTACTGTACTCCACCTCTACTGTGGGCTCCACTGTACTCCACTGTACTTTACCTCTACTGTGCTTCATTGTACTCTACCTCTACTGTACTCCACTGTACTCTACCTCTACTCTGCTCCACTGTACTCTACCTCTACTGTACTCCACTGTACTCTACCTCTACTGCACTCCACTGTACTCTACCTCTACTGTACTCCACTGTATTCTACCTCTACTGTGCTCTACTGTACTCTACCTCTACTGTACTCCACTGTTCTCTACCTCTACTGTACTCTACTGTACTCCACCTCTACTGTGCTCCACTGTACTCCACTGTACTCTACCTCTACTGTGCTCCACTGTACTCTACCTCTACTGTACTCCAATCTACTCTATCTCTACCGTGCTCCACTGTACTCTACCTCTACTGTACTCCAATCTACTCTATCTCTACCGTGCTCCACTGTACTCTACCTCTACTGTACTCCACTGTACTCTACCTCTACTGTACTCTACTGTACTCCACCTCTACTGTGCTCCACTGTACTCCACTGTACTCTACCTCTACTGTGCTCCACTGTACTCTACCTCTACTGTACTCCACTGTACTCTACCTCTACTGTTCTCCACTGTACTCTACCTCTACTGTACTCCACTGTACTCTACCTCTACTGTACTCCACTGTACTCTACCTCTACTGTACTCCACTGTATTCTACCTCTACTGTGCTCTACTGTACTCTACCTCTACTGTACTCCACTGTACTCTACCTCTACTGTACTGTACTGTTCTCTACCTCTACTGTACTCTACTGTACTCCACCTCTACTGTGCTCCACTGTACTCCACTCTATTCTACCTCTACTCTGCTCCACTGTACTCTACCTCTACTGTACTCCACTGTACTCTATCTCTACTGTGCTCCACTGTACTCTACCTCTACTGTGCTCCACTGTACTCCACTGTACTCTGTCTCTACTGTGATCCATTGTACTCTACCTCTGCTGTGCTCCACTGTACTCTATCTCTACTCTACTCCACTGTACTCTATCTCTATTGTACTCCACTGTACTCTACCTTTACTGTACTCTACTGTACTCCACCTCTACTGTGCTCCACTGTACTCCACTGTACTCTTCCTCTACTTCACTCCACTGTACTCTATCTCTACTGTGCTCCACTGTACTCTACCTCTACTGTGCTCTACTGTACTCTACTCTACTGTGCTCCACTGTACTCTATTTCTACTGTACCCCACTGTACTCTACCTCTACTGTGCTCCACTGTACACTACCTCTACTGTACTCCACTGTACTCTACCTCTACTGTGCTCCACTGTACTCTACCTCTACTGTGCTCCACTGTACTCTAACTCTACTGTGCTCCACTGTACTCTATCTCTACTGTACTCCACTGTACTCTACCTCTACTATACTCTACTGTACTCCACCTCTACTGTACTCCACTGTACTCTACCTCTACTCTGCTCTACTGTACTCTATCTCTACTGTACTCCACTGTACTCTACCTCTACTGTACTCCATTGTAGTCTACCTCAACTATACTCCACTGTACTCTAACTCAACTATACTCCACTGTACTCTATCTCTACTCTACTCCACTGTACTCTATATCTACTCTACTCCACTGTACTCTATCTCTACTGTACTCCACTGTACTCTACCTCTACTGTACTCTACTGTACTCCACCTCTACTGCACTCCACTGTACTCTACCTCTACTGTACTCCACTGTATTCTACCTCTACTGTGCTCTACTGTACTCTACCTCTACTGTACTCCACTGTTCTCTACTTCTACTGTACTCTACTGTACTCCACCTCTACTGTGCTCCACTGTACTCCACTGTACTCTACCTCTACTGTGCTCCACTGTACTCTACCTCTACTGTACTCCACTGTACTCTATCTCTACCGTTCTCCACTGTACTCTACCTCTACTGTGCTCCACTGTACTCTACTGTACTCTATCTCTACTGTGCTCCACTGTACTCTATCTCTACTGTACTCCACTGTATTCTACCTCTACTGTGCTCCACTGTACTCTCTCTCTACTGTACTCCACTGTACTCTACCTCTACTGTACTCCACTGTACTCTACCTCTACTGTACTCCACTGTACTCTACCTCTACTGTACTCCACTGTACTCTACCTCTACTGTGCTCCACTGTACTCCACTGTACTCTACCTCTACTGTGCTCCACTGTACTCTACCTCTACTGTACTCCACTGTACTCTACCTCTACTGTACTCCACTGTACTCTACCTCTACTGTACTCCACTGTATTCTACCTCTACTGTGCTCTACTGTACTCTACCTCTACTGTAATCCACTGTACTCTACCTCTACTGTACTGTACTGTTCTCTACCTCTACTGTACTCTACTGTACTCCACCTCTACTGTGCTCCACTGTACTCCACTCTAATCTACCTCTACTGTGCTCCACTGTACTCTATCTCTACTGTGCTCCACTGTACTCTACCTCTACTGTGCTCCACTGTACTCCACTGTACTCTATCTCTACTGTTATCCACTGTACTCTACCTCCGCTGTGCTCCACTGTACTCTATCTCTACTCTACTCCACTGTACTCTATCTCTATTGTACTCCACTGTACTCTACCTTTACTGTACTCTACTGTACTCCACATCTACTGTGCTCCACTGTACTCCACTGTACTCTTCCTCTACTGTACTCCACTGTACTCTATCTCTACTGTGCCCCACTGTACTCTACCTCTACTGTGCTCTACTGTACTCTACTCTACTGTGCTCCACTGTACTCTATCTCTACTCTACTCCACTGTACTCTATCTCTATTGTACTCCACTGTACTCTACCTTTACTGTACTCTACTGTACTCCACCTCTACTGTGCTCCACTGTACTCCACTGTACTCTTCCTCTACTGTGCTCCACTCTACACTACCTCTACTGTACTCCACTGTACTCTACCTCTACTGTGCTCCACTGTACTCTACCTCTACTGTGCTCCACTGTACTCTAACTCTACTGTGCTCCACTGTACTCTATCTCTACTGTACTCCACTGTACTCTACCTCTACTATACTCTCTTGTACTCCACCTCTACTATACTCTACTGTACTCCACCTCTACTGTACTCCACTGTACTCTACCTCTACAGTGCTCCACTGTGCTCTACCTCTACTGTACTCCACTGTACTCTACCTCTACTCTGCTCTACTGTACTCTATCTCTACTGTACTCCACTGTACTCTACCTCTACTGTACTCCACTGTAGTCTACCTCTACTATACTCCACTGCACTCTACCTCTACTGTGCTCCACTGTACTCTACCTCTACTGTGCTCTACTGTACTCTATCTCTACTGTGCTCCACTGTACTCTTCCTCTACTGTACTCTACTGTACTCCACCTCTACTGTGCTCCACTGTACTCCACTGTACTCTACCTCTACTGTTATCCACTGTAGTCTACCTCAACTATACTCCACTGTACTCTAACTCAACTATACTCCACTGTACTCTATCTCTACTCTACTCCACTGTACTCTATCTCTACTCTACTCCACTGTACTCTATCTCTACTGTACTCCACTGTACTCTACCTCTACTGTACTCTACTGTACTCCACCTCTACTGTGCTCCACTGAACTCCACTGTACTCTACCTCTACTGTGCTTCATTGTACTCTACCTCTACTGTACTCCACTGTACTCTACCTCTACTCTGCTCCACTGTACTCTACCTCTACTGTACTCCACTGTACTCTACCTCTACTGCACTCCACTGTACTCTACATCCACTGTACTCCACTGTATTCTACCTCTACTGTGCTCTACTGTACTCTACCTCTACTGTACTCCACTGTTCTCTACCTCTACTGTACTCTACTGTACTCCACCTCTACTGTGCTCCACTTTACTCCACTGTACTCTACCTCTACTCTGCTCCACTGTACTCTACCTCTACTGTACTCCACTGTACTCTATCTCTACCGTGCTCCACTGTACTCTACCTCTACTGTGCTCCACTGTACTCCACTGTACTCTACCTCTACTGTGCTCCACTGTACTCTATCTCTACTCTACTCCACTGTACTCCACCTCTAATGTGCTCCACTCTACTCTACCTCTACTGTTATCCACTGTACTCTACCTCTACTTGGCTCTACTGTACTCTATCTCTACTGTGCTCCACTGTACTCTATCTCTACTGTACTCCACTGTACTCTATCTCTACTCTACTCCACTGTACTCTATCTCTACTGTACTCCACTGTACTCTACCTCTACTGTACTCTACTGTACTCCACCTCTACTGTGCTCCACTGTACTCCACTGTACTTTACCTCTACTGTGCTTCATTGTACTCTACCTCTACTGTACTCCACTGTACTCTACCTCTACTCTGCTCCACTGTACTCTACCTCTACTGTACTCCACTGTACTCTACCTCTACTGCACTCCACTGTACTCTACCTCTACTGTACTCCACTGTATTCTACCTCTACTGTGCTCTACTGTACTCTACCTCTACTGTACTCCACTGTTCTCTACCTCTACTGTACTCTACTGTACTCCACCTCTACAGTGCTCCACTGTACTCCACTGTACTCTACCTCTACTGTGCTCCACTGTACTCTACCTCTACTGTACTCCAATCTACTCTATCTCTACCGTGCTCCACTGTACTCTACCTCTACTGTACTCCAATCTACTCTATCTCTACCGTGCTCCACTGTACTCTACCTCTACTGTACTCCACTGTACTCTACCTCTACTGTACTCTACTGTACTCCACCTCTACTGTGCTCCACTGTACTCCACTGTACTCTACCTCTACTGTGCTCCACTGTACTCTACCTCTACTGTACTCCACTGTACTCTACCTCTACTGTGCTCCACTGTACTCTACCTCTACTGTACTCCACTGTACTCTACCTCTACTGTACTCCACTGTACTCTACCTCTACTGTACTCCACTGTATTCTACCTCTACTGTGCTCTACTGTACTCTACCTCTACTGTACTCCACTGTACTCTACCTCTACTGTACTGTACTGTTCTCTACCTCTACTGTACTCTACTGTACTCCACCTCTACTGTGCTCCACTGTACTCCACTGTACTCTACCTCTACTGTGATCCACTGTACTCTACCTCTACTGTACTCCACTGTACTCTATCTCTACCGTGCTCCACTGTACTCTACCTCTACTGTGCTCCACTGTACTCCACTGTACTCTACCTCTACTGTGCTCCACTGTACTCTATCTCTACTCTACTCCACTGTACTCCACCTCTAATGTGCTCCACTCTACTCTACCTCTACTGTTATCCACTGTACTCTACCTCTACTTGGCTCTACTGTACTCTATCTCTACTGTGCTCCACTGTACTCTATCTCTACTGTACTCCACTGTACTCTATCTCTACTCTACTCCACTGTACTCTATCTCTACTGTACTCCACTGTACTCTACCTCTACTGTACTCTACTGTACTCAACCTCTACTGTGCTCCACTGTACTCCACTGTACTTTACCTCTACTGTGCTTCATTGTACTCTACCTCTACTGTACTCCACTGTACTCTACTTCTACTCTGCTCCACTGTACTCTACCTCTACTGTACTCCACTGTACTCTACCTCTACTGCACTCCACTGTACTCTACCTCTACTGTACTCCACTGTATTCTACCTCTACTGTGCTCTACTGTACTCTACCTCTACTGTACTCCACTGTTCTCTACCTCTACTGTACTCTACTGTACTCCACCTCTACTGTGCTCCACTGTACTCCACTGTACTCTACCTCTACTGTGCTCCACTGTACTCTACCTCTACTGTACTCCAATCTACTCTATCTCTACCGTGCTCCACTGTACTCTACCTCTACTGTACTCCAATCTACTCTATCTCTACCGTGCTCCACTGTACTCTACCTCTACTGTACTCTACTGTACTCCACCTCTACTGTGCTCCACTGTACTCCACTGTACTCTACCTCTACTGTGCTCCACTGTACTCTACCTCTACTGTACTCCACTGTACTCTACCTCTACTGTGCTCCACTGTACTCTACCTCTACTGTACTCCACTGTACTCTACCTCTACTGTACTCCACTGTACTCTACCTCTACTGTACTCCACTGTATTCTACCTCTACTGTGCTCTACTGTACTCTACCTCTACTGTACTCCACTGTACTCTACCTCTACTGTACTGTACTGTTCTCTACCTCTACTGTACTCTACTGTACTCCACCTCTACTGTGCTCCACTGTACTCCACTCTAATCTACCTCTACTCTGCTCCACTGTACTCTACCTCTACTGTACTCCACTGTACTCTATCTCTACTGTGCTCCACTGTACTCTACCTCTACTGTGCTCCACTGTACTCCACTGTACTCTATCTCTACTGTGATCCATTGTACTCTACCTCTGCTGTGCTCCACTGTACTCTATCTCTACTCTACTCCACTGTACTCTATCTCTATTGTACTCCACTGTACTCTACCTTTACTGTACTCTACTGTACTCCACCTCTACTGTGCTCCACTGTACTCCACTGTACTCTTCCTCTACTTCACTCCACTGTACTCTATCTCTACTGTGCTCCACTGTACTCTACCTCTACTGTGCTCTACTGTACTCTACTCTACTGTGCTCCACTGTACTCTATTTCTACTGTACCCCACTGTACTCTACCTCTACTGTGCTCCACTGTACACTACCTCTACTGTACTCCACTGTACTCTACCTCTACTGTGCTCCACTGTACTCTACCTCTACTGTGCCCCACTGTACTCTAACTCTACTGTGCTCCACTGTACTCTATCTCTACTGTACTCCACTGTACTCTACCTCTATTATACTCTACTGTACTCCACCTCTACTGTACTCCACTGTACTCTACCTCTACTCTGCTCTACTGTACTCTATCTCTACTGTACTCCACTGTACTCTACCTCTACTGTACTCCACTGTAGTCTACCTCAACTATACTCCACTGTACTCTAACTCAACTATACTCCACTGTACTCTATCTCTACTCTACTCCACTGTACTCTATATCTACTCTACTCCACTGTACTCTATCTCTACTGTACTCCACTGTACTCTACCTCTACTGTACTCTACTGTACTCCACATCTACTGTGCTCCACTGTACTCCACTGTACTTTACCTCTACTGTGCTTCATTGTACTCTACCTCTACTGTACTCCACTGTACTCTACCTCTGCTGTACTCCAATCTACTCTATCTCTACCGTGCTCCACTGTACTCTACCTCTACTGTACTCCAATCTACTCTATCTCTACCGTGCTCCACTGTACTCTACCTCTACTGTACTCCACTGTACTCTACCTCTACTGTACTCTACTGTACTCCACCTCTACTGTGCTCCACTGTACTCCACTGTACTCTACCTCTACTGTGCTCCACTGTACTCTACCTCTACTGTACTCCACTGTACTCTACCTCTACTGTGCTCCACTGTACTCTACCTCTACTGTACTCCACTGTACTCTACCTCTACTGTACTCCACTGTACTCTACCTCTACTGTACTCCACTGTATTCTACCTCTACTGTGCTCTACTGTACTCTACCTCTACTGTACTCCACTGTACTCTACCTCTACTGTACTGTACTGTTCTCTACCTCTACTGTACTCTACTGTACTCCACCTCTACTGTGCTCCACTGTACTCCACTGTACTCTACCTCTACTGTGCTCCACTGTACTCTACCTCTACTGTACTCCACTGTACTCTATCTCTACCGTGCTCCACTGTACTCTACCTCTACTGTGCTCCACTGTACTCCACTGTACTCTACCTCTACTGTGCTCCACTGTACTCTATCTCTACTCTACTCCACTGTACTCCACCTCTAATGTGCTCCACTCTACTCTACCTCTACTGTTATCCACTATACTCTACCTCTACTTGGCTCTACTGTACTCTATCTCTACTGTGCTCCACTGTACTCTATCTCTACTGTACTCCACTGTACTCTATCTCTACTCTACTCCACTGTACTCTATCTCTACTGTACTCCACTGTACTCTACCTCTACTGTACTCTACTGTACTCCACCTCTACTGTGCTCCACTGTACTCCACTGTACTTTACCTCTACTGTGCTTCATTGTACTCTACCTCTACTGTACTCCACTGTACTCTACCTCTACTCTGCTCCACTTTACTCTACCTCTACTGTACTCCACTGTACTCTACCTCTACTGCACTCCACTGTACTCTACCTCTACTGTACTCCACTGTATTCTACCTCTACTGTGCTCTACTGTACTCTACCTCTACTGTACTCCACTGTTCTCTACCTCTACTGTACTCTACTGTACTCTACCTCTACTGCACTCCACTGTACTCTACCTCTACTGTACTCCACTGTATTCTACCTCTACTGTGCTCTACTGTACTCTACCTCTACTGTACTCCACTGTACTCTACCTCTACTGTACTGTACTGTTCTCTACCTCTACTGTACTCTACTGTACTCCACCTCTACTGTGCTCCACTGTACTCCACTCTAATCTACCTCTACTCTGCTCCACTGTACTCTACCTCTACTGTACTCCACTGTACTCTATCTCTACTGTGCTCCACTGTACTCTACCTCTACTGTGCTCCACTGTACTCCACTGTACTCTATCTCTACGGTGATCCATTGTACTCTACCTCTGCTGTGCTCCACTGTACTCTATCTCTACTCTACTCCACTGTACTCTATCTCTATTGTACTCCACTGTACTCTACCTTTACTGTACTCTACTGTACTCCACCTCTACTGTGCTCCACTGTACTCCACTGCACTCTTCCTCTACTTCACTCCACTGTACTCTATTTCTACTGTACCCCACTGTACTCTACCTCTACTGTGCTCCACTGTACTCTACCTCTACTGTGCTCCACTGTACTCTACCTCTACTGTGCTCTACTGTACTCTACTCTACTGTGCTCCACTGTACTCTATTTCTACTGTACCCCACTGTACTCTACCTCTACTGTGCTCCACTGTACACTACCTCTACTGTACTCCACTGTACTCTACCTCTACTGTGCTCCACTGTACTCTACCTCTACTGTGCTCCACTGTACTCTAACTCTACTGTGCTCCACTGTACTCTATCTCTACTGTACTCCACTGTACTCTACCTCTACTATACTCTACTGTACTCCACCTCTACTGTACTCCACTGTACTCTACCTCTACAGTGCTCCACTGTGCTCTACCTCTACTGTACACCACTGTACTCTACCTCTACTCTGCTCTACTGTACTCTATCTCTACTGTACTCCACTGTACTCTACCTCTACTGTACTCCACTGTAGTCTACCTCAACTATACTCCACTGTACTCTAACTCAACTATACTCCACTGTACTCTATCTCTACTCTACTCCACTGTACTCTATCTCTACTCTACTCCACTGTACTCTATCTCTACTGTACTCCACTGTACTCTACCTCTACTGTACTCTACTGTACTCCACCTCTACTGTGGGCTCCACTGTACTCCACTGTACTTTACCTCTACTGTGCTTCATTGTACTCTACCTCTACTGTACTCCACTGTACTCTACCTCTACTCTGCTCCACTGTACTCTACCTCTACTGTACTCCACTGTACTCTACCTCTACTGCACTCCACTGTACTCTACCTCTACTGTACTCCACTGTATTCTACCTCTACTGTGCTCTACTGTACTCTACCTCTACTGTACTCCACTGTTCTCTACCTCTACTGTACTCTACTGTACTCCACCTCTACTGTGCTCCACTGTACTCCACTGTACTCTACCTCTACTGTGCTCCACTGTACTCTACCTCTACTGTACTCCAATCTACTCTATCTCTACCGTGCTCCACTGTACTCTACCTCTACTGTACTCCAATCTACTCTATCTCTACCGTGCTCCACTGTACTCTACCTCTACTGTACTCCACTGTACTCTACCTCTACTGTACTCTACTGTACTCCACCTCTACTGTGCTCCACTGTACTCCACTGTACTCTACCTCTACTGTGCTCCACTGTACTCTACCTCTACTGTACTCCACTGTACTCTACCTCTACTGTTCTCCACTGTACTCTACCTCTACTGTACTCCACTGTACTCTACCTCTACTGTACTCCACTGTACTCTACCTCTACTGTACTCCACTGTATTCTACCTCTACTGTGCTCTACTGTACTCTACCTCTACTGTACTCCACTGTACTCTACCTCTACTGTACTGTACTGTTCTCTACCTCTACTGTACTCTACTGTACTCCACCTCTACTGTGCTCCACTGTACTCCACTCTATTCTACCTCTACTCTGCTCCACTGTACTCTACCTCTACTGTACTCCACTGTACTCTATCTCTACTGTGCTCCACTGTACTCTACCTCTACTGTGCTCCACTGTACTCCACTGTACTCTGTCTCTACTGTGATCCATTGTACTCTACCTCTGCTGTGCTCCACTGTACTCTATCTCTACTCTACTCCACTGTACTCTATCTCTATTGTACTCCACTGTACTCTACCTTTACTGTACTCTACTGTACTCCACCTCTACTGTGCTCCACTGTACTCCACTGTACTCTTCCTCTACTTCACTCCACTGTACTCTATCTCTACTGTGCTCCACTGTACTCTACCTCTACTGTGCTCTACTGTACTCTACTCTACTGTGCTCCACTGTACTCTATTTCTACTGTACCCCACTGTACTCTACCTCTACTGTGCTCCACTGTACACTACCTCTACTGTACTCCACTGTACTCTACCTCTACTGTGCTCCACTGTACTCTACCTCTACTGTGCTCCACTGTACTCTAACTCTACTGTGCTCCACTGTACTCTATCTCTACTGTACTCCACTGTACTCTACCTCTACTATACTCTACTGTACTCCACCTCTACTGTACTCCACTGTACTCTACCTCTACTCTGCTCTACTGTACTCTATCTCTACTGTACTCCACTGTACTCTACCTCTACTGTACTCCATTGTAGTCTACCTCAACTATACTCCACTGTACTCTAACTCAACTATACTCCACTGTACTCTATCTCTACTCTACTCCACTGTACTCTATATCTACTCTACTCCACTGTACTCTATCTCTACTGTACTCCACTGTACTCTACCTCTACTGTACTCTACTGTACTCCACCTCTACTGCACTCCACTGTACTCTACCTCTACTGTACTCCACTGTATTCTACCTCTACTGTGCTCTACTGTACTCTACCTCTACTGTACTCCACTGTTCTCTACTTCTACTGTACTCTACTGTACTCCACCTCTACTGTGCTCCACTGTACTCCACTGTACTCTACCTCTACTGTGCTCCACTGTACTCTACCTCTACTGTACTCCACTGTACTCTATCTCTACCGTTCTCCACTGTACTCTACCTCTACTGTGCTCCACTGTACTCTACTGTACTCTATCTCTACTGTGCTCCACTGTACTCTATCTCTACTGTACTCCACTGTATTCTACCTCTACTGTGCTCCACTGTACTCTCTCTCTACTGTACTCCACTGTACTCTACCTCTACTGTACTCCACTGTACTCTACCTCTACTGTACTCCACTGTACTCTACCTCTACTGTACTCCACTGTACTCTACCTCTACTGTGCTCCACTGTACTCCACTGTACTCTACCTCTACTGTGCTCCACTGTACTCTACCTCTACTGTACTCCACTGTACTCTACCTCTACTGTGCTCCACTGTACTCTACCTCTACTGTACTCCACTGTACTCTACCTCTACTGTACTCCACTGTACTCTACCTCTACTGTACTCCACTGTATTCTACCTCTACTGTGCTCTACTGTACTCTACCTCTACTGTAATCCACTGTACTCTACCTCTACTGTACTGTACTGTTCTCTACCTCTACTGTACTCTACTGTACTCCACCTCTACTGTGCTCCACTGTACTCCACTCTAATCTACCTCTACTGTGCTCCACTGTACTCTATCTCTACTGTGCTCCACTGTACTCTACCTCTACTGTGCTCCACTGTACTCCACTGTACTCTATCTCTACTGTTATCCACTGTACTCTACCTCCGCTGTGCTCCACTGTACTCTATCTCTACTCTACTCCACTGTACTCTATCTCTATTGTACTCCACTGTACTCTACCTTTACTGTACTCTACTGTACTCCACATCTACTGTGCTCCACTGTACTCCACTGTACTCTTCCTCTACTGTACTCCACTGTACTCTATCTCTACTGTGCCCCACTGTACTCTACCTCTACTGTGCTCTACTGTACTCTACTCTACTGTGCTCCACTGTACTCTATCTCTACTCTACTCCACTGTACTCTATCTCTATTGTACTCCACTGTACTCTACCTTTACTGTACTCTACTGTACTCCACCTCTACTGTGCTCCACTGTACTCCACTGTACTCTTCCTCTACTGTGCTCCACTCTACACTACCTCTACTGTACTCCACTGTACTCTACCTCTACTGTGCTCCACTGTACTCTACCTCTACTGTGCTCCACTGTACTCTAACTCTACTGTGCTCCACTGTACTCTATCTCTACTGTACTCCACTGTACTCTACCTCTACTATACTCTCTTGTACTCCACCTCTACTATACTCTACTGTACTCCACCTCTACTGTACTCCACTGTACTCTACCTCTACAGTGCTCCACTGTGCTCTACCTCTACTGTACTCCACTGTACTCTACCTCTACTCTGCTCTACTGTACTCTATCTCTACTGTACTCCACTGTACTCTACCTCTACTGTACTCCACTGTAGTCTACCTCTACTATACTCCACTGCACTCTACCTCTACTGTGCTCCACTGTACTCTACCTCTACTGTGCTCTACTGTACTCTATCTCTACTGTGCTCCACTGTACTCTTCCTCTACTGTACTCTACTGTACTCCACCTCTACTGTGCTCCACTGTACTCCACTGTACTCTACCTCTACTGTTATCCACTGTAGTCTACCTCAACTATACTCCACTGTACTCTAACTCAACTATACTCCAATGTACTCTATCTCTACTCTACTCCACTGTACTCTATCTCTACTCTACTCCACTGTACTCTATCTCTACTGTACTCCACTGTACTCTACCTCTACTGTACTCTACTGTACTCCACCTCTACTGTGCTCCACTGAACTCCACTGTACTCTACCTCTACTGTGCTTCATTGTACTCTACCTCTACTGTACTCCACTGTACTCTACCTCTACTCTGCTCCACTGTACTCTACCTCTACTGTACTCCACTGTACTCTACCTCTACTGCACTCCACTGTACTCTACATCCACTGTACTCCACTGTATTCTACCTCTACTGTGCTCTACTGTACTCTACCTCTACTGTACTCCACTGTTCTCTACCTCTACTGTACTCTACTGTACTCCACCTCTACTGTGCTCCACTTTACTCCACTGTACTCTACCTCTACTCTGCTCCACTGTACTCTACCTCTACTGTACTCCACTGTACTCTATCTCTACCGTGCTCCACTGTACTCTACCTCTACTGTGCTCCACTGTACTCCACTGTACTCTACCTCTACTGTGCTCCACTGTACTCTATCTCTACTCTACTCCACTGTACTCCACCTCTAATGTGCTCCACTCTACTCTACCTCTACTGTTATCCACTGTACTCTACCTCTACTTGGCTCTACTGTACTCTATCTCTACTGTGCTCCACTGTACTCTATCTCTACTGTACTCCACTGTACTCTATCTCTACTCTACTCCACTGTACTCTATCTCTACTGTACTCCACTGTACTCTACCTCTACTGTACTCTACTGTACTCCACCTCTACTGTGCTCCACTGTACTCCACTGTACTTTACCTCTACTGTGCTTCATTGTACTCTACCTCTACTGTACTCCACTGTACTCTACCTCTACTCTGCTCCACTGTACTCTACCTCTACTGTACTCCACTGTACTCTATCTCTACTGTGCTCCACTGTACTCTACCTCTACTGTGCTCCACTGTACTCCACTGTACTCTGTCTCTACTGTGATCCATTGTACTCTACCTCTGCTGTGCTCCACTGTACTCTATCTCTACTCTACTCCACTGTACTCTATCTCTATTGTACTCCACTGTACTCTACCTTTACTGTACTCTACTGTACTCCACCTCTACTGTGCTCCACTGTACTCCACTGTACTCTTCCTCTACTTCACTCCACTGTACTCTATCTCTACTGTGCTCCACTGTACTCTACCTCTACTGTGCTCTACTGTACTCTACTCTACTGTGCTCCACTGTACTCTATTTCTACTGTACCCCACTGTACTCTACCTCTACTGTGCTCCACTGTACACTACCTCTACTGTACTCCACTGTACTCTACCTCTACTGTGCTCCACTGTACTCTACCTCTACTGTGCTCCACTGTACTCTAACTCTACTGTGCTCCACTGTACTCTATCTCTACTGTACTCCACTGTACTCTACCTCTACTATACTCTACTGTACTCCACCTCTACTGTACTCCACTGTACTCTACCTCTACTCTGCTCTACTGTACTCTATCTCTACTGTACTCCACTGTACTCTACCTCTACTGTACTCCATTGTAGTCTACCTCAACTATACTCCACTGTACTCTAACTCAACTATACTCCACTGTACTCTATCTCTACTCTACTCCACTGTACTCTATATCTACTCTACTCCACTGTACTCTATCTCTACTGTACTCCACTGTACTCTACCTCTACTGTACTCTACTGTACTCCACCTCTACTGCACTCCACTGTACTCTACCTCTACTGTACTCCACTGTATTCTACCTCTACTGTGCTCTACTGTACTCTACCTCTACTGTACTCCACTGTTCTCTACTTCTACTGTACTCTACTGTACTCCACCTCTACTGTGCTCCACTGTACTCCACTGTACTCTACCTCTACTGTGCTCCACTGTACTCTACCTCTACTGTACTCCACTGTACTCTATCTCTACCGTTCTCCACTGTACTCTACCTCTACTGTGCTCCACTGTACTCTACTGTACTCTATCTCTACTGTGCTCCACTGTACTCTATCTCTACTGTACTCCACTGTATTCTACCTCTACTGTGCTCCACTGTACTCTCTCTCTACTGTACTCCACTGTACTCTACCTCTACTGTACTCCACTGTACTCTACCTCTACTGTACTCCACTGTACTCTACCTCTACTGTACTCCACTGTACTCTACCTCTACTGTGCTCCACTGTACTCCACTGTACTCTACCTCTACTGTGCTCCACTGTACTCTACCTCTACTGTACTCCACTGTACTCTACCTCTACTGTACTCCACTGTACTCTACCTCTACTGTACTCCACTGTATTCTACCTCTACTGTGCTCTACTGTACTCTACCTCTACTGTAATCCACTGTACTCTACCTCTACTGTACTGTACTGTTCTCTACCTCTACTGTACTCTACTGTACTCCACCTCTACTGTGCTCCACTGTACTCCACTCTAATCTACCTCTACTGTGCTCCACTGTACTCTATCTCTACTGTGCTCCACTGTACTCTACCTCTACTGTGCTCCACTGTACTCCACTGTACTCTATCTCTACTGTTATCCACTGTACTCTACCTCCGCTGTGCTCCACTGTACTCTATCTCTACTCTACTCCACTGTACTCTATCTCTATTGTACTCCACTGTACTCTACCTTTACTGTACTCTACTGTACTCCACATCTACTGTGCTCCACTGTACTCCACTGTACTCTTCCTCTACTGTACTCCACTGTACTCTATCTCTACTGTGCCCCACTGTACTCTACCTCTACTGTGCTCTACTGTACTCTACTCTACTGTGCTCCACTGTACTCTATCTCTACTCTACTCCACTGTACTCTATCTCTATTGTACTCCACTGTACTCTACCTTTACTGTACTCTACTGTACTCCACCTCTACTGTGCTCCACTGTACTCCACTGTACTCTTCCTCTACTGTGCTCCACTCTACACTACCTCTACTGTACTCCACTGTACTCTACCTCTACTGTGCTCCACTGTACTCTACCTCTACTGTGCTCCACTGTACTCTAACTCTACTGTGCTCCACTGTACTCTATCTCTACTGTACTCCACTGTACTCTACCTCTACTATACTCTCTTGTACTCCACCTCTACTATACTCTACTGTACTCCACCTCTACTGTACTCCACTGTACTCTACCTCTACAGTGCTCCACTGTGCTCTACCTCTACTGTACTCCACTGTACTCTACCTCTACTCTGCTCTACTGTACTCTATCTCTACTGTACTCCACTGTACTCTACCTCTACTGTACTCCACTGTAGTCTACCTCTACTATACTCCACTGCACTCTACCTCTACTGTGCTCCACTGTACTCTACCTCTACTGTGCTCTACTGTACTCTATCTCTACTGTGCTCCACTGTACTCTTCCTCTACTGTACTCTACTGTACTCCACCTCTACTGTGCTCCACTGTACTCCACTGTACTCTACCTCTACTGTTATCCACTGTAGTCTACCTCAACTATACTCCACTGTACTCTAACTCAACTATACTCCACTGTACTCTATCTCTACTCTACTCCACTGTACTCTATCTCTACTCTACTCCACTGTACTCTATCTCTACTGTACTCCACTGTACTCTACCTCTACTGTACTCTACTGTACTCCACCTCTACTGTGCTCCACTGAACTCCACTGTACTCTACCTCTACTGTGCTTCATTGTACTCTACCTCTACTGTACTCCACTGTACTCTACCTCTACTCTGCTCCACTGTACTCTACCTCTACTGTACTCCACTGTACTCTACCTCTACTGCACTCCACTGTACTCTACATCCACTGTACTCCACTGTATTCTACCTCTACTGTGCTCTACTGTACTCTACCTCTACTGTACTCCACTGTTCTCTACCTCTACTGTACTCTACTGTACTCCACCTCTACTGTGCTCCACTTTACTCCACTGTACTCTACCTCTACTCTGCTCCACTGTACTCTACCTCTACTGTACTCCACTGTACTCTATCTCTACCGTGCTCCACTGTACTCTACCTCTACTGTGCTCCACTGTACTCCACTGTACTCTACCTCTACTGTGCTCCACTGTACTCTATCTCTACTCTACTCCACTGTACTCCACCTCTAATGTGCTCCACTCTACTCTACCTCTACTGTTATCCACTGTACTCTACCTCTACTTGGCTCTACTGTACTCTATCTCTACTGTGCTCCACTGTACTCTATCTCTACTGTACTCCACTGTACTCTATCTCTACTCTACTCCACTGTACTCTATCTCTACTGTACTCCACTGTACTCTACCTCTACTGTACTCTACTGTACTCCACCTCTACTGTGCTCCACTGTACTCCACTGTACTTTACCTCTACTGTGCTTCATTGTACTCTACCTCTACTGTACTCCACTGTACTCTACCTCTACTCTGCTCCACTGTACTCTACCTCTACTGTACTCCACTGTACTCTACCTCTACTGCACTCCACTGTACTCTACCTCTACTGTACTCCACTGTATTCTACCTCTACTGTGCTCTACTGTACTCTACCTCTACTGTACTCCACTGTTCTCTACCTCTACTGTACTCTACTGTACTCCACCTCTACAGTGCTCCACTGTACTCCACTGTACTCTACCTCTACTGTGCTCCACTGTACTCTACCTCTACTGTACTCCAATCTACTCTATCTCTACCGTGCTCCACTGTACTCTACCTCTACTGTACTCCAATCTACTCTATCTCTACCGTGCTCCACTGTACTCTACCTCTACTGTACTCCACTGTACTCTACCTCTACTGTACTCTACTGTACTCCACCTCTACTGTGCTCCACTGTACTCCACTGTACTCTACCTCTACTGTGCTCCACTGTACTCTACCTCTACTGTACTCCACTGTACTCTACCTCTACTGTGCTCCACTGTACTCTACCTCTACTGTACTCCACTGTACTCTACCTCTACTGTACTCCACTGTACTCTACCTCTACTGTACTCCACTGTATTCTACCTCTACTGTGCTCTACTGTACTCTACCTCTACTGTACTCCACTGTACTCTACCTCTACTGTACTGTACTGTTCTCTACCTCTACTGTACTCTACTGTACTCCACCTCTACTGTGCTCCACTGTACTCCACTGTACTCTACCTCTACTGTGATCCACTGTACTCTACCTCTACTGTACTCCACTGTACTCTATCTCTACCGTGCTCCACTGTACTCTACCTCTACTGTGCTCCACTGTACTCCACTGTACTCTACCTCTACTGTGCTCCACTGTACTCTATCTCTACTCTACTCCACTGTACTCCACCTCTAATGTGCTCCACTCTACTCTACCTCTACTGTTATCCACTGTACTCTACCTCTACTTGGCTCTACTGTACTCTATCTCTACTGTGCTCCACTGTACTCTATCTCTACTGTACTCCACTGTACTCTATCTCTACTCTACTCCACTGTACTCTATCTCTACTGTACTCCACTGTACTCTACCTCTACTGTACTCTACTGTACTCAACCTCTACTGTGCTCCACTGTACTCCACTGTACTTTACCTCTACTGTGCTTCATTGTACTCTACCTCTACTGTACTCCACTGTACTCTACTTCTACTCTGCTCCACTGTACTCTACCTCTACTGTACTCCACTGTACTCTACCTCTACTGCACTCCACTGTACTCTACCTCTACTGTACTCCACTGTATTCTACCTCTACTGTGCTCTACTGTACTCTACCTCTACTGTACTCCACTGTTCTCTACCTCTACTGTACTCTACTGTACTCCACCTCTACTGTGCTCCACTGTACTCCACTGTACTCTACCTCTACTGTGCTCCACTGTACTCTACCTCTACTGTACTCCAATCTACTCTATCTCTACCGTGCTCCACTGTACTCTACCTCTACTGTACTCCAATCTACTCTATCTCTACCGTGCTCCACTGTACTCTACCTCTACTGTACTCTACTGTACTCCACCTCTACTGTGCTCCACTGTACTCCACTGTACTCTACCTCTACTGTGCTCCACTGTACTCTACCTCTACTGTACTCCACTGTACTCTACCTCTACTGTGCTCCACTGTACTCTACCTCTACTGTACTCCACTGTACTCTACCTCTACTGTACTCCACTGTACTCTACCTCTACTGTACTCCACTGTATTCTACCTCTACTGTGCTCTACTGTACTCTACCTCTACTGTACTCCACTGTACTCTACCTCTACTGTACTGTACTGTTCTCTACCTCTACTGTACTCTACTGTACTCCACCTCTACTGTGCTCCACTGTACTCCACTCTAATCTACCTCTACTCTGCTCCACTGTACTCTACCTCTACTGTACTCCACTGTACTCTATCTCTACTGTGCTCCACTGTACTCTACCTCTACTGTGCTCCACTGTACTCCACTGTACTCTATCTCTACTGTGATCCATTGTACTCTACCTCTGCTGTGCTCCACTGTACTCTATCTCTACTCTACTCCACTGTACTCTATCTCTATTGTACTCCACTGTACTCTACCTTTACTGTACTCTACTGTACTCCACCTCTACTGTGCTCCACTGTACTCCACTGTACTCTTCCTCTACTTCACTCCACTGTACTCTATCTCTACTGTGCTCCACTGTACTCTACCTCTACTGTGCTCTACTGTACTCTACTCTACTGTGCTCCACTGTACTCTATTTCTACTGTACCCCACTGTACTCTACCTCTACTGTGCTCCACTGTACACTACCTCTACTGTACTCCACTGTACTCTACCTCTACTGTGCTCCACTGTACTCTACCTCTACTGTGCCCCACTGTACTCTAACTCTACTGTGCTCCACTGTACTCTATCTCTACTGTACTCCACTGTACTCTACCTCTATTATACTCTACTGTACTCCACCTCTACTGTACTCCACTGTACTCTACCTCTACTCTGCTCTACTGTACTCTATCTCTACTGTACTCCACTGTACTCTACCTCTACTGTACTCCACTGTAGTCTACCTCAACTATACTCCACTGTACTCTAACTCAACTATACTCCACTGTACTCTATCTCTACTCTACTCCACTGTACTCTATATCTACTCTACTCCACTGTACTCTATCTCTACTGTACTCCACTGTACTCTACCTCTACTGTACTCTACTGTACTCCACATCTACTGTGCTCCACTGTACTCCACTGTACTTTACCTCTACTGTGCTTCATTGTACTCTACCTCTACTGTACTCCACTGTACTCTACCTCTGCTGTACTCCAATCTACTCTATCTCTACCGTGCTCCACTGTACTCTACCTCTACTGTACTCCAATCTACTCTATCTCTACCGTGCTCCACTGTACTCTACCTCTACTGTACTCCACTGTACTCTACCTCTACTGTACTCTACTGTACTCCACCTCTACTGTGCTCCACTGTACTCCACTGTACTCTACCTCTACTGTGCTCCACTGTACTCTACCTCTACTGTACTCCACTGTACTCTACCTCTACTGTGCTCCACTGTACTCTACCTCTACTGTACTCCACTGTACTCTACCTCTACTGTACTCCACTGTACTCTACCTCTACTGTACTCCACTGTATTCTACCTCTACTGTGCTCTACTGTACTCTACCTCTACTGTACTCCACTGTACTCTACCTCTACTGTACTGTACTGTTCTCTACCTCTACTGTACTCTACTGTACTCCACCTCTACTGTGCTCCACTGTACTCCACTGTACTCTACCTCTACTGTGCTCCACTGTACTCTACCTCTACTGTACTCCACTGTACTCTATCTCTACCGTGCTCCACTGTACTCTACCTCTACTGTGCTCCACTGTACTCCACTGTACTCTACCTCTACTGTGCTCCACTGTACTCTATCTCTACTCTACTCCACTGTACTCCACCTCTAATGTGCTCCACTCTACTCTACCTCTACTGTTATCCACTATACTCTACCTCTACTTGGCTCTACTGTACTCTATCTCTACTGTGCTCCACTGTACTCTATCTCTACTGTACTCCACTGTACTCTATCTCTACTCTACTCCACTGTACTCTATCTCTACTGTACTCCACTGTACTCTACCTCTACTGTACTCTACTGTACTCCACCTCTACTGTGCTCCACTGTACTCCACTGTACTTTACCTCTACTGTGCTTCATTGTACTCTACCTCTACTGTACTCCACTGTACTCTACCTCTACTCTGCTCCACTTTACTCTACCTCTACTGTACTCCACTGTACTCTACCTCTACTGCACTCCACTGTACTCTACCTCTACTGTACTCCACTGTATTCTACCTCTACTGTGCTCTACTGTACTCTACCTCTACTGTACTCCACTGTTCTCTACCTCTACTGTACTCTACTGTACTCTACCTCTACTGCACTCCACTGTACTCTACCTCTACTGTACTCCACTGTATTCTACCTCTACTGTGCTCTACTGTACTCTACCTCTACTGTACTCCACTGTACTCTACCTCTACTGTACTGTACTGTTCTCTACCTCTACTGTACTCTACTGTACTCCACCTCTACTGTGCTCCACTGTACTCCACTCTAATCTACCTCTACTCTGCTCCACTGTACTCTACCTCTACTGTACTCCACTGTACTCTATCTCTACTGTGCTCCACTGTACTCTACCTCTACTGTGCTCCACTGTACTCCACTGTACTCTATCTCTACGGTGATCCATTGTACTCTACCTCTGCTGTGCTCCACTGTACTCTATCTCTACTCTACTCCACTGTACTCTATCTCTATTGTACTCCACTGTACTCTACCTTTACTGTACTCTACTGTACTCCACCTCTACTGTGCTCCACTGTACTCCACTGCACTCTTCCTCTACTTCACTCCACTGTACTCTATTTCTACTGTACCCCACTGTACTCTACCTCTACTGTGCTCCACTGTACTCTACCTCTACTGTGCTCCACTGTACTCTACCTCTACTGTGCTCTACTGTACTCTACTCTACTGTGCTCCACTGTACTCTATTTCTACTGTACCCCACTGTACTCTACCTCTACTGTGCTCCACTGTACACTACCTCTACTGTACTCCACTGTACTCTACCTCTACTGTGCTCCACTGTACTCTACCTCTACTGTGCTCCACTGTACTCTAACTCTACTGTGCTCCACTGTACTCTATCTCTACTGTACTCCACTGTACTCTACCTCTACTATACTCTACTGTACTCCACCTCTACTGTACTCCACTGTACTCTACCTCTACAGTGCTCCACTGTGCTCTACCTCTACTGTACACCACTGTACTCTACCTCTACTCTGCTCTACTGTACTCTATCTCTACTGTACTCCACTGTACTCTACCTCTACTGTACTCCACTGTAGTCTACCTCAACTATACTCCACTGTACTCTAACTCAACTATACTCCACTGTACTCTATCTCTACTCTACTCCACTGTACTCTATCTCTACTCTACTCCACTGTACTCTATCTCTACTGTACTCCACTGTACTCTACCTCTACTGTACTCTACTGTACTCCACCTCTACTGTGGGCTCCACTGTACTCCACTGTACTTTACCTCTACTGTGCTTCATTGTACTCTACCTCTACTGTACTCCACTGTACTCTACCTCTACTCTGCTCCACTGTACTCTACCTCTACTGTACTCCACTGTACTCTACCTCTACTGCACTCCACTGTACTCTACCTCTACTGTACTCCACTGTATTCTACCTCTACTGTGCTCTACTGTACTCTACCTCTACTGTACTCCACTGTTCTCTACCTCTACTGTACTCTACTGTACTCCACCTCTACTGTGCTCCACTGTACTCCACTGTACTCTACCTCTACTGTGCTCCACTGTACTCTACCTCTACTGTACTCCAATCTACTCTATCTCTACCGTGCTCCACTGTACTCTACCTCTACTGTACTCCAATCTACTCTATCTCTACCGTGCTCCACTGTACTCTACCTCTACTGTACTCCACTGTACTCTACCTCTACTGTACTCTACTGTACTCCACCTCTACTGTGCTCCACTGTACTCCACTGTACTCTACCTCTACTGTGCTCCACTGTACTCTACCTCTACTGTACTCCACTGTACTCTACCTCTACTGTTCTCCACTGTACTCTACCTCTACTGTACTCCACTGTACTCTACCTCTACTGTACTCCACTGTACTCTACCTCTACTGTACTCCACTGTATTCTACCTCTACTGTGCTCTACTGTACTCTACCTCTACTGTACTCCACTGTACTCTACCTCTACTGTACTGTACTGTTCTCTACCTCTACTGTACTCTACTGTACTCCACCTCTACTGTGCTCCACTGTACTCCACTCTATTCTACCTCTACTCTGCTCCACTGTACTCTACCTCTACTGTACTCCACTGTACTCTATCTCTACTGTGCTCCACTGTACTCTACCTCTACTGTGCTCCACTGTACTCCACTGTACTCTGTCTCTACTGTGATCCATTGTACTCTACCTCTGCTGTGCTCCACTGTACTCTATCTCTACTCTACTCCACTGTACTCTATCTCTATTGTACTCCACTGTACTCTACCTTTACTGTACTCTACTGTACTCCACCTCTACTGTGCTCCACTGTACTCCACTGTACTCTTCCTCTACTTCACTCCACTGTACTCTATCTCTACTGTGCTCCACTGTACTCTACCTCTACTGTGCTCTACTGTACTCTACTCTACTGTGCTCCACTGTACTCTATTTCTACTGTACCCCACTGTACTCTACCTCTACTGTGCTCCACTGTACACTACCTCTACTGTACTCCACTGTACTCTACCTCTACTGTGCTCCACTGTACTCTACCTCTACTGTGCTCCACTGTACTCTAACTCTACTGTGCTCCACTGTACTCTATCTCTACTGTACTCCACTGTACTCTACCTCTACTATACTCTACTGTACTCCACCTCTACTGTACTCCACTGTACTCTACCTCTACTCTGCTCTACTGTACTCTATCTCTACTGTACTCCACTGTACTCTACCTCTACTGTACTCCATTGTAGTCTACCTCAACTATACTCCACTGTACTCTAACTCAACTATACTCCACTGTACTCTATCTCTACTCTACTCCACTGTACTCTATATCTACTCTACTCCACTGTACTCTATCTCTACTGTACTCCACTGTACTCTACCTCTACTGTACTCTACTGTACTCCACCTCTACTGCACTCCACTGTACTCTACCTCTACTGTACTCCACTGTATTCTACCTCTACTGTGCTCTACTGTACTCTACCTCTACTGTACTCCACTGTTCTCTACTTCTACTGTACTCTACTGTACTCCACCTCTACTGTGCTCCACTGTACTCCACTGTACTCTACCTCTACTGTGCTCCACTGTACTCTACCTCTACTGTACTCCACTGTACTCTATCTCTACCGTTCTCCACTGTACTCTACCTCTACTGTGCTCCACTGTACTCTACTGTACTCTATCTCTACTGTGCTCCACTGTACTCTATCTCTACTGTACTCCACTGTATTCTACCTCTACTGTGCTCCACTGTACTCTCTCTCTACTGTACTCCACTGTACTCTACCTCTACTGTACTCCACTGTACTCTACCTCTACTGTACTCCACTGTACTCTACCTCTACTGTACTCCACTGTACTCTACCTCTACTGTGCTCCACTGTACTCCACTGTACTCTACCTCTACTGTGCTCCACTGTACTCTACCTCTACTGTACTCCACTGTACTCTACCTCTACTGTGCTCCACTGTACTCTACCTCTACTGTACTCCACTGTACTCTACCTCTACTGTACTCCACTGTACTCTACCTCTACTGTACTCCACTGTATTCTACCTCTACTGTGCTCTACTGTACTCTACCTCTACTGTAATCCACTGTACTCTACCTCTACTGTACTGTACTGTTCTCTACCTCTACTGTACTCTACTGTACTCCACCTCTACTGTGCTCCACTGTACTCCACTCTAATCTACCTCTACTGTGCTCCACTGTACTCTATCTCTACTGTGCTCCACTGTACTCTACCTCTACTGTGCTCCACTGTACTCCACTGTACTCTATCTCTACTGTTATCCACTGTACTCTACCTCCGCTGTGCTCCACTGTACTCTATCTCTACTCTACTCCACTGTACTCTATCTCTATTGTACTCCACTGTACTCTACCTTTACTGTACTCTACTGTACTCCACATCTACTGTGCTCCACTGTACTCCACTGTACTCTTCCTCTACTGTACTCCACTGTACTCTATCTCTACTGTGCCCCACTGTACTCTACCTCTACTGTGCTCTACTGTACTCTACTCTACTGTGCTCCACTGTACTCTATCTCTACTCTACTCCACTGTACTCTATCTCTATTGTACTCCACTGTACTCTACCTTTACTGTACTCTACTGTACTCCACCTCTACTGTGCTCCACTGTACTCCACTGTACTCTTCCTCTACTGTGCTCCACTCTACACTACCTCTACTGTACTCCACTGTACTCTACCTCTACTGTGCTCCACTGTACTCTACCTCTACTGTGCTCCACTGTACTCTAACTCTACTGTGCTCCACTGTACTCTATCTCTACTGTACTCCACTGTACTCTACCTCTACTATACTCTCTTGTACTCCACCTCTACTATACTCTACTGTACTCCACCTCTACTGTACTCCACTGTACTCTACCTCTACAGTGCTCCACTGTGCTCTACCTCTACTGTACTCCACTGTACTCTACCTCTACTCTGCTCTACTGTACTCTATCTCTACTGTACTCCACTGTACTCTACCTCTACTGTACTCCACTGTAGTCTACCTCTACTATACTCCACTGCACTCTACCTCTACTGTGCTCCACTGTACTCTACCTCTACTGTGCTCTACTGTACTCTATCTCTACTGTGCTCCACTGTACTCTTCCTCTACTGTACTCTACTGTACTCCACCTCTACTGTGCTCCACTGTACTCCACTGTACTCTACCTCTACTGTTATCCACTGTAGTCTACCTCAACTATACTCCACTGTACTCTAACTCAACTATACTCCAATGTACTCTATCTCTACTCTACTCCACTGTACTCTATCTCTACTCTACTCCACTGTACTCTATCTCTACTGTACTCCACTGTACTCTACCTCTACTGTACTCTACTGTACTCCACCTCTACTGTGCTCCACTGAACTCCACTGTACTCTACCTCTACTGTGCTTCATTGTACTCTACCTCTACTGTACTCCACTGTACTCTACCTCTACTCTGCTCCACTGTACTCTACCTCTACTGTACTCCACTGTACTCTACCTCTACTGCACTCCACTGTACTCTACATCCACTGTACTCCACTGTATTCTACCTCTACTGTGCTCTACTGTACTCTACCTCTACTGTACTCCACTGTTCTCTACCTCTACTGTACTCTACTGTACTCCACCTCTACTGTGCTCCACTTTACTCCACTGTACTCTACCTCTACTCTGCTCCACTGTACTCTACCTCTACTGTACTCCACTGTACTCTATCTCTACCGTGCTCCACTGTACTCTACCTCTACTGTGCTCCACTGTACTCCACTGTACTCTACCTCTACTGTGCTCCACTGTACTCTATCTCTACTCTACTCCACTGTACTCCACCTCTAATGTGCTCCACTCTACTCTACCTCTACTGTTATCCACTGTACTCTACCTCTACTTGGCTCTACTGTACTCTATCTCTACTGTGCTCCACTGTACTCTATCTCTACTGTACTCCACTGTACTCTATCTCTACTCTACTCCACTGTACTCTATCTCTACTGTACTCCACTGTACTCTACCTCTACTGTACTCTACTGTACTCCACCTCTACTGTGCTCCACTGTACTCCACTGTACTTTACCTCTACTGTGCTTCATTGTACTCTACCTCTACTGTACTCCACTGTACTCTACCTCTACTCTGCTCCACTGTACTCTACCTCTACTGTACTCCACTGTACTCTACCTCTACTGCACTCCACTGTACTCTACCTCTACTGTACTCCACTGTATTCTACCTCTACTGTGCTCTACTGTACTCTACCTCTACTGTACTCCACTGTTCTCTACCTCTACTGTACTCTACTGTACTCCACCTCTACAGTGCTCCACTGTACTCCACTGTACTCTACCTCTACTGTGCTCCACTGTACTCTACCTCTACTGTACTCCAATCTACTCTATCTCTACCGTGCTCCACTGTACTCTACCTCTACTGTACTCCAATCTACTCTATCTCTACCGTGCTCCACTGTACTCTACCTCTACTGTACTCCACTGTACTCTACCTCTACTGTACTCTACTGTACTCCACCTCTACTGTGCTCCACTGTACTCCACTGTACTCTACCTCTACTGTGCTCCACTGTACTCTACCTCTACTGTACTCCACTGTACTCTACCTCTACTGTGCTCCACTGTACTCTACCTCTACTGTACTCCACTGTACTCTACCTCTACTGTACTCCACTGTACTCTACCTCTACTGTACTCCACTGTATTCTACCTCTACTGTGCTCTACTGTACTCTACCTCTACTGTACTCCACTGTACTCTACCTCTACTGTACTGTACTGTTCTCTACCTCTACTGTACTCTACTGTACTCCACCTCTACTGTGCTCCACTGTACTCCACTGTACTCTACCTCTACTGTGATCCACTGTACTCTACCTCTACTGTACTCCACTGTACTCTATCTCTACCGTGCTCCACTGTACTCTACCTCTACTGTGCTCCACTGTACTCCACTGTACTCTACCTCTACTGTGCTCCACTGTACTCTATCTCTACTCTACTCCACTGTACTCCACCTCTAATGTGCTCCACTCTACTCTACCTCTACTGTTATCCACTGTACTCTACCTCTACTTGGCTCTACTGTACTCTATCTCTACTGTGCTCCACTGTACTCTATCTCTACTGTACTCCACTGTACTCTATCTCTACTCTACTCCACTGTACTCTATCTCTACTGTACTCCACTGTACTCTACCTCTACTGTACTCTACTGTACTCAACCTCTACTGTGCTCCACTGTACTCCACTGTACTTTACCTCTACTGTGCTTCATTGTACTCTACCTCTACTGTACTCCACTGTACTCTACCTCTACTCTGCTCCACTGTACTCTACCTCTACTGTACTCCACTGTACTCTACCTCTACTGCACTCCACTGTACTCTACCTCTACTGTACTCCACTGTATTCTACCTCTACTGTGCTCTACTGTACTCTACCTCTACTGTACTCCACTGTTCTCTACCTCTACTGTACTCTACTGTACTCCACCTCTACTGTGCTCCACTGTACTCCACTGTACTCTACCTCTACTGTGCTCCACTGTACTCTACCTCTACTGTACTCCAATCTACTCTATCTCTACCGTGCTCCACTGTACTCTACCTCTACTGTACTCCAATCTACTCTATCTCTACCGTGCTCCACTGTACTCTACCTCTACTGTACTCTACTGTACTCCACCTCTACTGTGCTCCACTGTACTCCACTGTACTCTACCTCTACTGTGCTCCACTGTACTCTACCTCTACTGTACTCCACTGTACTCTACCTCTACTGTGCTCCACTGTACTCTACCTCTACTGTACTCCACTGTACTCTACCTCTACTGTACTCCACTGTACTCTACCTCTACTGTACTCCACTGTATTCTACCTCTACTGTGCTCTACTGTACTCTACCTCTACTGTACTCCACTGTACTCTACCTCTACTGTACTGTACTGTTCTCTACCTCTACTGTACTCTACTGTACTCCACCTCTACTGTGCTCCACTGTACTCCACTCTAATCTACCTCTACTCTGCTCCACTGTACTCTACCTCTACTGTACTCCACTGTACTCTATCTCTACTGTGCTCCACTGTACTCTACCTCTACTGTGCTCCACTGTACTCCACTGTACTCTATCTCTACTGTGATCCATTGTACTCTACCTCTGCTGTGCTCCACTGTACTCTATCTCTACTCTACTCCACTGTACTCTATCTCTATTGTACTCCACTGTACTCTACCTTTACTGTACTCTACTGTACTCCACCTCTACTGTGCTCCACTGTACTCCACTGTACTCTTCCTCTACTTCACTCCACTGTACTCTATCTCTACTGTGCTCCACTGTACTCTACCTCTACTGTGCTCTACTGTACTCTACTCTACTGTGCTCCACTGTACTCTATTTCTACTGTACCCCACTGTACTCTACCTCTACTGTGCTCCACTGTACACTACCTCTACTGTACTCCACTGTACTCTACCTCTACTGTGCTCCACTGTACTCTACCTCTACTGTGCCCCACTGTACTCTAACTCTACTGTGCTCCACTGTACTCTATCTCTACTGTACTCCACTGTACTCTACCTCTATTATACTCTACTGTACTCCACCTCTACTGTACTCCACTGTACTCTACCTCTACTCTGCTCTACTGTACTCTATCTCTACTGTACTCCACTGTACTCTACCTCTACTGTACTCCACTGTAGTCTACCTCAACTATACTCCACTGTACTCTAACTCAACTATACTCCACTGTACTCTATCTCTACTCTACTCCACTGTACTCTATATCTACTCTACTCCACTGTACTCTATCTCTACTGTACTCCACTGTACTCTACCTCTACTGTACTCTACTGTACTCCACATCTACTGTGCTCCACTGTACTCCACTGTACTTTACCTCTACTGTGCTTCATTGTACTCTACCTCTACTGTACTCCACTGTACTCTACCTCTACTGTACTCCAATCTACTCTATCTCTACCGTGCTCCACTGTACTCTACCTCTACTGTACTCCAATCTACTCTATCTCTACCATGCTCCACTGTACTCTACCTCTACTGTACTCCACTGTACTCTACCTCTACTGTACTCTACTGTACTCCACCTCTACTGTGCTCCACTGTACTCCACTGTACTCTACCTCTACTGTGCTCCACTGTACTCTACCTCTACTGTACTCCACTGTACTCTACCTCTACTGTGCTCCACTGTACTCTACCTCTACTGTACTCCACTGTACTCTACCTCTACTGTACTCCACTGTACTCTACCTCTACTGTACTCCACTGTATTCTACCTCTACTGTGCTCTACTGTACTCTACCTCTACTGTACTCCACTGTACTCTACCTCTACTGTACTGTACTGTTCTCTACCTCTACTGTACTCTACTGTACTCCACCTCTACTGTGCTCCACTGTACTCCACTGTACTCTACCTCTACTGTGCTCCACTGTACTCTACCTCTACTGTACTCCACTGTACTCTATCTCTACCGTGCTCCACTGTACTCTACCTCTACTGTGCTCCACTGTACTCCACTGTACTCTACCTCTACTGTGCTCCACTGTACTCTATCTCTACTCTACTCCACTGTACTCCACCTCTAATGTGCTCCACTCTACTCTACCTCTACTGTTATCCACTATACTCTACCTCTACTTGGCTCTACTGTACTCTATCTCTACTGTGCTCCACTGTACTCTATCTCTACTGTACTCCACTGTACTCTATCTCTACTCTACTCCACTGTACTCTATCTCTACTGTACTCCACTGTACTCTACCTCTACTGTACTCTACTGTACTCCACCTCTACTGTGCTCCACTGTACTCCACTGTACTTTACCTCTACTGTGCTTCATTGTACTCTACCTCTACTGTACTCCACTGTACTCTACCTCTACTCTGCTCCACTTTACTCTACCTCTACTGTACTCCACTGTACTCTACCTCTACTGCACTCCACTGTACTCTACCTCTACTGTACTCCACTGTATTCTACCTCTACTGTGCTCTACTGTACTCTACCTCTACTGTACTCCACTGTTCTCTACCTCTACTGTACTCTACTGTACTCCACCTCTACTGTGCTCCACTGTACTCCACTGTACTCTACCTCTACTGTGCTCCACTGTACTCTACCTCTACTGTACTCCAATCTACTCTATCTCTACCGTGCTCCACTGTACTCTACCTCTACTGTACTCCAATCTACTCTATCTCTACCGTGCTCCACTGTACTCTACCTCTACTGTACTCCACTGTATTCTACCTCTACTGTGCTCTACTGTACTCTACCTCTACTGTACTCCACTGTTCTCTACCTCTACTGTACTCTACTGTACTCCACCTCTACTGTGCTCCACTGTACTCCACTGTACTCTACCTCTACTGTGCTCCACTTTACTCTACCTCTACTGTACTCCAATCTACTCTATCTCTACCGTGCTCCACTGTACTCTACCTCTACTGTACTCCAATCTACTCTATCTCTACCGTGCTCCACTGTACTCTACCTCTACTGTACTCCACTGTACTCTACCTCTACTGTACTCTACTGTACTCCACCTCTACTGTGCTCCACTGTACTCCACTGTACTCTACCTCTACTGTGCTCCACTGTACTCTACCTCTACTGTACTCCACTCTACTCTACCTCTACTGTGCTCCACTGTACTCTACCTCTACTGTACTCCACTGTACTCTACCTCTACTGTACTCCACTGTACTCTACCTCTACTGTACTCCACTGTATTCTACCTCTACTGTGCTCTACTGTACTCTACCTCTACTGTACTCCACTGTACTCTACCTCTACTGTACTGTACTGTTCTCTACCTCTACTGTACTCTACTGTACTCCACCTCTACTGTGCTCCACTGTACTCCACTCTAATCTACCTCTACTCTGCTCCACTGTACTCTACCTCTACTGTACTCCACTGTACTCTATCTCTACTGTGCTCCACTGTACTCTACCTCTACTGTGCTCCACTGTACTCCACTGTACTCTGTCTCTACTGTGATCCATTGTACTCTACCTCTGCTGTGCTCCACTGTACTCTATCTCTACTCTACTCCACTGTACTCTATCTCTATTGTACTCCACTGTACTCTACATTTACTGTACTCTACTGTACTCCACCTCTACTGTGCTCCACTGTACTCCACTGTACTCTTCCTCTACTTCACTCCACTGTACTCTATCTCTACTGTGCTCCACTGTACTCTACCTCTACTGTGCTCCACTGTACTCTACCTCTACTGTGCTCCACTGTACTCCACTGTACTCTATCTCTACTGTGCTCCACTGTACTCTACCTCTACTGTGCTCCACTGTACTCCACTGTACTCTATCTCTACTGTGCTCCACTGTACTCTACCTCTACTGTGCTCCACTGTACTCCACTGTACTCTACCTCTACTGTGCTCCACTGTACTCTATCTCTACTCTACTCCACTGTACTCCACCTCTAATGTGCTCCACTCTACTCTACCTCTACTGTTATCCACTATACTCTACCTCTACTTGGCTCTACTGTACTCTATCTCTACTGTGCTCCACTGTACTCTATCTCTACTGTACTCCACTGTACTCTATCTCTACTCTACTCCACTGTACTCTATCTCTACTGTACTCCACTGTACTCTACCTCTACTGTACTCTACTGTACTCCACCTCTACTGTGCTCCACTGTACTCCACTGTACTTTACCTCTACTGTGCTTCATTGTACTCTACCTCTACTGTACTCCACTGTACTCTACCTCTACTCTGCTCCACTTTACTCTACCTCTACTGTACTCCACTGTACTCTACCTCTACTGCACTCCACTGTACTCTACCTCTACTGTACTCCACTGTATTCTACCTCTACTGTGCTCTACTGTACTCTACCTCTACTGTACTCCACTGTTCTCTACCTCTACTGTACTCTACTGTACTCCACCTCTACTGTGCTCCACTGTACTCCACTGTACTCTACCTCTACTGTGCTCCACTGTACTCTACCTCTACTGTACTCCAATCTACTCTATCTCTACCGTGCTCCACTGTACTCTACCTCTACTGTACTCCAATCTACTCTATCTCTACCGTGCTCCACTGTACTCTACCTCTACTGTACTCCACTGTATTCTACCTCTACTGTGCTCTACTGTACTCTACCTCTACTGTACTCCACTGTTCTCTACCTCTACTGTACTCTACTGTACTCCACCTCTACTGTGCTCCACTGTACTCCACTGTACTCTACCTTTACTGTGCTCCACTTTACTCTACCTCTACTGTACTCCAATCTACTCTATCTCTACCGTGCTCCACTGTACTCTACCTCTACTGTACTCCAATCTACTCTATCTCTACCGTGCTCCACTGTACTCTACCTCTACTGTACTCCACTGTACTCTACCTCTACTGTACTCTACTGTACTCCACCTCTACTGTGCTCCACTGTACTCCACTGTACTCTACCTCTACTGTGCTCCACTGTACTCTACCTCTACTGTACTCCACTGTACTCTACCTCTACTGTGCTCCACTGTACTCTACCTCTACTGTACTCCACTGTACTCTACCTCTACTGTACTCCACTGTACTCTACCTCTACTGTACTCCACTGTATTCTTCCTCTACTGTGCACTACTGTACTCTACCTCTACTGTACTCCACTGTACTCTACCTCTACTGTACTGTACTGTTCTCTACCTCTACTGTACTCTACTGTACTCCACCTCTACTGTGCTCCACTGTACTCCACTCTAATCTACCTCTACTCTGCTCCACTGTACTCTATCTCTACTGTGCTCCACTGTACTCTACCTCTACTGTGCTCCACTGTACTCCACTGTACTCTGTCTCTACTGTGATCCATTGTACTCTACCTCTGCTGTGCTCCACTGTGCTCTATCTCTACTCTACTCCACTGTACTCTATCTCTATTGTACTCCACTGTACTCTACCTTTACTGTACTCTACTGTACTCCACCTCTACTGTGCTCCACTGTACTCCACTGTACTCTTCCTCTACTTCACTCCACTGTACTCTATCTCTACTGTGCTCCACTGTACTCTACCTCTACTGTGCTCTAATGTACTCTACTCTACTGTGCTCCACTGTACTCTATTTCTACTATACCCCACTGTACTCTACCTCTACTGTGCTCCACTGTACACTACCTCTACTGTACTCCACTGTACTCTACCTCTACTGTGCTCCACTGTACTCTACCTCTACTGTGCTCCACTGTACTCTAACTCTACTGTGCTCCACTGTACTCTATCTCTACTGTACTCCACTGTACTCTACCTCTACTATACTCTACTGTACTCCACCTCTACTGTACTCCACTGTACTCTACCTCTACTCTGCTCTACTGTACTCTATCTCTACTGTACTCCACTGTACTCTACCTCTACTGTACTCCATTGTAGTCTACCTCAACTATACTCCACTGTACTCTAACTCAACTATACTCCACTGTACTCTATCTCTACTCTACTCCACTGTACTCTATATCTACTCTACTCCACTGTACTCTATCTCTACTGTACTCCACTGTACTCTACCTCTACTGTACTCTACTGTACTCCACCTCTACTGTGCTCCACTGTACTCCACTGTACTTTACCTCTACTGTGCTTCATTGTACTCTACCTCTACTCTACTCCACTGTACTCTACCTCTACTCTGCTCCACTGTACTCTACCTCTACTGTACTCCACTGTACTCTACCTCTACTGCACTCCACTGTACTCTACCTCTACTGTACTCCACTGTATTCTACCTGTACTGTGCTCTACTGTACTCTACCTCTACTGTACTCCACTGTTCTCTACCTCTACTGTACTCTACTGTACTCCACCTCTACTGTGCTCCACTGTACTCCACTGTACTCTACCTCTACTGTGCTCCACTGTACTCTATCTCTACCGTGCTCCACTGTACTCTACCTCTACTGTGCTCCACTGTACTCTACTGTACTCTATCTCTACTGTGCTCCACTGTACTCTATCTCTACTGTACTCCACTGTATTCTACCTCTACTGTGCTCCACTGTACTCTCTCTCTACTGTACTCCACTGTACTCTACCTCTACTGTACTCCACTGTACTCTACCTCTGCTGTGCTCCACTGTGCTCTATCTCTACTCTACTCCACTGTACTCTATCTCTACTGTACTCCACTGTACTCTATCTCTACTGTACTCTACTGTACTCCACCTCTACTGTGCTCCACTGTACTCCACTGTACTCTACCTCTACTGTGCTCCACTGTACTCTACCTCTACTGTACTCCACTGTACTCTACCTCTACTGTGCTCCACTGTACTCTACCTCTACTGTACTCCACTGTACTCTACCTCTACTGTACTCCACTGTACTCTACCTCTACTGTACTCCACTGTATTCTACCTCTACTGTGCTCTACTGTACTCTACCTCTACTGTACTCCACTGTACTCTACCTCTACTGTACTGTACTGTTCTCTACCTCTACTGTACTCTACTGTACTCCACCTCTACTGTGCTCCACTGTACTCCACTCTAATCTACCTCTACTGTGCTCCACTGTACTCTATCTCTACTGTGCTCCACTGTACTCTACCTCTACTGTGCTCCACTGTACTCCACTGTACTCTATCTCTACTGTTATCCACTGTACTCTACCTCCGCTGTGCTCCACTGTACTCTATCTCTACTCTACTCCACTGTACTCTATCTCTATTGTACTCCACTGTACTCTACCTTTACTTTACTCTACTGTACTCCACATCTACTGTGCTCCACTGTACTCCACTGTACTCTTCCTCTACTGTACTCCACTGTACTCTATCTCTACTGTGCCCCACTGTACTCTACCTCTACTGTGCTCTACTGTACTCTACTCTACTGTGCTCCACTGTACTCTATCTCTACTCTACTCCACTGTACTCTATCTCTATTGTACTCCACTGTACTCTACCTTTACTGTACTCTACTGTACTCCACCTCTACTGTGCTCCACTGTACTCCACTGTACTCTTCCTCTACTGTGCTCCACTCTACACTACCTCTACTGTACTCCACTGTACTCTACCTCTACTGTGCTCCACTGTACTCTACCTCTACTGTGCTCCACTGTACTCTAACTCTACTGTGCTCCACTGTACTCTATCTCTACTGTACTCCACTGTACTCTACCTCTACTATACTCTCTTGTACTCCACCTCTACTATACTCTACTGTACTCCACCTCTACTGTACTCCACTGTACTCTACCTCTACAGTGCTCCACTGTGCTCTTCCTCTACTGTACTCCACTGTACTCTACCTCTACTCTGCTCTACTGTACTCTATCTCTACTGTACTGCACTGTACTCTACCTCTACAGTGCTCCACTGTGCTCTACCTCTACTGTACTCCACTGTACTCTACCTCTACTCTGCTCTACTGTACTCTATCTCTACTGTACTCCACTGTACTCTACCTCTACTGTACTCCACTGTAGTCTACCTCTACTATACTCCACTGCACTCTACCTCCACTGTGCTCCACTGTACTCTACTTCTACTGTGCTCTACTGTACTCTATCTCTACTGTGCTCCACTGTACTCTTCCTCTACTGTACTCTACTGTACTCCACCTCTACTGTGCTCCACTGTACTCCACTGTACTCTACCTCTACTGTTATCCACTGTAGTCTACCTCAACTATACTCCACTGTACTCTAACTCAACTATACTCCACTGTACTCTATCTCTACTCTACTCCACTGTACTCTATCTCTACTCTACTCCACTGTACTCTATCTCTACTGTACTCCACTGTACTCTACCTCCACTGTACTCTACTGTACTCCACCTCTACTGTGCTCCACTGTACTCCACTGTACTCTACCTCTACTGTGCTTCATTGTACTCTACCTCTACTGTACTCCACTGTACTCTACCTCTACTCTGCTCCACTGTACTCTACCTCTACTGTACTCCACTGTACTCTACCTCTACTGCACTCCACTGTACTCTACCTCTACTGTACTCCACTGTATTCTACCTCTACTGTGCTCTACTGTACTCTACCTCTACTCAAGTCAAGTCAAGTCATCTTCATTTATATAGCGCTTTTAACAATGGATTGTTTCAAAGCAGCTTTACAGAGATAAACATATAATTTAAGGTAACAGATTGTTTTGGCATTATAGCGGTTCTTGAATAATGTTATTTCCAGCTAAAGTTAACTTTGATTGATTCACCTCCGTCGAAATGATCAGACTTTTAAACGCGAACCTGTGATTAACGCTGACGTTCACATGCTCATTCAGAATTGATTCTATAGTTATGTGCTTTTTAAAATATGTGCGCAGGTTTATAATACATACAACCCAGCCTAAACAAACTACTTTTCTTGCCTATAAATTTTGATACAGAATTTTGTTTTATTTTATCACTTCGGGGTACGCGAGCCGGAATTCACAACGCTTTATCTGTAGAGTGGGAAAGGGATCCTCCATAGGGAGAGGATAGTGGATACTTCAGCACTGCATTGTCATCGGGTCCAGGCGGATCTCCTTCGTCAGATCTGGACACGGCCTGGATCCGGCAGGCTGCGGGAAAACCTCGGGATAAACAAAGACACTAATATTAGCGTAGATGCCATTCTTCTTATGATGTAGCGAGTACATCAAGATTTAACGGAAGTGTTCCCAGTTCCGGCTGACCTAATCTATGCAGCTTAACATTGAATTTATAGAAGTCTATAGTGCGTTATGTGTATGCTAGGTCAAAGATATGTGTTTTTAGTCTAGCTTTGAACTGACAGAGTGTGTCTGCTTCCCGGACAATGGTAGGAAGACTGTTCCAAAGTTTTGGTGCTAAATAGGAAAAGGATCTACCGCCTGCAGTCGATTTAGATATTCTAGGTATTATCAACTGACCGGAATTTTGAGATCGCAATGGACGTGAAGGACTATAATGCGTTAAGAGCTCGCTCAAGTACTGCGGAGCTAAACCATTTAGTGCTTTGTAGGTAATCAACAATATTTTAAAATTTATACGATGTTTAATAGGGAGCCAATGCAGTGTTGACAGAACCGGGCTAATATGGTCATATTTCCTGGTTCTGGTAAGAACTCGAGCTGCGGCGTTTTGAACTAGCTGTAGTTTATTTATTAAGCGTGCAGGGCAACCACCCAGTAGAGCATTACAATAATCTAGCCTTGAGGTCATGAACGCATGGACTAATTGTTCCGCATTTCCCAATGAGAGCATATGGCGTATTTTAGATATATTTTTAAGATGGAAAAATGCAGTTTTACAGATACTAGACACGTGGCTTTCAAAAGAAAGGTTGGTATCAAAGAGCACACCCAGGTTCCTAACCGACGACGAAGACTTGACAGAGCAGCCATCAAGTGTTAGACAGTATTCTGGGTTATTACGTGTGGAAGTTTTTTGTCCAATAATTAGAATCTCTGTCTTTTCAGAATTTAGTAGTAGGAAATTACTAGTCATCCAATTTTTTATATCAGCTATGCATTCCGTTAATTTTGTGAATTGGTAAGTTTCGTTGGGTTTTGAAGAAATATACAGCTGAGTATCATCGGCATAACAGTGAAAGCTAACTCCATGTTTCCTAATGATATCTCCTAATGGTAGCATGTACAGAGTGAACAGCAGCGGTCCTAGTACTGAGCCTTGTGGTACGCCATACTGAACTTGTGATCGATAAGACATCTCTTCATTTACTGCTACAAACTGATAACGGTCAGATAAGTATGATTTAAACCATGCTAGTGCAATTCCACTAATGCCCACATAGTTTTCTAGTCTATTTAAAAGAATGTTGTGGTCAATTGTGTCAAATGCAGCACTAAGATCGAGTAACACTAATAGAGAGATACAACCACGATCGGATGATAAGAGCAAATCATTTGTGACTCTAATGAGAGCGGTCTCAGTGCTATGGTACGGTCTAAATCCGGACTGAAAATCCTCGCAGATATCATTTCTTTCTAGAAAGGAACACAGTTGTGAAGATACTGCTTTTTCTAATATCTTTGACAGAAAAGGCAGATTCGAGATCGGCCTGTAATTGACTAATTCTGTAGGATCAAGTTGTGTTTTTTTTTAACAAGCGGTTTTATCATAGCCAGTTTAAAGGTTTTTGGTACGTATCCTAGAGACAAAGATGAATTAATGATATTAAGAAGAGGATATATGACCTCTGGAAACATCTCTTTCAGTAGCTTAGTCGGTATAGGATCTAACATACAAGTTGTCGATTTAGATGAATTAACGAGTTTGCAGAATTCTTCCTCTCCTATAGCAACAAATGAATCAAATTTTTCCTCAGGGAGACTACAATGCACTTCCTGATGCGATACTGTGGTAGACGGTTGCATAGTTATAATTTTGTCCCTGATATTATCAATCTTATAAGTGAAGAAGTTCATAAAGTCATCACGGCTGTGTTGCTTGGACACTTCTGAGCTTGAAGCTTTCTTTTTCGTTAGTTTAGCCACTGTTTCAAATAAATACCTTGGATTATGTTTATTTTCTTCTAATAGGTTTGAAAAATAAGCAGATCTAGCAGCTTTTAAAGCCTCTCTGTAAGCAATCGAGCTCTCTTTCCATGAAATCCGAAATACCTCTAGTTTAGTTTTCTTCCAGTTGCGCTCCATTTTTCTGGCTGCTCTCTTAAGGGCCCGGGTGTGCTCGCTGTACCACGGCGTTGGGCTATTTTCTTTAATCTTCTTTAAGCGCAACGGAGCAACTGCGTCTAAAGTGCTGGAAAAGAGAGAGTTAAACGTTTCTGTTGCAATATCAAGTTCTTCTAAGCTATCCGGGATGCTGAGATGATGAAACTGATTAGGAAGATTATTGATAAAGCAATCTTTAGTGGCAGAAGTTATAGGTCTAACGTATTTATAACACGGAGTCGGCTTTGCAGCCTTGGCTAAATGTAATTTACATGAGACTAGATAATGATCTGAGATGTCATCGCTCTGCTGCAGAATTTCAACGGTATCAACATCTATTCCATGTGATAATATTAGATCTAGAGTATGATTACGACGATGAGTAGGTCCTGACACGTGTTGTCTAACTCCAATTGAGTTTACAATGTCTTTAAATGCCAATCCAAATGCATCTTTTTCATTATCTACATGTATATTAAAATCACCAACAATTAGTACTTTATCTGCAGCCAATACTAATTCTGATAGGAAGTCCGCAAATTCTTTGATAAAATCTTTATGGTGCCCTGGTGGCCTGTATACAGTAGCCAGCATAATTCTCAAATGTGATTTATCGTTTACACTATAGATTTTTACATTAAGCACCAATACTTCAAAAGAAGTATATTTAAAGCTAGATTTCTTAGTGGTTTTGAAAATATTACTATAAATTACAGCAACACCTCCCCCTTTGCCTTTCAGACGAGGTTCATGTTTATAACTGTAATCTTGTGGGGTTGACTCATTTAAAATAATGTAATCGTTTGGTTTTAGCCAGGTTTCTGTCAAACACAGCATATCAAGATTATAATCTGAAATCATATCATTAACTATGAGAGATTTTGAAGTAAGGGATCGAATATTCAGCAACCCAAGCTTTATCATTTGCTCATCTGTATTATATCTGTTTTTTATTTGTTGAACATCAATTAAATGTTTAACCTGACGTTTTTTGGAGTTCCAAATTCGGGGAACAGACACAGTCTCTATATGATGACATCTAGGTGAAAGAGACTCTATGTGATGGGATTTATCTGACCTTGGTGACGTGAGGCCGCTAGCAGACGGTCGGTTTAGCCAGTCTGTCTGCTTCCTGACCTGAGCCCCAGATTGTCATGTTTTATCTCTAAGACTATGAGCCAAATTACTAGAGAGAAGAGCAGCACCAGCCCAGGAGGGATGGATACCATCTCTTTTCAACAGATCAGGCTTGCCCCAAAAACTTTTCCAATTGTCTATGAATTTTATATTATTCTGCGGACACCACTTCGACAGCCAACCGTTCAGTGAGGCCAATCGGCTAACTATCTCATCACTCCTGCGTACAGGAAGGGGGCCAGAGTAAATTACAGTGCCTGACATCGTACTTGCGAGTTCACACACCTCTTTAATATTAATTTTGGTGATCTCCGACTGGCGGAGTCGAACATCATTAGTGCCGACATGAATAATGATCTTAGAGAATTTACGATTAGCATTAGCCAGCACTTTTAAATTTGCTTTGATGTCAGGCGCTCTGGCTCCCGGCAAACATGTGACTATGGTGGCTGGTGTCTCTATTTTCACGTTCCGTGTGATCGAATCACCAATTACCAGGGCACAATCAACAGAATTCTCAGTGGGTGTTTCACTGAGTGGGGCAAATCGGTTTGTTATGGGAATCGGAACGGAAGAGTGGTTCTTTGATCCACGACTAGAACGATCTCTCACGGTCACCCATCTGCCCTGCTGCACGGGCTCTACTTCAGCCGGAACCGAATCATGTAAAGAGTTCACTATGCTAGGCGCATCCAAAACACTATCTAAAGATCTAGCATTCTTACCATCCTCAATTAAAGTTTGGATGCGTGTCTCTAGTTCTGAAATCTTCTCCGTCAGCCTGACTGTCTCCTTGCATTTATCACATATAAATCCTATATTGCCATCGGAGAAGGCTATACTAAACATATGACATGTGACACAGGTGACAATAACAGGACAAGAAGACATTACTCACCGTGTTTGTTGACTGATTTCTTACTTACCTGGACTTTATGAACTCAAAGGCGCGGGCGCGCGAGAGAAAATAAATAAATAAATGAGCGCACGGGTGGCGCGTTAGCAGGCTAACGTTAGCGAGTTACTAGCGTGCTGTGTTAAGAATAACGGAAGCTAGAGATGTAAGGTTAATCTGAGATGTTGGGTAAGCTGTATTTAGTAGTATAAACAACTAGATAGTAAATGATGGCTCAAAACATAAAGAAATACGAGGCTCAGGCGAAGCTTACAGCCTCGAAGCAAACAAACACACAGCAGGCAGCGAGGCAGACAGGAGCAATCGATCAGCGATCAGGCAGGAGCAATCGATCCTCCACTGTACTCCACTGTTCTCTACCTCTACTGTACTCTACTGTACTCCACCTCTACTGTGCTCCACTGTACTCCACTGTACTCTACCTCTACTCTGCTCCACTGTACTCTACCTCTACTGTACTCCACTGTACTCTATCTCTACCGTGCTCCACTGTACTCTAC